>CM033988.1:41873239-42386846 GCA_019706035.1 Raphanus raphanistrum subsp. raphanistrum
AAAATTATGAAGAGATATTCTCAAAGTTGTTAAATATTTTTAACTTTCTACGATCTCAGTTAAAGTATATATTGGAACTATAATCAACGATCTCAACTAAACATCAACTATTTGGTTAGAAGAAAAAATAAAAAGTTATTGATACATTTGAGCTCAACAATCGGACTATTCTAAATTTTAAGAATTATACAATTATACTTTTTCATAAATTGTTGCGACTTTGGTAAGATTCACAATTACTGCATTTCCAAGATGAATGATAAGATATATATATATATATATATATATATATATATATATATATATATATATATATATATATATGAACTGATAAGTCATTCTATTGATTTTTATTTACATGTCGATTAAAGATGAATTCTTATAAAATAATTATAATTTGATTGGTCAATTATTTTTAATTTTTATTTATTTTAATTAAAACTAAAAAGAAAATGTAAATCTATAGCCAATTAATATTATTTGTCAAATAATCTACACAATATTACAAATAATAATTGTGGTAACTAATTATTAATTAAAATTATAAAAAGTAATAATGTTAATCAATTTTTTATTATATAAAATACATCTTATAATATACGATACACAATTTCTATAAATCAATTTAATAAATTTATTTTGGTTATTTAAATCATTAAATTTTGTATAAATTATTATAATAACTATTAACATATTATAAATTTCATATTATATGGTTTATAAAAATTATAAATACATTTATAGAATTATTTATCTTGGCTTATTATATATTTAAATTCTTATAAGAATGTGTAAGTTATCTATAAAAACTTATAAATTAATTTATAAAATCTATTATAAAATTTATTCCTACTATCCTATTATATATTAATTAAAAATTTACATAAAAGATTTTTTTCTTATGTCGATCATTGATGAAATCTTTAAAAGAATTTATAAATTGATTGGTCGATAGTTTTTAATTTTAATTTATTTAATTAGATTCAAAAAGAAAAACTAAATCTATAAACAGTCAATATCACTTGCCAAATAATCTACATAATATATCCTATATAATAGATATATTTCTTATGCATCATAATGATTTCGAATTATTTTTTTTGGATCAAAATACATCATTTGAATATGTTATATTATATCACGCACTATATTGACTGTTTATAAATAAAACTGTACCATGGGTCCCATTGTAACTTGATGTAATATTTGTGAGAATCTGCGATTATATACATTTAATATAATACAAATATTATTCAGAAAAGATAATGTGGCTTTTTGCAAAATTGACTCAAAACTCAAAGTCAAACACAAAATTAACCTATGTTTTATTTTGAAAAGATACATGCATTATCTAACGCATTGACTAGTTACTATTGTTTGTTTCCATCTCTTAAATATTATTGTTATAGAAATCAATGATGATTATTGTTATCAGTTGGAACAATGGTTAAAATGCTTCTTAAAATGTTGTATCAGTATGAGGCTACCAACATTCTTATTTATTAAGATGAGAAGAAGGTCATTTGAGTTTATTATGGAAATCCAAAGATAAGAGAAAATCTATCGAAGTCTATTATTTCATTGATTTGCAAATGTGTAAACACATTGTTAGCACATATATTACATCTTGGGAAACATTATTAATGATTTTACAAAAAAATCACAACTAAGGGAGTACACATGCAAATCACAAAACATACCACAAACAAAACTATTATATATCATTCCTCTATAAAGACAAGCTTAGACTCCACTTGATATGTAAGAAAACTTTGTCAGAAGACTTCCAGGAGGTCCAGACGACTTCCAGGAGGTCCAGACGACTTCCAGGAGGTCCAAACGACTTCTAGGACGTCTAGACGACTTCCAGGAGGTCCAGACGACTTCCAGGAGGTCCAGACGACTTACATGAGGTTTAGACGACTTCCAGGAGGTCCAGACGACTTCCCGGATCTCCTGGAAGTCGTCTGGACCTCCTGGAAGTCTTCTGGACCTCCTGGAAGTCGTCTGGACCTCCTGGAAGTCGTCTGGACCTCCTGGAAGTCGTCCCAGAAGTCTTCCAGATCTGAAAAACCTGCATATCCAGATCTGAAAAATCTGCACATCCAAAAACATTCAAATGGCTTAAAAACATAGAAAATGAGTGGAAGATTATATAGATATACTTTTATAGAACACACAACGTACATATCCAAGTGGAAGTTGAGAACCATCTGATTAAAAACCTGCAAAAAATAGATTATTAAGAAAGACATAAGACAAAACTGAAAAATCCATATAAAGTTTGGTGTTTTAAAGTCTAAGAGATTAGAGTGGTTTTAGTTTGAGAAAAAAAAAGGCAAGAACTTTATGCAACAAGAAGTTACAAAATGAAGAAAAATGAGACATAAAAATACATATTTAAAATTAATAGATCTACCTTTAAATGAGTGGAAGATGAGAATCATGTGATGAAAAACCTGCAAAAACAAGATAAATTAGTGAGAAAGACATAAGACAAAAAAACAATCAATTGATATAAAGCTTGGTGTTTATAAGTTCAAAGAGATTAGAGAGAGGTTTGAGAGTTTTAGAATGATGAACATTACATTTTTGTTGCAGCCATTTGAGAGAAGGAGAGAGAATGATGTAAATTTTTCTTTATATAAGGAGACAAAAAAATCCAATTAGGTTAAATATTTTAGATTCGGAAGACTTTCAAGTAAGTCTTCTGAATAGAAGACTTCCTAGACGACTTATTTGTAAGTCGTCCAGAAGACTTCAATATTTTTAGTGGGGAACTCAAATATTTTTAGCGGGAAACTAAATACTTTCACTCATCTATGTTGAAAACAATTCACTTTTATTGTATCTTAATTTATATCACTTATAACATATGTTAATTACATGATTTCAATTTTTCACTTAACAAAATATTTTTTTACAAATTTTATAAATTATTTTTAAGATCAACTATACCACAAGACTTTCAAGTAAGTCGTCTCGTCCAGAAGACTTACTTGTAAGTCTTCTCGTCCAGAAGACTTACTTGTAAGTCGTCCAATTGTCTAGAAGACTTACTTGTAAGTCGTCCAGTTGTCTAGAAGACTTACTTGTAAGTCGTCTAGTCGTCTAGAAGAATTACTTGTAAGTCGTCTAGAAGAATTACTTGTAAGTCGTCCAGACCCTAAATTTAACCCCTAAACTAAATTGACTAAAATTAACTAACTAAACACGTTATAAAATCAAATTAGACTTGCTTAGTGTTTACTATACACAGAAATAAACACATTTGAGTAAATTTCATATTTTTCAAAAATACTTTTATGCTTTCCAAAATCTAACCCTAAAAACACATACAATACTACAACATATGTTGGAAAAACCTAAACCAAAGAATATCATGACTCATTACTTTCACTCATTATGTTGAAAACAATTCACTTTTGTTATATTTTAATTTATATCACTTTTAACATATCTTAATTACATGATTTCAATTTTTCACTTATCAAAATATTTTTTACAAAATTTATAAATTATTTTAAGATCAACTATACCAAACGACTTACTTGAAAGTAGTCTGGCCAGAAGACTTACTGGGGTTAAAAACGTTAAAAACTGATTTTTTTTGTTTGGTCACAAGGGGCTGGTTGTAATTTTAATAGTCTTTTAAGTTACTTTTGCATTTGATTCAAGTTTGAGTATACTTTTGCATTTCAAATCAAGTTGTGAGTCATATTTGGCAATTTTCCCAAGATAATGGCACAAATACACCATATCTAAATTTCAATTTTCCATTACCTTATAATAACCAAGTTGTCGTACATCTTCAAGCCTCCTAGTCCAATATGCTTTCCTAACTTCAAAGTAAACCCAGATGTAGGATTGTTCTTATCCTTATAAATTTATAATGATGTGAAAAAACCCAGAAAATTTATCATTATTACAGCTAAAGAACCTATATATACATAATGAAAATATGCTTTTTGTTTCAACCTGTCACAAGTTGTTGTATGTAAGAGCATCTCCAACCCCACTCCATAATTTACTCCAAATTGAGAAATGAAGTTGAAAATGGAGTGGAAAATGGAGTGATGACCAAAAAATAAAAACATTACTCTATTTATGGAGTAATACTTTTATTTTTTGGTCATCACTCCATTTTCCACTCATTTTTCAACTCCGTTTCTTAATTTGGAGTAAATTAAGAGAGAGAGGGAGATGGTGAAGAGAGATCGTGACAGAGGAGGCGTGAGAGAGCTGAGAGGGGCAAGAGAGTTTTAGGGTTAAGGGTATGACTTTGTGATTTTGAAAATAAACCGAGGATATTTTTGTCTTTTTACACTATTTTTTTTTTGATCGCTGGTCTCTATCGCAACGCTGAAATTTCCAGCGATCGAAATTTTTGAACGCCGAACGCTAGCGTCTGGTCGCAGCGATCGGTCGCAGAACCAGCGACCACCAAACGAACAACGTTTAGACGCTGGAACTGGTCGCTGACGCTAGCGACCTGCAAACGAACAGGGCCATTTATATAAAGTTCACTTTCCTCCTTCCTTCCTGAACTATGACAACTCAGCGTCCACGTCATAAACTCGCGTGACGAGAGCATGACACGTGGCATCTTTAATGAAATGCAGTGTGCTGATCATTTGGTCTTTGCCTCTCGCGTTCGTATTCGAGGCCCATATGTATTCGTCGTCTTCGCTCCCTTCGAACGGCGATGAGGCGATACAGCTCCCGTAACGGCTTGAGCTTTAATCGTCTTAAATTGTCTTCAATTTCAGATCTGTTCGTCGGCGTAATCTGTTATAAATATCCAGAGAACTCACCTCTGCGAATTGCACTCTACACATCTGACTCGGAGGAGGAGCTGAAATAAGCATTCAGGGTTTTCGACAAAGACCAGAACGGTTTCATCTCCACTGCTGAGCTGTGCCATGTGATGACTAATCTTGGTGAGAAGCTATCTGATGAGGAAGTGGAAGAGATGATCCGTGAAGCTGATGTTGATGGAGATGGTCGACTTAGCGGTTTCGATGTAAATCAGCATGACGTCCCTCTCGCAGGTTATGTATCAAAGCCTTCTTTTTCATCTGTTTATTCTTTTTTATCTGTTTAGAGTTGGAAGATGATTATTATTTTTTTTGATTCTTGGTTTCACAGATGTTACTAGATAAGCAAGAAAGATAATTCTTCTAGAAATTCCTTCCCTTGCCAGATAGGTTAGCCATCTCATAACTACCAATTTACGGATATGTACCTCTGCTGGTGTCTGTTTTTCTAAAAAAAAAAAATATTATTTTGTTATCTGAGCGTGAAGCATCGGTATCATAATGCATCTGCTCAAAAAAAAAACACAGTTTGTATATACTTTAGCCTTTTAAATCGTTTGTGATAATCGCAGACTTTAAGTGCTGACAGCTATTCGGAATTTGTGAGCGTGAAATAAGCATAGCTCAAGCACTTCTTAAGATTCAGCGGTAGACACTTATCATGCACTGTTTCGAGAAAGAACTCCCATGGAGTTTCAACTCATCTTGGAACTCAAGGTGATTTTAATACTCAGACTCTCTAAAAACCAATTAGCTTGAAGGCAGAGTCATGTCAACTATATCATTTATTTGAAAGTCATTTTACATGCTCACGTTTCTGAGTCTAGATAAAAAGGACCATAGCACCATCTTTAACACATAGATATGTGAAGAGATTTGGATTGCCGGACACTAACTCTGAAACATTTTGTGGTGTTGATGCATTGTCTTGAGAAAGCTGATCAGCAGATCATACTTATCGAGGGAGCAGCTCTTGGCAGATGAGCTGCAACCTCTTACTTTAATAACTTCACTGCACTTTCTGAAGCAGCCAAAGACCTCAAAGATGGAAGTTTATCACAGTGAATGCTTAACTCATTCTCTCTCTCTCTGTCTCTTTTTAATAGGACAAACAAGCTTTCTTCACCTGGCTTAGACCAGGTTTATCAGCGACTGCTGTAGCCTGTAGGAGCTTGAAAGCTCCATCTCTTGAGTTTCCAGAGTACATCAAACAGAGAGGATATGATTTCCATGAACTTCAAGCATATTTGAAGGTTTGTTTCCTTTGTCAATGATATGTGTTTCTTTGTGTGTCAAAACCCTTTGTCAAACTCTAATTCCTGTAACACAAATATTGATTTTATATGCTATAAAGAAGCCGGCTTTAGTGATATGATATCATATGACATGTATTTTGATCAGGTGATCTAATGAATCTAATGTTTTGGAAACAGAGTATTAATATTTTTTACCATAGTGTTTTTTCTTTTATATATTCAGTTTATGGAGTCCTGAAACATGAACTGGACATGGTGGAGAAAGAAAAGGATGAATTCATCTCTGACTTATCCAAAGTGAGTATCTTTCATTCTTCTTCTTTTTTTATCACGAACTTTCACTCTCTTTTTATAAACATAAATGTTTGACAACGTTCGAAGCTGTATCAAACATTAAAAATTTGGTCAAAGCAGTACAGTCTCCCATAAAAGACTATCAGGTACAAAACACTAAAAATTGTAGTCATATCTATGACTAGACATATAACATGTTAAGTTCTGTAATACATTGACCAGGTTGATCAGCGCAAGAACGAGACGCCTAAGAAACTAGCTATAATCGTGCCGAGCTTGGCGTCGATTGAGGAGATGAGGACTTTGTTTCCGAAGAATATTCTCAGTGAAGATGCCTCAAGCATGGAGAAAAGATCAACTAATTAAACAGGGATAAGAGGAAGCTAAGAACAAAACTCCATTCTTGGAGGTAAACATATGATTGATTAGATAAAAGAGGTGCCCGCTCTGGCAGTTGAGTTGATCAACTGGATGAGTCTAGCAAAGTATGAGTGTGTAAAGGTGACATATGACTGTTGTACCTAATCTTATTTTTTTCTGGTTTAGTTCGTTGACTATGGACCGGTTCAATTTGGTTAACCTTCTCATCTGAGGAAACCAAATATGAAAAAGAAAAGTAAACAGAGAGACCAACAAAAACAGACTAGACTTTGTTTGCTTTTCAGGAAAACATAATAAAGTCAAAAGTAAGCACTATGTGAACTACCATTTACTTTGATCGTTTCTATTTTTAATAATCATCATTCATCGCAATCACATCCTAGCCATCGACCCTGTGGAATCGTTCTTACTGATATTATCTTGACCTAATATGACCAATGACAATATAATATGGCCTAACGTAGTAACAATAGTTATATCTTATTATTCACGGCCATGAAATTAAGCATCTAGACTCTACGCAAGCTCCACCCAAGAAATCATATGAACAATAAAGGCCATATACCATGCCATGGACTATGAAGATATGGAAAGCTAAATATTTATGTTTATTTAGATGAAAAAGGAAAAATAGGAAACAATGTCTAGAATGATTAATCCAAGAACAACTTAATTAGGTAAATATTTTTATTTTTAAATATTCAGTCCCGCCCGTAGGGCGGGTCGACCTTAATATATATCTAATCTATTAAAACTGAAGTACAAATAGTATTTAACCCTTAGTTTTGCTCAATAATTACAATGAAATGCCACTAGAATAATAAAACTCATTTTATCTAATTACTAAACCAAAGACTTAAATTTGACTTGCCTTACTTTTTTATCTCGAAATAAAACCGACGTAACTTAATCTTGTGTGTTTAATGATACTCATTGAGATATGGAAACATAATCAAATCTAAAATCTCTGTAGAAAAGTTGTTTCCGTGTATAGCTCTTGCAATCTTAACAATGGAATATTACCTTATTCTTATCATTTATTTTTTCTTTCAAGGTATATTTGTAGAAGGTTCTTACTCTCTAATCTTGCCTCCCAAGATATTCCTTGAAAATTGACTACAATTAAGCAAACATCACTAATTAGTTTCCATATTCTGCGGTTGAGTTTTTAACAAATAATTAGAATTTGATTAGCATACATATATGATATATTCATATTTACAGTTTTTTTCTTTTCAAAAACAGAACATAAAAATACCTTAGCTGTAGCTACTCGCCATCTCTATCCTCTTAAGTCTTAACCTAAATTCTAAGAGCCGTCTATATACTCTAGCAGACATACTGAAGCTTTGTTTATTATTCTTTTAGTCACATTGTTTTTTCTTATTCACATAGCAAATACGCCAGAATTAGGAAATTGGAAATATATCACTTTGTTATAATCAGGGTCAGATATGCTATCGGGATTTTCATTTTGGTGAAAATAATTTCATGTTTAGGATAAGGGTAATATCACCTTGCTTTAAAACTCATCTACGTTTATAAGTGTTTGTACGAAATCCTTATTCTAGGTGTAACATGAACTTTTTATTAATTAATCAGCTCCAGATAACTTTTTTTCTGGAATGAGCCAGTTCCAGATAACCACAAAATAAAAACAACAAATCATATTGACAGTCTTTTATTTTCAGATTAAACTAAAAATAAAATTATATACGGCAACGTTGATTGTTTATATGATTTGGATCTTTGCATGTTTGTTCGGGTTCGGATAACTCATTTAAGTTATTTTAAAATTTATTATATATTTTAAATTTCTCAAAATATATAAACAAAATAATATATTACATATAAATTTGAATAACATTTATCAGAATACATGAACTTAACATATAAATTGGTTTCCTTTAAATATTTGGATAGGCAATCAATAATTATTTTAAATATTTTTTGGTGATTTGAGTATACTTTAACTTTTTAGATATTTACATTTGATTATTTGTAAATATTTTCAATTATTTAAACCAACTTATAAGGACTATATATATTCTGAATGTTTTTATATACATTAAATCTAAAAAATAATATATGTATTAGTATATAAATCTATTTCGAATACATTCAGGTATCTGAAAATACTTTGGTATATATCTTATTTGGTTTTAATTCTCTAAATATCAAAATTTTGATATTAAATCAATTTTGATCCGAGTTTGGAACTTTTTTTGGATCGGGATCAGATCGATTTTTTGTATTCGGATTTTTGCTCAATTCTAATATTGACATGAAAAATAACATATTTTATAAAAATATACACCCGCACGGGCGTGCGGGTCAAAATCTAGTCTAAACTATTAAGGCTGAAGTACAAAAAAGAATTAACCCTTAAAGTTACACAAATATTAAAATCAAATGCCACTGGTTGATACACAGTCGTTTTATATATAAATTTCTCTATGCCATAAATTCACTAAACCTTCCGTTCTCTACACCACAAAATTCACGTGTTTGTTTTGTATTTATGTTATATTCTTTTGGGCTTAATATATCTTCATGGCCCAGATAATAAACACTTCATATTTTTCAAATAAGGAAACCTATATCCTACACACGAGCAATTAAGAAACCAATCTTAACATCTTCGACATCAATTAATCATTAAATACAAACACCTACACACGATCTATGGTAAATAGAATATACACCTTAAATATCTTATTTACCACACAATTAATTGACAATAATTTTTTTACTTGGCCAACAATCAAACAAACTAAACGGAGTGGCTAACAATCAATAGATTTAAAAGAAAATAGTTGGCAATAAAAAATCATAGTAGTTAATAATATCTTTTAAAATGGTAACTAAATTTGCCTAATTTTAGGAATCTATATTATTAGATTCTGAAGTACAAATTAAGTTTGTTTGGAAACATGGATAACAATTTTAAAAAGATTGTTTGGAAACTTGGATAATAGTTTTTTTCTAAAATAGTTTTATTTGGAAATATGAATAGCAGTTTAAAAGAAATTTGTTTGGAAATATGAATATATGTATAAAAAGAGATATAATGTTATTTGGAAACATAATAGCTGTATATTAAGAAAATAGTGAATTTTTGTTATTAAGAAAAATTAGAAATCTATTATATCACGAGAAACTAAATATATCGGTCAAATTTAAAATTATTAAAATGAGTTAATCTAATTATCTAAAAATATAATTTGTTAAACTAATCATAAAAAACTTAAATGTATATATATATTTTTTAAATCAAAATAATAATTTAAAGTTGATTTATATCAAAAATTGATTCAAAATATACATATATTCAAACATTTATTTTTACTAAAATATTTTTCAATAACCATTATTAAAAAATGTTTTCAATATATATAAGAAAAATACAATACAAACTCAAATTTTATATACCAACTTAAATTATAATTTTTATATTTCACATTAAATTTTTAAAATATAATATATGTAATTATTTATATGATAGTAAAATACTATTAGTTATATGTTTGTTGTGTTTTAAAGGAAAAAATAGATTGTGAATTAAGGGCGGGCGGGTACCCATTCGGATTCGACTTGGGTCTGTTTGGGTTTCGGGTTTTCGAGGTCAAAAATTTCAGTCACATTCAAATATTTCTAAATTTTTGTTCGGATTCGATTCGGATCTTTGCGGGTTTGTTCGGATTTGGATAAACCATTTAAATTTATTTTAAAATTCATTATATACTTTAAATTTCTCAAAATATATAAAGAAAATAATATATTACATATAAATTTGAATAACATATATCAAAATACCTGAACTTAACATATAAATTAGTTTGATTTAAATATGTGGATGGAGAGTCAATAATTATTTTAATTATTTTTGTGTTTTAAATATACTTTAACTATTTTAAATATTTACATTTGACTATTTATATATATTTTCAATTATTTAAACCAACTTAAAAGTACCATATATATTCTGGATGTTTTATATACATTAAATCTAAAAAAATATATATATATATATATATATATATATATATATATATATATATAAGTATATAAATCTATTTCGAATACATTTGTATATCCGAAATACTTTTGTTCGATGGATTTGGTTTCATTTCTCTAAATACCAAAATTTTAAAATTTAATCAACTTCGGTTCGTGTTTGATATTTCTTTTTGGATCGAGGATCGGTTCGATTTTTTGGATTCAGGTTTTTTGCCCAACTCTAATATTAACATAAAAACAACATATTTTATGAAAAATATACACCCGCACGGGCGTGCGGGTCAAAATCTAGTATATATTTGTGAAAGAAGTACAATGCAATTGTTTAAAGAGAGTGGACCTTGCGTGAGGGCCAATTAGTTGAATAGATCCGGTTCGTTGAAGATGCTGGGCATGCTTGTTTTTTAAATAAATCATAAATACTGAATTTAATTAAAAGATTAGCCTAAATATAAGGCGGTGGCAATGATTTGTAAATAATGTTAAAACAGAAGGCACCTCAAAAAAAAGCCTTGTGTTTTAATAGTATAGACTAGATTTTGACCCGCTCTTAAAAAGGACGGGTATATTTTTTGTTTGAAAATTATTTTACGTAATAAAAGTATGATTTTTGATAAATTATATATTTTAACTTTTTATGAAGTTTATCTTAAATTTACTTATATGACTTATTTTTGTTATTTTTAATATGACTAAATTTTAGAAGACTCTAAATAATTCTAACCCGTGATATGAATTTATTTATTTAAACCGAAGTTAAACTTATTTTACACTGATTTTTTTTTAATTTAAATAAAATATTTTATATCTTCAACACTTTTGTATTGAAAATTTCATTTGTGCGTTTCAAAATATTTTCTATAATTTTATTAAATTTAGTTTTTGTGATTTAGTTTTTTATCTTAAATGAAACTATTTTTTAAGAAGTTGAGATAATTCAGACCTGTATTATGATTTTGTTGATTTAATAATTTGTTATTTCATCTTGATTTTATTTTGAGGTTTCATTTAATAAATGCTTTCAAATAATTAATAATGTGAAAGATTTTTTGGAAAGATATGGTGCAAACATTTAGAAAACAAAATTTTCAAAAAGGTTAAGAACTGAATTATATTAAATATTCTTTAATGTAATTACAATATAATGACTTTTGATTGGTTGCAAATAATGCTGGGAAAACAGTACATGCAATTTTTGTAATTACTTAGAAATTTCATAAACAGTCATCTGCTTTAATAGTACAGACTAGATTCTGATCCGCGCGCCCGCGCGGATGTATGTTTTTGATAGTTATATAAATATTTCAAATATAACAATTCAATGGTTTCTGTTAAATTGAATCGTTTCAAATAATGTCGGGTTTGGATCGGGTTCTATATTTGTAAAACCCAAAGTGAAACCGAGATAATATTTTGGGTTTGTTAAAATTTTGTTGTCCAAGAAAAGGGTTTGTTAAAGTTTAAAACCAAAATCCGAAAACACCTAAAACCCCAAATTAAACCCAAAAATTCGAAAAACTCAATTAGTTCAGATTTTTCAATATTTTTTTTTACTTATGGATATCCAAAGTTTTGAATTCGGATAATTAATATTTTATTATTTGAATATTGAAGTACTTGTTCAGTTTTGTTTTTTTTGGTTTAAAGAAATAAGAATTGATAGAGTTTTGTAGATAGTAATCAATTATGTTTTTATGTAGATGATATATTAATCATGAATAATATTTCAAATCTATTATGTTAAAAATAAGTATGTAGACTTTTTCATGTGTGATTTTTTGTTGAATCATCCTCTTAAAATTTTATTAAATGTATTTGTACTATTAAAACATGAGACATTTTAAAATATTATTAAGAAACTTATAAAAAACGTCATCCTATCAGAATAAATTTTAAAATATATGTTAATTAACATTTTCAATTTCTATAATTGACTTTTACTAATATCAACAAATTTCGTCCTAACAGAATTGATTGTATGAATGTGAACCATGTAAATTATACATTAACAGAAATTTTTTTTAACAGAAAGTTATGCATATATCAGTTTAACAACGTATATTGCACTACACCAACTGAATTGATTCTTTTAGGAAAAAAATAATATTTGATTCTATTGCACTTTGGTAAAACCGACTTGATTTATAATTTTATAATAGTTAATTTGTTGGTAAATAAGTCAAAACATATCGATCAAAAAGCTCTCGTACCTACATAAGTGTTGACAAAATCCAACTTAGCTCACGGTAAATATGGAGGGACGATTAATATGTTCTATTAAAAGATAATTCATATACGTTAAAAAAATTCATATACATTCGGTTCGGTTACCAAACCAGAATTAGTTAATGATTTAATGGATATAATCAGAAAAAAACTAAACGTACAAAACCGGAGGTAAAATAAGAAACCCTAGTTAACCAAAATCGTGGCCGTCTCCTTACCAACGCCGCCGCGATCCCTCAGCCATCTAACTCCAGCCAGTGTCACGATTCATTCTCGATCAGTCACTCATGCTGCAATTTAAGAAACCACACCAGAACTTAGCAAAAATCCACTAATGTTTAACTGGACATTGAACACACCAATCTGAGGCCACAAATAACCAAGACAGAGCAAGAAAAAACCAAACTATACGTAACTCCGATCTATTCTTCTCCTCGACTTGAATCCATCAAACAAAGAGAGTGGAAAAAAATGGAGAAGACGACTTGAAAGAATGGAGAAAAAAGAATGTTCATCTAACAAAAAAAAAGAATGAGAAGAAGTTAATTAAGGCTAAGTGACGTCAATCTATTTTGGGTTGTTTAGGAAAAAAATTAAACGGTTGTGTTTTGTTCAATGGCAAAAGATTGTAATTTTTGTGGAAAACTAAAGGCTAAGTACTATTTGTATTTCAGTTTTAATAGATTAGACTAGATTTTGACCCGTTCGATCGAGCGGATGTCAATTTTCATTTATTTTTCTTTATTTGTATTCAATGTTATACATTATTTACAATGTATATACTAATATAATATTTTGAGAAATATCAATACGTTCTATGACATCAAATATTTTTTTTACGATTTATAGTAAATTATATGACCCATATAAACAAATCCAACATTTGTATAATTATATTTACGTATAAAATATTTAGAAAAGTAATTATCCTAATTAAAAGTAGGAAAGATAGACATATATAAGTTAGTATGGTATAATTGTTTAATACGACATTTCTAAAAATAATAATTTATAATTTATATTGAGTACTTTTATTTTGTTTTGTAAATCATCAATCGTATCATCCATTTTTTTTAGAATATGATCCGTATATCCACACAAATATATTTTAATTTTTTATAGATCAAAATTTTATCATAATGTATAGTAAGATTGTTGTATATATTATTTAAAATATGGTGCTAAATAATTTATAATTTTCAACATTTATCATACAAACTTAATAGAGGTATTATTTATATGAAAATATATGTAACATAATATATTTATATATTATATAAATGATTCATTTTATGTGACTTTTATTTTAGTTATTACTAATAAGTAAAAAATGTAATAAAGTAAATTTAAAAATGATATTGTTCATTAACTATATAAATCTAAGCTTATTAATTATTCCAAACACACATCTATAATAAAATAGACAATGAATATTATAAGTTATGTTTATTAATTATTGTTGCCATATTTTTGTTAGTTAGAATTTGATTTTGGAAATGCATTAATTAAACAGAAAAAGACAAAGAATAATAAAATGTAAATTAATAATTTTAGTGGCATGCTATTGTAAATAATTTTAAAAATATGGGGTATTTTGTTTATGTACTTCTGTGTTAATAATATAGATATATTATACCAATAGTATACTTCCCTTTCAAACTAATCCATGTTTTAAAAGAAAAAAAACTTGTTTCAAAATGATGTATTTTTACCTTTTTAATGCAGTTTTTAATAGACAATAATGATAAATTGTATATTTTAAGAAAATTAATTGTATTTGCTAAATTTTGATTGGTTGAAAGTTATGGAAAATGAGTAATCACAAAAACTATACATTTAATACTAAGATTTAATGTGTTTTATTAATAAGTGTGAAAAAGATGGATTAATTTGAAACAGAGGGAATGTTAATAAGCTATTTTATATTTATTTACTATATTATATAAAAAATGTTTGTGTGTTTTACTATATTTTTATCACAATTATTGAATTCAAAATATATACTTTACATATATTTATTGTTACATATTTCTGAATAGAGACTATATGTAGTTTATTCAGGTTCTATATAGGAATATTTAAGGTGTATATCGATACAGAAGTAATTTTATCTCATAAATGAATAATAAATGATGTTATTTATAGAAACTGTTTTATTAGTTAGCTAAATTATAGGAAGTGTTTTCAACTCTAATCAAGTATGGAAATCGCAGGTTTTAAGGCATAATCGATGTTATCAATTTTTAGTTTGCATTAGATTAGGAAAAAATAAAAAAAAAAATACTAAAAGATAAGATTAGTAATTATTTCAGTGGCATTCTACTATAAATAAATGTTAAAACTTAGGGTTATTTTCTAAATGTACTTCAATTTTAATATATTAGATATGTATATATATTTATAATTGAGAAGTTTTGAAAGCAATTAAGATTAATATTTTGTTAAAACTAAAAGAATAATTTTCCAAGAATCTTACGGTATATTAATTATAATTTTATGAAAACCTTGCGGCATATTAGAGAATCATATCTCACAAAAAAAAAATATAGGAACTATTCCTAATAATTAGTCAAATTCAGTTTCTATATGTTGTACGTCTGTGTAGAATTATTGCCATTAACAGATATTCTCTTAAAATTTGTATATGTCCAAATTATATTTTTAATGGTAATTAATTAATAGTGTGAGTAATTGTATTTAAAAGATATTTTTGTTTCCATATATACTAATTGAAACCTAGGTAATCGTTTAGTTAATTTTGTAGCAGTTGATATTTTTTATCACCAAGTTATAAGAATTAGATATTTTTAATATCCATCGTTGTTGAAAAAGTATTTTTTTTCAATTTAAATATTTACTAATGCTAAAACAGATTTACTTAATGAACGGACTGGTAATATAGTTGGCAGAATTAGCTATATATACTGGTAATATAGTTAGCATAAAACAATACAAAGTTTTTTTTTTAACTCTTGAAGGAATAATGTTTGCAAAACAGAGGAGTTCGAAAGCATATAGTTTGTAAGATTATTTGGACAACCTATGTTAAATTCTTTTTTTAGAACAACAATTGATAAAAGGTTAATGAAACCTATGTTAAATTCTTATAAGTTTTCGTTATATTATAGAGTTTAGGAATTGTACTTCTCGAGTTATGCTAGTGAAATAAGGTTTGTATAGTTAGTTCCATAAAATATTTGTAACACACGATACATAACATATAATTTTGTAATCGTTTGGAGTCAATATAAATTGGGCCTGGAAACAGCATCAACAATACGTCTGCGTTAATTAAATTGTTGGCTATTTTATTTTTTTTTACTTTAAAAGAAAAAGTAGTTATTAATGAGTGGCATCTCTCTGTAATTAACTTGAAAAATATGGGCAGAATCCTATTAGGGATTCTGCTTTAATAGTATAGATTATTTTAATAGTTTTACATGTTTTACCTAGAGACTAATAAGCTAGAAACTTCTCATGTTCTCCATCTTCTCGAGCACGTGGTTAGGATCGGCGCTCTCTTTATCATATTCTTGTACCACGTATGTACGCTCGTATGTTAATCTGCTTTGCTAGATCCGCTTGTGAACTATTCTTTTCCAATCGTGCTTTCTGTATCAGTAGTTCACCTCTGTTTACACGGGATTCATCGCTGACGATTCCAGTTTCTGTGTGGTGTTCTGTGCGTTAATCACCGGCTCCGCAGTCGAACTTCTTCACAGTCTGAACCTCAACACACGTTCTAATCGCCGCATTAACCACTTTCGGATCACAAAGGTCTTGGTTCTTTTGCTTCGTTATTTTCTTTTTTTAAAAAAAAAGCTTTCAAATTAAAATTGCAGGAGAATAAAAAAGGTTTACAAGCACAAAGGCTATAGTGTTATAGGAAGCCCAGTAATAGAGAGTAAGCCAATAATGGACAAACCCAGTTAAACAAAAGAGTGCCTTTGAGGCCCAGTGAAGAGAGCGACGTTTGTGTTCCTGTTCCTGCGATGAGACCGAGGGAGATCAACAGAACAGGAGAAGGAAGTCGATGGAAGCGGTTTAGACAGAGGCACTAGGAAGTCGAGAACCAAGTTTGCTTCAGCGCAGAAGCAGCAACTGGATAAGTAGGTCTGAGAGATGATATCTTGTTAGTGATCTGCCTCTCAACTGACGAAGTGATCAAATTGGCAGAATGGAAAGAGTTACGGTGCAAGCGCGAGTTCTTTTCTGCCCAAGCCGCATAGATTGTAGCCTGCCAAGCTAAGAGTGTTAATCTCTTCACCCTCTTGCAGACTCCAAGTGATTCCATCGCAAGCAGAGTTTGATTCCAGTTTCTTCGGGGAGGGAACATGCACCTATAAGCGATAGCCGACCATATCGAGAAGCTGAAGTCGCACTCGAAGAAAAAATGGTCCCTTGATTCAATTCCAGTGGAGCAGACCAGACAGTTGGGGCTTACTTGAAGACCCCAGCTAGCTATCCTATCACGAGTTGGGCGACGATCCAAGACGAAGAGCCAAGTTAAGAAGGCTTGCCGGGGAATGTTTCCAGGAAACCAAACCACAGATGCCCAAGAGACCTGCGGAGAAGCCGTTCGTAGAGAGTGATAGACTTCTCCAGTTGAGTAAGTTGCACTCACCTTTCCATTGAGCTCCCATTCATAGAAGTCTTCTATTTGTTGAAGCTCAATTGTTGTGATGTAGGTGACCACTTGCAGCTGATTTTCTGTTCTCGGCTGTGGGATACACCAGTGACCATTCCCTGAGAGATCCGCTAAGACAGCTCGCTTCGGGATACCTAGTCTCGAGTTGCCCTCTGCACCATAGTAGTCTTCCAAGCACCCAAATGGCGACCAATTATCATACCAAACTTCGTTATTTTCTTCGACTGGGAGTTTTGATTAAAGTTTGGAAACACCGGAGAATCGTGGTGGCGATGGTTTCAAAACGGCAGAGAACTAAATATTCCGGTGGAGCAGACCAGACAGTTGGGGCTTACTTGAAGACCCCAGCTAGCTATCCTAACACGAGTTGGGCGACGATCCAAGACGAAGAGCCAAGTTAAGAAGGCTTGCCGGGGAATGTTTCCAGGAAACCAAACCACAGATGCCCAAGAGACCTGCGGAGAAGCCGTTCGTAGAGAGTGATAGACTTCTCCAGTTGAGTAAGTTGCACTCACCTTTCCATTGAGCTCCCATTCATAGAAGTCTTCTATTTGTTGAAGCAAAATTGTTGTGATGTAGGTGACCACTTGCAGCTGATTTTCTGTTCTCGGCTGTGGGATACACCAGTGACCATTCCTTGAGAGATCCGCTAAGACAGCTCGCTTCGGGATACCTAGTCTCGAGTTGCCCTCTGCACCATAGTAGTCTTCCAAGCACCCAAATGGCGACCAATTATCATACCAAACTTCGTTATTTTCTTCGACTGGGAGTTTTGATTAAAGTTTGGAAACACCGGAGAATCGTGGTGGCGATGGTTTCAAAACGGCAGAGAACTAAATATTCCGGTGGACTCAACAACCCACCGTCGTCGAACTTCTTCACCGTCTGACTCTCTACAGAAGCTCTAATGAATTGACCATAATCCTTTATATAATAGTAGATTAATTCTTATATTTCTGATGTGGGATGTTTCTCATCAATACCCTCTCTCACACTCAGACATCTAGGACTGAAGCAAGGACAATGTGGGAATAACATCCACAGAGGACCCAACATCGGTATAGTAGTAGTAGTTGTAGTAAATTAGGTCAAAGGATCTCATCGCTCTGATACCATGATAAGTTTCTTGGGCTTCCAACTTAAAACCAATTGGTAATTAGTGGACTGGCTCAAGTCCCTTATATATTACTAATGTCCCTTTCATATTTCCGATGTGGGATATTCTCTCCAATACCCTCCCTCGAGATAATGGTGTGTATAACCATTAATCTCGCGAATCCATCATACCCCTCCGAGACAATGCTTTTATTCTCTAGAAATCTCGGAGAACTGAGTCTTCTCTGGGCCATCAGCTAATGGGTTGATCGGGCCACTGTCCGGGCCGAATTAAATGGTCAAGGTGTGGACCCGCTCTGATACCATGATAAGTTTCCTGGGTTTCCATCTTAAAACCAATTGGTAATTAGTGGAGTGGCTCAAGTCCCTTATATATTACTAATGTCCCTTTCATATTTCCGATGTGGGATCTTCTCTCCAACATTAACCACCTTCAAGTTTTGATTGGGTTTTAGAGACTGGTGGCAGTGGTTCTCATGTATCGACGATAAAAACGGCAGAGAAGTTAATGTTCCGGTGGGATTCAACAACTTATGAAGAAGCGATTGTGAGTAAGTAGATCGTTGTGAACAAAAAAAGTAAGTAGATCAGTTGCTATGCTTATTTCTGAGAATTTAGAAATCTATATGATCAAGAGGACTCAAGATATTAGTTTCGATGGAATGAGACTTTCATATTTATAATGGAAGATTCTCACAATAGCAGTAATGGAGATACATTGAATGACAAATTATATGAGGAGTGGAAGAAGTTGTTAATGAGGACTTTAAAACGAATATCAAAAGTCTAGAGATGAAAGACGGTTCAACCATAGAATCAGAAACGATATCTTTAGCTACTCATGGAGTTGCTCTTTACTGGACTGGATTGTGTTAAACAAAACATAAAGCCCATTTACACATAGAAGCCTACATGTATTGCACACAATTAAATGAAACAAATCGTTTAATGAAATGTACAGGTGTCGCAACGATAGAAGGTGAATTAGTGACAAGTCATCCTACGTGGACACTCCAGGAGGGATCCAAACTGTTCTTTATATATTGTTACAATTTCAGAAATTAGTTACAATTTTTTATAGTACAAGTTAATTTTTTGTGAATTATATTGTTATGAAAAGAAAATTGTTTACAAATAAATTACTTAACATATATTTTATAACTTACTAAATATCAAAGTGAAAACAATCACCGTGTGGACACACATGCCAAAATCTAGTATTTTGTCAAAAAATGATTATCAATACCATTAAAAGGGGATCATTCCCATTTTATGCCCTTAATGAAATACTTAAATTTTCAAAAATTGTCTTTAATTTTATAAACAAATTAAAATTTTCATTACTGGTATTATTGTCTTTTGGTTTTTGGGCTTATAATACATTTAAATGGGTTATGTTTATATATAATCCATTTCAAAGTCCATAAACGTTTTTGATAATGACAATAAATTAAAATCTGCAATAATTTTAAAAAGTAATATTAGATATTGAAATTTTCTAACTAATTATTTTACGACTTTATCACAAAACTAAAAAACAATTGGGCCACTTTATATGTTTTGAAATATTTTATGAAAAATATAATTGTTAAATATAAAATCTTTTTCAAGTAAAAGTTTCAGGTATAACCATTGTTTAATTTATTTAGAAACAAAAAAATGACTGTGTGAGACATTGTAAACTAAAAATTTCTTCATATTGTACACACTATAAATTTTTTATTCTATATAATTTAATCATAGACTTATGTTTAACTTATAGAACAATTCATATACTCGCATTTTTTATATATTTAAGTAACATAACAAATCCACATAATTGAAACTTGATCATGTGACACTTTATATAGTCAAAACAAAAGACTTATTAATGCAGTTGTAAATAAAACAATAAAAATAATACTCACGCTTTTTAAATGCGGATAAAAAATCTAGTATTTGTATTATAACAAGATTTCGAAGAACTTGGTATATTACTTTTTAATTAATTCAGTGGGTATTTTTTTTTTGTCATCGACTTGTACAGACTCATGTAGACTCTGTAAACCAAACTGGTAACTCTGCATCCATGTGCACGACAAAGGATGTTTGTTTCCTAGCACATCGTGCTAAGCTATCCGCCTTCATATTCTTCGTGCGTGATACATGAATTATCTCTGAGCTGTGAAAGTTCTCTTTCAAGGTCTTGATCTCTGCCATTTAAGTTGCAGAAACAGGCCATTCCTCTCGTTCGGACACCATCTTAACCAGTTGAGAACGATCTGTTGCGAAAGTAACTTGAAATTGACGTAAATTCCTCATACATTCCATTGCCCAAATTAATGCTTCCACCTCAGAATGAAGAGGAGAAAGAGAAGCTCTCACATTCCTTGCTCCCATTAAACCCTCAAAGTCGTCGAGAGTACTAAACCATCATTGCCCTGAAAACAACTTCTTATCCTTCTAAGATCCATCTATAAAACACCACCGTCCTGGAATAGATGGTAAACTCATTTCTGGTGGAACTGTTACCTGTGTGGGTAATATTTGTGCTTCCGTCCAAAGTCTTGATTCTGTTTCCGCAATCTTAAGAGTATCCCTTGGATCCATATCCAAATTGCTGAAAACCTTACTATTTCTTCCTTTCCAAATATACTACAATATCCATGCGAACTGATGAATTTCTATTTTCAGGTCAATTCTCCAAAATAAATAATCCATATTTGTATAAAGAGACTCGGTAGGAAATATTATTGGAGAAGATGGGATTTGGGATAAAGCCCAAACCTGGCGCGCCGGAGGACATTCGAAAAATACATGATTAATCGATTCCTCTGGAGCTCCACATCTATCACAACATAAGTCTCCCGATAATCCCCTCGCGTTTAAGTTCTTCCTCACTGATATAAAACCTGACACCAACTGCCATAAGCAATGTTTAAGTTTTGGTGGGCAGCGGATTTTCCAGCACTGCGCCTTAAGTGAATCAACATTTGGTCCAAATATTGGTAAGGGTTTTGCCTTATCAGGATAAACCCGTTCCACCTGATACCCGGATTTGACAGTATATTTTCCATTTTGTGTGTAATGCCATTCATCTATATCCACTCTATTATTCTTACTTAGTGGTATACTTTCGATAATCTGAACATCCTGTGGATCAACTAAAGCCCGTATTGCCTGTGAATTCCATTTTTTGCCTGTGAATTCAGTGGGTATTATAACATGATTTTCGAAGAACTTGGTATATTAACTAGATATATATTTCACTTTATAATTTTAAAAAAAAATAATATATCAAGTTCTTCGAAATCATGTTATAATACAAATACTAGATTTTTGATCGGCGCTTAAAAAGCGTGTGTATTATTTTTATTGTTTTATTTACAACTGGATCAATAAGTCTTTTTTTTTACTATATAAAATGTCACATGATCAAGTTTCAATCATGTGGGTTTGTTATTTTTTACTTAATTATATAAAAATGCGAGTATATGAATTGTTGATTATTTCTATAAGTTAAACATAAGTCTATGATTAAATTATATAGAATAAAATTTTTATAGTGTGTACAATATGAAGACATTTTTATTTTACAATGTCTCACACAGTCGTTTTTTTTTTGTTTCTAAAGAAATTAAACAATGGTTGTACCTGAAACTTTTACTTGAGAAAGATTTTATATTTAACAATTATATTTTTCATAAAATATTTCAAAACATATAAATTGGCCCAATTGTTTTTTAGTTTTGTGATAAGTCGTAAAATAATTAGTTAGAAAATTTCAATATCTAATATTACTTTTAAAAATTATTGCAGATTTTAATTTATTGTCATTATCAAAAAAGTTTATGGACTATGAAATGGATTATATATAAACATAACCCATTTAAATGTATTATAAGCCCAAAAACCGAAAGACAATAATACCAGTAATGAAAATTTTAATTTGTTTATAAAATTAAGGACAATTTTGGAAAACTTAAGTATTTAATTAAAGGCATAAAATGGGAATGATCCCCTTTTAATGGTATTGATAATCATTTTTTAACAAAATACTAAATTTTGACCTGTGTGTCCACACGGTGATTGTTTTCACTTTGATATTTAGTAAGTTATATAAAATATATGTTAAGTAATGTATATGTAAACAATTTGCTTTTCATAACAATATAATTCACAAAAAAATTAACTTGTACTATAAAAAAATTGCAACTAATTTCTGAAATTTATAAAATATTACATACTATATAAGCAAAAAATATTCTCAAAATTAATATTACATTAATTCTAAAACTATTTATTTGCGTTTTTAAACGTTGTATATTTCTCATTTGTTTGGCATATAAAATTATCCAAGATACATGTAAATTTGGAAACGATAAAAAAATAATTTACCATAAAATATTTGTTTTAGAAAAAGAAATGTATTAATATAATTAAATATATTAAACAAATATAATATAAAAATGGTATATGTAGTAAAAATGATCATATTTAATATACATATCATTTTGGTTAATTTAACATCTGACCACACAGGAACAATCAACAAATATACAAAATTTGTAATATATCTATAAATAACAAGTAGACCATAAATGTTATTTATTAAACAAAAAAATACCCGTGCAGACGCACGGGTCAAAATCTAGTATCTAGTTAATTTTTAAAAAAAATTTAAATCAATCTGAAATATTTAACATAAAAAAGTCTTTGACTTTATACAATTATAGATGCTTTGACTTAATTCTATATTAATGGCCCAATACAATATCTTAAAATAACAGGTCTTATGGATTCTGCTGGGAATCTAGTTGAAGATGAGGAAAAATTGGTAACCATTGCTACTGATTACTTCAGAGACCTGTTCACATCTTCAAATCCGGAGCTGATTGATGAAGCCCTAGCCAATGTCACGCCGACAATTACTGACCAAATCAACACGGATCTGACGGCTCCTGTTTCCGAATGGGAGGTCAAGTTGGCTTTATTTGCAATGCATCCAGAGAAGGCTCCCGGACCTGATGGCATGACAGCCCTATTCTATCAAAAATTCTGGGATATAGTGAAAGGAGATTTAACCCGTATGGTTAATGACTTTCTCTTCGAAGGAACTATGGCAAATGGACTCAATGATGCGAATATTTGTCTTATCCCAAAAAAGACAAACCAAATGAGATGTCTCAGTTTAGACCCATCAGTCTTTGCAATGTTAGTTACAAGATTATATCGAAAGTATTATGCCAGAGATTAAAGAAAATTCTCCCAGACCGGATACGGAAACCCAATCAGCCTTTGTTGCTGGGAGACAAATATCGGACAATGTATTGATAGCACAGGAAATGTTCCATGCCCTACACACAGATTCAGGAGGAAGGAATAGGAGAATGACAATAAAAACAGACATGAGCAAAGCCTATGATAGACTAGAATGGGATTTCATAAGTGCGGTTTTGAGTAAAATGGGTTTCTCAGATATGTGGATCGGGTGGATAATGCGATGTGTAACATCTGTGAAATATGATGTCCTCTTCAATGGTCAACCCAGAGGAAATATAACCCCACATAGGGGATTGCGACAAGGAGATCCTTTTTCTCCTTTCATCTTTATCTTATGCACGGAAGCGCTCGTTAGCCTTGTTAATCACGCAGACAATCAGGGTAAGATAACGGGGATGCGTGTGTCACGCGCTAGCCCCCCGGTATCACACCTTCTCTTTGCTGATGATAGCCTTTTCTTCTGTAAGGCGGAGTCCCGTGAATGTGATGAAGTCATGAAAGTTCTTAAGACATATGAAAAAGCTTCTGGACAGCATATTAACTTCGAAAAATCTTCCTTACTCTTTGGTAAAAAGATACCGGGACAAATGAAAGAGAATATCAAAAGCTCGACATGGATAGCAAATGAGGGTGGAATGGAGACATATCTTGGTATTCCTGAGGATATTAGTGTATCCAAAAGAAGGCTGTTTGCTTTCTTGAAAGACCGACTGCAGAATCGCGTAAATGGTTGGACTGGACGTTGGCTAACAAAGAGAGTAAAGCAAGTACTCATAAAATCTATTTACTGGCTTTCCCTACATATGTGATGTCAACTTTCCTTTTACCATTGGAAGACATGTGAAAACTTAACTAGTGCCATCACACCGTTTTGGTGGAGCTCAAACCTTCGTAAAAGAGGTATACATTGGATAAAATTGGAAAATGTCTGTAAACCAAGAGAGGAGGGAGGAATTGGATTCAGGATTATCCATGAGTTAAATTTGGCTTTACTAGGAAAACAGTTGTGGCGCCTGGTACAATACACAGATTCTCTAGTAGCAAGAGTACTAAAAAGAAAATACTTCAAATGTAGCACGCCTTTGCGACTAAACATAACTGATAGACCCTCATATGGATGGACAAGCATAATGGCAGCGAAACCACTAATGCTACTAGGGATCAGACAAAAGGTGCATTCTGGAAATGAAATAAGAGCTTGGGAAGATAATTGGATATTGTCTACTCCAGCGAGACTAGCTAGACCGATAGCGCCAGTGGTCCATCCAATGATGCCAGTTCGGGAATTTATGAAAGGGGATCCAAAAATATCGGACTCAGAGATGCTTGAGCATTATGTAAACCCGAAATATATCCCTCTGATTCAATATTTGGCCATAAGCCAGGGATATCAGAGAGATAAATATTGCTGGAGCTACACGAAGAGTGGGATGTACACTGTCAAATCAGGATATTGGGTCTCCACAAACATTCTCTTTTTTTTTCTTTTTTTTTTGCCACAAACATTCTCAACAGAGTAACGGTGGTCGCCCAGGAAGAACCAAGCATCACAACACTCCTAGCTTTTGCGTGGAAGATAAAAAACTTCACCAAAACTAAAGCACTTTATCTGGCAAACAGTCTCTGGACAATTAGCTGTGACGAGCAACCTGGTACATCGTCATATGCGATGCAATAACAATTGCCCTAGATGCGGAGCAGATAATGAAACCATAAATCATGCCATCTTTGAGTGCCCCAAGCATTACAAACATGGGCACATGCGGCTACTCCGACACCATCAACATTCCCCAGTGCGAGTCACTTCACGAACATTGATTATCTTTTTTGGAGGAAAAACGACATAGAAGATCTTGAGCTAGATAGATACCCATATCCCTGGATTATGTGGTACATTTGGAAGACAAGGAATGATAAACTATTCAAAGGAATAGTCAGGGACCCTTTGGAAACTGTCCGACACGCTGAAGCAGAATGCCATGCTTGGTTTGAAGCAAAAAAAAAAAAAAAGAACATACTGCTATAATCCCAGAGCTGATTACAAATTCTGAGAGATGTCTGATAGATGGTTCATTGACACATGATGCACCTTATAGTGGGTATGGATGGACATGGAAAACTTCAGGAGGAACAACTCAGCTATTAGGAGCAAGAAATCAGCGAAGAAGAATCTCATCTCTACACTCAGAGCTTGAGGCCCTTATATGGGCAATGCAGTGCATGCTTCGAGTTTCATCGTGTCAGGCTTTTGGCACTGACTGTAAGGACCTAATCTCAATGATTCAAGATCCAGGAGCATGGTCAAACTTCTCCACCGAATTAGAAGAGATGCAAAAGCTAAAGAGCAGACTTCCGGAGTTCTCGATTGTTTTTATTCCTAGATCTGAAAATGTATTGTCTGATTATTTAGCTAAGATAGCACGATCCTTCCATAGGGAACTGTATTACATTGGTTGTTCTATTCCGGTCTGGTTTCCCAGACCACCTCAAGCTTGAATAATAGATCAGCCGTTTGACGTCAAAAAAAAAAGCTAATGGCCCAAATCATATTAACATTGTTAATGGCTTCGAAGAGATATTATATCTCCTATATATTAAAGGAGGAACATCTGAAAAATAATAACCTCAAGTTTGTAGTAATTAGAAAAAGCCTCAATCCTACGTGTCAGTCAATTATGATGTTAATTAAGTATACGTGTCACGATTACATTGAAATTTAAAAAGTGGGATGGTCCAATTGATTTTTTCGCAAGAGAAATTTTAACGAGACCTATGATACTAAAGCATATCGTATGCATAACGTATATATGCTATCATATATGCTATCATATTATATCTCAAGTTTAACAACATTGAATGTTCATAATATTGTTTAAGCACAACAAATTTAAAGGAGTAGCTTGAATTCTTAAGATACAACCAAACCAGATTTGTGATGAATTGATATGCTATCCGCTGAAACTTAGAGATTACGTTGAGACTTAGAGATTACATTTATTAGCAGAACAATTCAGTATGAACATAAGTTGAGCGTAAGAAGCTCCAGCCATGGACGAACAAGAAACTGAGTTTTGTTCTCGATAATATAAAAAAACCTCTTGTTTGAACATCCTCTTGTTTGAACATCCTCTTGTTTGAACATCCTCTTGTTTGAAACCCTAATCTGTCGCAAAAAAAAAATATGGTAGCGGTCTGGCGAAGATTCTTGTATGAATCGATTTGGTTAATCTCAGGTTTATAATCTGAAGATGATGGATCGTTTGATTGAGGCATCGGATAAAGTGAAGGAGGATTCCTGTAAGCTTTGAAGAATCCAGCGAGGGTGGACATGCAAACTTGCGGAGGAGCTGTCTTCGTTGCTTCCAAGGATCCCATTATCCAGAAGTTTCATTAGGAATCAGGGGGTCTTTAAACAAAATATCCTCTTGTTTGAAACCCTAATCTGTCGCGAAAAAAAGGAAGAACTGAGAGAGAAGAGAGAGAAGATGACGGATCCGATCAATCCGAAGGATGGACCGAAGAAGGAGGACGGGCCGAAAAAGGAGGACGTGGAGGGGCCGAAGAAGGAGGACGGGGAAGGGCAGAAGAAGGAGGACGAGGAAGGGCCGCAGAAGGAGGATGAGGAAGGGCCGAAGAAGGAGGAGGAACCACCTGTCAAGATCCCCACGTTTGGAATTGGAAGGATTTCCAGTGCCAGATTTGATCAATTCCTTTCTTTCCTGGATATAAAACACCAAGAATCCGAACAGGTTTTCAAAAGATCTTCAGAATCCTTCCACAACGCAAGGAGCAAACTGCATAACATGTTAGCTGGGGAAAAGATCATCACTGAGCCGCCAAAAGGAAGATCTGCGAGACAGTTTGGTGCTATTGTGTTTGGTGCTGCGTGCGTATTCTATAATTGGGGAAACGAAATTAACGCTTACTATAAAAAAAAGTCAGATGAGAAGGCAAAGAGTGAGAGATTGATTAAAAGACAGCGGCTAGGGTGGCTGCAGCGGATGCAAAGGTGGAGAGTAGAGCTAGGAAAGCTCGGATTCTTGCAAACATGAAGAAGGACATCTGTGTGCTTTAATCTGAGGTGAAGGACCTCAAGGAGTGGAAGCTCTTGAGTTTGACGGAGAGAAAGGGTCCCTCTTTTTGGTTTGATCAACTCCGACAGTGGTAAATTCTTCCGTGATGAGATGGCAACGCACAAACGGGAACTCAAGGATCTAACTGGTCGCCTCTAGACTTAACAAATTCTTTGAACATCCTCTTGTTTGAAACCCTAATATGTCGCAAAAAAAATATGGTAGCGGTCCGGAGAAGATTCTTGTATGAATCGATTGGGTTAATCTCAGGTTTATAATCTGAAGATGATGGATGGTTTGTTTGAGGCGTCGGATGAAGTGAAGGAGGATTCCGGTAAGCTTTGAAGAATCCGGCGACGGTGGACATGCAAACTTGCGGAGGAGCTGTCTTTGTTGCTTCCAAGGATCCCATTATCCAGACGTTTCATTAGGAATTAGGGGGTCTTTAAACAAAACATCCTCTTGTTTGAAACCCTAATCTGTCGCGAAAAAAAAAAAGAAAGAACTGAGAGAGAAGAGAGAGAAGATGACGGATCCGATCAATCCGGAGGATGGACCGAAGAAGGAGGACATGCCGAAGAAGGAGGACAGGCCGAAGAAGGAGGACGTGGAGGGGCCGAAGAAGGAGGAGGAACCACCTGCCAAGATCCCCACGTTTGAAATTGGAAGGATTGCCAGTGCTAGAGTTGATCAATTCCTTTCATTCCTGTAAATAAAACACCAAGGATCCGAACAGTTTTTCAAAAGATCTTCAGAATCCTTCCACAACGCAAAGAGCAAACTGCATAACATGTTAGCTGGGGAAAAGATCATCACTGAGCCGCCAAAAGGAGGATCTGCATGACAGTTTGGTGCTATTGTGTTTGGTGCTGCATGCGTATTCTATAATTGGGGAAACGAAATTAACGCCTACTATAAAAAAAAAGTCAGATGAGAAGGCAAAGAGTGAGAGATTGATTAAAAAGACAGCGGCTATGGTGGCTGTAGCGGATGCAAAGGTGGAGAGTAGAGCTAGGAAAGCTCGGATTCTTGCAAACATGAAGAAGGACATCTGTGTGCTTGAATTCTTAAGATACAATCAAACCAGATTTGTGATGAATTGATATGCTATCCGCTGAAACTTAGAGATTACGTTGAAACTTAGAGATTACATTTATTAGCAGAACAGTTCAGTATTAACATAAGTTGAGCGTAAGAAGCTCCATCCATGGACGAACAAGAAACTGAGTTTTGTTCTCGATAATATAAAAAAAAACTCTTGTTTGAACATCCTCTTGTTTGAAACCTTAATCTGTCGAAAAAAATGGTTGCGGTCCGGCGAAGACTCTTGTATGAATCGATTTGGATAATCTCAGGTTTATAATCTGATGATGATGGATGGTTTAATTGAGGCGTCGGATGAAGTGAAGGAGGAGTGGGGTCATACAAATAAAGTATGTGTTATGAAGAAAAAAGAGAAGAAGCAAGGAGTAGGAAAAGGAGTTGAAGGAAGTGGATCTAAAGTGAAGGATAGTGGAAGAAAAAAAATGGTTGCTGAAGCTAAAGAAAATGTTACTGAGGGAATGGAGGGTATAAATGGTGGGTCTCCTAGTAGTTTTGGAAAGAAGTCATACGCTTTAATAGTTTATGAGGTTGATAAAGGAGATAAAGAGAAAGTGGATGAAGGAAGTACTTGGTCTTTAGTCTCTCCGAATAAAGTAGGGAGGACTCAATCTTTCTCTATTCGGATTCAGACTTTGGAGGTTTCGGTTTCTAAATTTTTTGTATTAAGTTTGAAAGATAAGGAGGAAGGGGAGATACAAGCAGATCAAGAGCTAGTTGTTGAGAATGATAATGTTCTGGAGAAGGAAGCGAATGATATTAGTGAGGAAGATCGAATAGAAGAAGAGTTATTGGATCAGAAAGATAAGGCAGTAGTGCAGAAAGGGGGGGAAGAGAGTCCAGAAGGCTAAAGCTCATGATGCAAATATTAAGGGTAAAAGGTCTTCTAGACGCAATCACTAATCATGGAGAGTTTCTTCTGGAATGTGCGCAGACTGAATAAAACCTTGAAGCATTCCGTTGTCAGTGGTTGGTTGCAGAACAGAGAGTTGAAATTCGGTTGTCTACTTGAAACAAGAGTTAAAGAAAGAAAAGCTGGTAAGATCTTAAATACAGTATTTAAAGATTGGTCTTATATTACAAACTATGAAGAAAGTCAAGGAGGTAGGATTTGGTTCCTTTGGAGGGATATGGTTCATATCACGCCTGTATACAAATCAGATCAGATTATTACAGTATCAGTGGAGATGCAGGGAGAAGAAGCTTATTACTGCTCTTGTGTCTATGCGGGAAATTCAGTTGAGGAAGCCGAGAACCACCCTCTTCGTCAACAATTATTTTCTTTTTCTAGGGTTCCTCAGCTGCTGTTCATAACCCGACAATGGAGTTTTTGGAATGTGATGGGAGACTGCTTCTAACGGAAAATATCTAGACTGGATTGTTGTTTCTGACGTTTGGACTATAAATTTTAAGCTGGGTAAGGAAAATCGATGTTCGTGTCGTTTGGAGTGAATTGATGTTTGTGTCATTAATGACCATCTTAACTTCTTTTCCCCACTCACGATTCCTCATTCAGTTTAAGAATCAAACACAAATCGCATAACAAAGAAAAAAAAGGATTAGGGTTTGCGGCTTTGGTTTGGAATCAATGGAGTTGATTTGCAAGCAAGGAGATTGTGGCTTCATGACTTGGATCTCCATCAGGTCGTGTCTTCACATCAATCTTAAAACAAAAGATCATAAAGATCAAAAACGAATCAGTATGATGAATTAAGCAAATCGGCTATCAAGTAAACAAGAAAATAGAAGTTGACAGCCTTAGGTTTTCTGATGTTGACGGCACGGCTTGTAGCTGACGTAGAGAACGCGTCTGACCTCGGATTGCGGTGAGGTCTGCGGCGTTGGATTCTCCTCGTCAATAGCTTCAAATGGATATGTCACACGTCGTCTGGATCGTTATGGTTTGGGAGAACGATCGATTTGAAGTTGAGTCTTTTAGAGAGAGAAATCGGGCAGATTAGGGTTTCCCTGTCCGATTGACTTGTAACGACGATTGCGGGCTCGTCCAATCTCTGATTGCGTCAAGGTCTTCGGCGTTGGATTCTTCTTTCCGAGATCTTCAAATCGGTAGGTAGCTCGTCTTCTGGTTCCTCGTGGTTAGGGAGTTCGAGCTGTTTGAAGTCGGCGGGTAAACTAGGGTTTTCTAGGGTTTTAGCTGAGCTCGGGTTTTAGGTTAGCTCGTGCTGATAACGTGTTGTAAATGGAAGTGATTTCGTGTTATTAATCTTATGGACTAAAGGTCCATATATATACAAGTTACAAATGAGATAAATATAAATCCCAAAACATAAGGGAATATAAATCCTAATCTATCTATGATTATGATAATCACTAATTACATATGGATAAACATGAATATTCTTGATGTTTATCTTCTTGGACTTGTCTCTATCTTCTTCTCCATTGGGCCGCCAGCTTCTTGAAGTCTTCTTGGGCTGGGCTTGAGTCGGGCCTGGTCATGTATGGTTCAACATAGACTTGGTCTGGTCCGGTCCGGTCCGGTTCGGTTCGTCCGGTTCGTCCAGAAATGGTTTGGTCCGGTCTGTCCGGTTTGGACAGAAATGGGTCGATCACATAATATATTCACAACAGTCCATATGTTCTGGTCAAGAACCATATAACATATCTGATCATTTTAAGAAATGGACGAAGTACTAATAAGTACATATACCTCATGATCACTGAAACAAGTTCAGATGAATTATACAGCAGTTGAAAGACATTGCACGGAGGTACAATTCAGGGGGAGTGGTACAGGTTGTACTCTTTTCCCTTCACCTGGTTTTTGTCCCAATTGGGTTTTACCAGTAAGGTTTTAATGAGGCAACACCAAAACTCTAAGTTTGGTAAAATATATCCACAAGGTCCGCATGTCTATGACATCTATTAATAAGTTCATGCCTTGTACTCTTTTTCCTTATCTATGGTTTTTCCCACTGGGTTTTCCTAGAAAGGTTTTAACGAGGCAACTTAAGAGCATGTTACTGACCCTGAAACGTATGTGTCGATCAAGGGGGAGTGTTGTGAATATATTATGTGATCGACCCATTTCTGTCCCAACCGGACAGACCGGACCAAACCATTTCTGGACGAACCGGACGAACCGAACCGAACCGGAGCGGACCAGACCAAGTTTATGTTGAACCAGACATGACCAGGCCTGACTCAAGCCCAGCCCAAAGAGATAAGAAGCTGGCGGCCCAATGGAGAAGAAGATAGAGACAAGTCCAAGAAGATAAACATCAAGAAGATTCATGTTTATCCATATGTAATTAGTGATTATCATAATCATAGATAGATTAGGATTTATATTCCCTTATGTTGTGGGATTTATATTTATCTCATTTGTAACTTGTATATAAAGGACCTTTAGTCCTTAAGATTAATAACACGAAATCACTTCCATTTACAACATATTTTTGATACATCTAATTATATAAAGTAGAGTTTGAATCTCTCCTAAGATGTCCACTTAGGATTCCAGGTCAATAATTTACACTCCGTAAACGTGACACGTGTCGCTTAAATGAAACGCGGAGTATTGGTCTCTTCGCCCTGGGTTTCGCGTGTCCTTCGTGGGCTTAATGTGTTGATAATGTAAACGTTGTGTTTTGCTAATAGGCTTGGTGTAATATTAATTATTGATTGGTCAAACCCATTATCTAAAGCCGAGAACCACCCTCTTCGTCAACAATTATTTTCTTTTTCTAGGGTTCCTCAGCTGCTGTTCATAACCCGACAATGGAGTTTTTGGAATGTGATGGGAGACTCCTTCTAACGGAAAATATCTGGACTGAATTGTTGTTTGTGACGTTTGGACTATAAATTTTAAGCTGGGTAAGGAAAATCGATGTTCGTGTCGTTTGGAGTGAATTGATGTTTGTGTCATTAATGACCATCTTAACTTCTTTTCCCCACTCACGATTCCTCATTCAGTTTAAGAATCAAACACAAATCGCATAACAAAGAAAAAAAAGGATTAGGGTTTGCGGCTTTGGGTTGGAATCAATGGAGTTGATTTGCAAGCAAGGAGATTGTGGCTTCATGACTTGGATCTCCATCAGGTCGTGTCTTCACATCAATCTTAAAACAAAAGATCATAAAGATCAAAAACGAATCAGTATGATGAATTAAGCAAATCGGCTATCAAGTAAACAAGAAAATAGAAGTTGACAGCCTTAGGTTTTCTGATGTTGACGGCACGGCTTGTAGCTGACGTAGAGAACGCGTCTGACCTCGGATTGCGGTGAGGTCTGCGGCGTTGGATTCTCCTCGTCAATAGCTTCAAATGGATATGTCACACGTCGTCTGGATCGTTATGGTTTGGGAGAACGATCGATTTGAAGTTGAGTCTTTTAGAGAGAGAAATCGGGCAGATTAGGGTTTCCCTGTCCGATTGACTTGTAACGACGATTGCGGGCTCGTCCAATCTCTGATTGCGTCAAGGTCTTCGGCGTTGGATTCTTCTTTCCGAGATCTTCAAATCGGTAGGTAGCTCGTCTTCTGGTTCCTCGTGGTTAGGGAGTTCGAGCTGTTTGAAGTCGGCGGGTAAACTAGGGTTTTCTAGGGTTTTAGCTGAGCTCGGGTTTTAGGTTAGCTCGTGCTGATAACGTGTTGTAAATGGAAGTGATTTCGTGTTATTAATCTTATGGACTAAAGGTCCATATATATACAAGTTACAAATGAGATAAATATAAATCCCAAAACATAAGGGAATATAAATCCTAATCTATCTATGATTATGATAATCACTAATTACATATGGATAAACATGAATATTCTTGATGTTTATCTTCTTGGACTTGTCTCTATCTTCTTCTCCATTGGGCCGCCAGCTTCTTGAAGTCTTCTTGGGCTGGGCTTGAGTCGGGCCTGGTCATGTATGGTTCAACATAGACTTGGTCTGGTCCGGTCCGGTCCGGTTCGGTTCGTCCGGTTCGTCCAGAAATGGTTTGGTCCGGTCTGTCCGGTTTGGACAGAAATGGGTCGATCACATAATATATTCACAACAGTCCATATGTTCTGGTCAAGAACCATATAACATATCTGATCATTTTAAGAAATGGACGAAGTACTAATAAGTACATATACCTCATGATCACTGAAACAAGTTCAGATGAATTATACAGCAGTTGAAAGACATTGCACGGAGGTACAATTCAGGGGGAGTGGTACAGGTTGTACTCTTTTCCCTTCACCTGGTTTTTGTCCCAATTGGGTTTTACCAGTAAGGTTTTAATGAGGCAACACCAAAACTCTAAGTTTGGTAAAATATATCCACAAGGTCCGCATGTCTATGACATCTATTAATAAGTTCATGCCTTGTACTCTTTTTCCTTATCTATGGTTTTTCCCACTGGGTTTTCCTAGAAAGGTTTTAACGAGGCAACTTAAGAGCATGTTACTGACCCTGAAACGTATGTGTCGATCAAGGGGGAGTGTTGTGAATATATTATGTGATCGACCCATTTCTGTCCCAACCGGACAGACCGGACCAAACCATTTCTGGACGAACCGGACGAACCGAACCGAACCGGAGCGGACCAGACCAAGTTTATGTTGAACCAGACATGACCAGGCCTGACTCAAGCCCAGCCCAAAGAGATAAGAAGCTGGCGGCCCAATGGAGAAGAAGATAGAGACAAGTCCAAGAAGATAAACATCAAGAAGATTCATGTTTATCCATATGTAATTAGTGATTATCATAATCATAGATAGATTAGGATTTATATTCCCTTATGTTGTGGGATTTATATTTATCTCATTTGTAACTTGTATATAAAGGACCTTTAGTCCTTAAGATTAATAACACGAAATCACTTCCATTTACAACATATTTTTGATACATCTAATTATATAAAGTAGAGTTTGAATCTCTCCTAAGATGTCCACTTAGGATTCCAGGTCAATAATTTACACTCCGTAAACGTGACACGTGTCGCTTAAATGAAACGCGGAGTATTGGTCTCTTCGCCCTGGGTTTCGCGTGTCCTTCGTGGGCTTAATGTGTTGATAATGTAAACGTTGTGTTTTGCTAATAGGCTTGGTGTAATATTAATTATTGATTGGTCAAACCCATTATCTAAAGCCGAGAACCACCCTCTTCGTCAACAATTATTTTCTTTTTCTAGGGTTCCTCAGCTGCTGTTCATAACCCGACAATGGAGTTTTTGGAATGTGATGGGAGACTCCTTCTAACGGAAAATATCTGGACTGAATTGTTGTTTGTGACGTTTGGACTATAAATTTTAAGCTGGGTAAGGAAAATCGATGTTCGTGTCGTTTGGAGTGAATTGATGTTTGTGTCATTAATGACCATCTTAACTTCTTTTCCCCACTCACGATTCCTCATTCAGTTTAAGAATCAAACACAAATCGCATAACAAAGAAAAAAAAGGATTAGGGTTTGCGGCTTTGGGTTGGAATCAATGGAGTTGATTTGCAAGCAAGGAGATTGTGGCTTCATGACTTGGATCTCCATCAGGTCGTGTCTTCACATCAATCTTAAAACAAAAGATCATAAAGATCAAAAACGAATCAGTATGATGAATTAAGCAAATCGGCTATCAAGTAAACAAGAAAATAGAAGTTGACAGCCTTAGGTTTTCTGATGTTGACGGCACGGCTTGTAGCTGACGTAGAGAACGCGTCTGACCTCGGATTGCGGTGAGGTCTGCGGCGTTGGATTCTCCTCGTCAATAGCTTCAAATGGATATGTCACACGTCGTCTGGATCGTTATGGTTTGGGAGAACGATCGATTTGAAGTTGAGTCTTTTAGAGAGAGAAATCGGGCAGATTAGGGTTTCCCTGTCCGATTGACTTGTAACGACGATTGCGGGCTCGTCCAATCTCTGATTGCGTCAAGGTCTTCGGCGTTGGATTCTTCTTTCCGAGATCTTCAAATCGGTAGGTAGCTCGTCTTCTGGTTCCTCGTGGTTAGGGAGTTCGAGCTGTTTGAAGTCGGCGGGTAAACTAGGGTTTTCTAGGGTTTTAGCTGAGCTCGGGTTTTAGGTTAGCTCGTGCTGATAACGTGTTGTAAATGGAAGTGATTTCGTGTTATTAATCTTATGGACTAAAGGTCCATATATATACAAGTTACAAATGAGATAAATATAAATCCCAAAACATAAGGGAATATAAATCCTAATCTATCTATGATTATGATAATCACTAATTACATATGGATAAACATGAATATTCTTGATGTTTATCTTCTTGGACTTGTCTCTATCTTCTTCTCCATTGGGCCGCCAGCTTCTTGAAGTCTTCTTGGGCTGGGCTTGAGTCGGGCCTGGTCATGTATGGTTCAACATAGACTTGGTCTGGTCCGGTCCGGTCCGGTTCGGTTCGTCCGGTTCGTCCAGAAATGGTTTGGTCCGGTCTGTCCGGTTTGGACAGAAATGGGTCGATCACATAATATATTCACAACAGTCCATATGTTCTGGTCAAGAACCATATAACATATCTGATCATTTTAAGAAATGGACGAAGTACTAATAAGTACATATACCTCATGATCACTGAAACAAGTTCAGATGAATTATACAGCAGTTGAAAGACATTGCACGGAGGTACAATTCAGGGGGAGTGGTACAGGTTGTACTCTTTTCCCTTCACCTGGTTTTTGTCCCAATTGGGTTTTACCAGTAAGGTTTTAATGAGGCAACACCAAAACTCTAAGTTTGGTAAAATATATCCACAAGGTCCGCATGTCTATGACATCTATTAATAAGTTCATGCCTTGTACTCTTTTTCCTTATCTATGGTTTTTCCCACTGGGTTTTCCTAGAAAGGTTTTAACGAGGCAACTTAAGAGCATGTTACTGACCCTGAAACGTATGTGTCGATCAAGGGGGAGTGTTGTGAATATATTATGTGATCGACCCATTTCTGTCCCAACCGGACAGACCGGACCAAACCATTTCTGGACGAACCGGACGAACCGAACCGAACCGGAGCCGGACCAGACCAAGTTTATGTTGAACCAGACATGACCAGGCCTGACTCAAGCCCAGCCCAAAGAGATAAGAAGCTGGCGGCCCAATGGAGAAGAAGATAGAGACAAGTCCAAGAAGATAAACATCAAGAAGATTCATGTTTATCCATATGTAATTAGTGATTATCATAATCATAGATAGATTAGGATTTATATTCCCTTATGTTGTGGGATTTATATTTATCTCATTTGTAACTTGTATATAAAGGACCTTTAGTCCTTAAGATTAATAACACGAAATCACTTCCATTTACAACATATTTTTGATACATCTAATTATATAAAGTAGAGTTTGAATCTCTCCTAAGATGTCCACTTAGGATTCCAGGTCAATAATTTACACTCCGTAAACGTGACACGTGTCGCTTAAATGAAACGCGGAGTATTGGTCTCTTCGCCCTGGGTTTCGCGTGTCCTTCGTGGGCTTAATGTGTTGATAATGTAAACGTTGTGTTTTGCTAATAGGCTTGGTGTAATATTAATTATTGATTGGTCAAACCCATTATCTAAAGCCGAGAACCACCCTCTTCGTCAACAATTATTTTCTTTTTCTAGGGTTCCTCAGCTGCTGTTCATAACCCGACAATGGAGTTTTTGGAATGTGATGGGAGACTCCTTCTAACGGAAAATATCTGGACTGAATTGTTGTTTGTGACGTTTGGACTATAAATTTTAAGCTGGGTAAGGAAAATCGATGTTCGTGTCGTTTGGAGTGAATTGATGTTTGTGTCATTAATGACCATCTTAACTTCTTTTCCCCACTCACGATTCCTCATTCAGTTTAAGAATCAAACACAAATCGCATAACAAAGAAAAAAAAGGATTAGGGTTTGCGGCTTTGGGTTGGAATCAATGGAGTTGATTTGCAAGCAAGGAGATTGTGGCTTCATGACTTGGATCTCCATCAGGTCGTGTCTTCACATCAATCTTAAAACAAAAGATCATAAAGATCAAAAACGAATCAGTATGATGAATTAAGCAAATCGGCTATCAAGTAAACAAGAAAATAGAAGTTGACAGCCTTAGGTTTTCTGATGTTGACGGCACGGCTTGTAGCTGACGTAGAGAACGCGTCTGACCTCGGATTGCGGTGAGGTCTGCGGCGATTGGATTCTCCTCGTCAATAGCTTCAAATGGATATGTCACACGTCGTCTGGATCGTTATGGTTTGGGAGAACGATCGATTTGAAGTTGAGTCTTTTAGAGAGAGAAATCGGGCAGATTAGGGTTTCCCTGTCCGATTGACTTGTAACGACGATTGCGGGCTCGTCCAATCTCTGATTGCGTCAAGGTCTTCGGCGTTGGATTCTTCTTTCCGAGATCTTCAAATCGGTAGGTAGCTCGTCTTCTGGTTCCTCGTGGTTAGGGAGTTCGAGCTGTTTGAAGTCGGCGGGTAAACTAGGGTTTTCTAGGGTTTTAGCTGAGCTCGGGTTTTAGGTTAGCTCGTGCTGATAACGTGTTGTAAATGGAAGTGATTTCGTGTTATTAATCTTATGGACTAAAGGTCCATATATATACAAGTTACAAATGAGATAAATATAAATCCCAAAACATAAGGGAATATAAATCCTAATCTATCTATGATTATGATAATCACTAATTACATATGGATAAACATGAATATTCTTGATGTTTATCTTCTTGGACTTGTCTCTATCTTCTTCTCCATTGGGCCGCCAGCTTCTTGAAGTCTTCTTGGGCTGGGCTTGAGTCGGGCCTGGTCATGTATGGTTCAACATAGACTTGGTCTGGTCCGGTCCGGTCCGGTTCGGTTCGTCCGGTTCGTCCAGAAATGGTTTGGTCCGGTCTGTCCGGTTTGGACAGAAATGGGTCGATCACATAATATATTCACAACAGTCCATATGTTCTGGTCAAGAACCATATAACATATCTGATCATTTTAAGAAATGGACGAAGTACTAATAAGTACATATACCTCATGATCACTGAAACAAGTTCAGATGAATTATACAGCAGTTGAAAGACATTGCACGGAGGTACAATTCAGGGGGAGTGGTACAGGTTGTACTCTTTTCCCTTCACCTGGTTTTTGTCCCAATTGGGTTTTACCAGTAAGGTTTTAATGAGGCAACACCAAAACTCTAAGTTTGGTAAAATATATCCACAAGGTCCGCATGTCTATGACATCTATTAATAAGTTCATGCCTTGTACTCTTTTTCCTTATCTATGGTTTTTCCCACTGGGTTTTCCTAGAAAGGTTTTAACGAGGCAACTTAAGAGCATGTTACTGACCCTGAAACGTATGTGTCGATCAAGGGGGAGTGTTGTGAATATATTATGTGATCGACCCATTTCTGTCCCAACCGGACAGACCGGACCAAACCATTTCTGGACGAACCGGACGAACCGAACCGAACCGGACCGGACCAGACCAAGTTTATGTTGAACCAGACATGACCAGGCCTGACTCAAGCCCAGCCCAAAGAGATAAGAAGCTGGCGGCCCAATGGAGAAGAAGATAGAGACAAGTCCAAGAAGATAAACATCAAGAAGATTCATGTTTATCCATATGTAATTAGTGATTATCATAATCATAGATAGATTAGGATTTATATTCCCTTATGTTGTGGGATTTATATTTATCTCATTTGTAACTTGTATATAAAGGACCTTTAGTCCTTAAGATTAATAACACGAAATCACTTCCATTTACAACATATTTTTGATACATCTAATTATATAAAGTAGAGTTTGAATCTCTCCTAAGATGTCCACTTAGGATTCCAGGTCAATAATTTACACTCCGTAAACGTGACACGTGTCGCTTAAATGAAACGCGGAGTATTGGTCTCTTCGCCCTGGGTTTCGCGTGTCCTTCGTGGGCTTAATGTGTTGATAATGTAAACGTTGTGTTTTGCTAATAGGCTTGGTGTAATATTAATTATTGATTGGTCAAACCCATTATCTAAAGCCGAGAACCACCCTCTTCGTCAACAATTATTTTCTTTTTCTAGGGTTCCTCAGCTGCTGTTCATAACCCGACAATGGAGTTTTTGGAATGTGATGGGAGACTCCTTCTAACGGAAAATATCTGGACTGAATTGTTGTTTGTGACGTTTGGACTATAAATTTTAAGCTGGGTAAGGAAAATCGATGTTCGTGTCGTTTGGAGTGAATTGATGTTTGTGTCATTAATGACCATCTTAACTTCTTTTCCCCACTCACGATTCCTCATTCAGTTTAAGAATCAAACACAAATCGCATAACAAAGAAAAAAAAGGATTAGGGTTTGCGGCTTTGGGTTGGAATCAATGGAGTTGATTTGCAAGCAAGGAGATTGTGGCTTCATGACTTGGATCTCCATCAGGTCGTGTCTTCACATCAATCTTAAAACAAAAGATCATAAAGATCAAAAACGAATCAGTATGATGAATTAAGCAAATCGGCTATCAAGTAAACAAGAAAATAGAAGTTGACAGCCTTAGGTTTTCTGATGTTGACGGCACGGCTTGTAGCTGACGTAGAGAACGCGTCTGACCTCGGATTGCGGTGAGGTCTGCGGCGTTGGATTCTCCTCGTCAATAGCTTCAAATGGATATGTCACACGTCGTCTGGATCGTTATGGTTTGGGAGAACGATCGATTTGAAGTTGAGTCTTTTAGAGAGAGAAATCGGGCAGATTAGGGTTTCCCTGTCCGATTGACTTGTAACGACGATTGCGGGCTCGTCCAATCTCTGATTGCGTCAAGGTCTTCGGCGTTGGATTCTTCTTTCCGAGATCTTCAAATCGGTAGGTAGCTCGTCTTCTGGTTCCTCGTGGTTAGGGAGTTCGAGCTGTTTGAAGTCGGCGGGTAAACTAGGGTTTTCTAGGGTTTTAGCTGAGCTCGGGTTTTAGGTTAGCTCGTGCTGATAACGTGTTGTAAATGGAAGTGATTTCGTGTTATTAATCTTATGGACTAAAGGTCCATATATATACAAGTTACAAATGAGATAAATATAAATCCCAAAACATAAGGGAATATAAATCCTAATCTATCTATGATTATGATAATCACTAATTACATATGGATAAACATGAATATTCTTGATGTTTATCTTCTTGGACTTGTCTCTATCTTCTTCTCCATTGGGCCGCCAGCTTCTTGAAGTCTTCTTGGGCTGGGCTTGAGTCGGGCCTGGTCATGTATGGTTCAACATAGACTTGGTCTGGTCCGGTCCGGTCCGGTTCGGTTCGTCCGGTTCGTCCAGAAATGGTTTGGTCCGGTCTGTCCGGTTTGGACAGAAATGGGTCGATCACATAATATATTCACAACAGTCCATATGTTCTGGTCAAGAACCATATAACATATCTGATCATTTTAAGAAATGGACGAAGTACTAATAAGTACATATACCTCATGATCACTGAAACAAGTTCAGATGAATTATACAGCAGTTGAAAGACATTGCACGGAGGTACAATTCAGGGGGAGTGGTCTGATCTTGTCTTGTTTTTATAGCCCTGTGGAAGGTCTTATTATTCTGGTATCTAATGTCAAGCCAATGGAGCTTGGCTTTCTGCTTTAAGAAATCTTCCTCAAGACTAGCTACATGTAACCACTTCCCATACGCATAAAATTCTTCTTTTATAGCTGCTTCAACTGGGTTGGTAAGAGTGGCACTCTGCTTTTCACAAAGAGTCTCATAAGCTTCTTTAGTTCTCTTTGTTAAATTACCCAACTTCTCTCTTCCCAACTCTCGAATTAAGGGCTTCAATTTCTTCGTCTTTTTAGAAAATCTGTACATAGATGATGTAGACATAAATAACTTCTCAGTATACGCTTGTATCATAGGTAGAAAAGAAGGAATGCTTCCCATAGCATTGATGTATTTAAAAGGCCTTCTAATCTTCTCATTTTGGGGGCCAACAGAACCTTACACCTCATGTGATCAGAGCATCCTCCTGGCTCAAATACCGAGTAAGCATTGTTGAATCGTGATAGAGCTTCTTCATTTAACAAGACTCTATCCAACTTTTTACAGATAAGGCCCTCCTCTCTCTTGTTACACCAAGTGAATAATGCCCCTTGATACGCCATGTCCGTAAGATGACAGTGGATGACCAGATTCTGAAAATCCCTCATTCCACTCGGAATTCTTCCTGTATTTGAATAACTTAAACTTTCTTCTCCCTCCAATATCTCGTTAAAGTCTCCCATAATAAACCAAGCTTTATTCTTGAAGCTAGGCGAATCATAGTGATATGCAAGATCAGACCACAACCCCTTTCTCTCCTCAACTGAATTTCCCGCATAGACACAAGAGCAGTAATAAGCTTCTTCTCCCTGCATCTCCACTGATACTGTAATAATCTGATCTGATTTGTATACAGGCGTGATACGAACCATATCCCTCCAAAGGAACCAAATCCTACCTCCTTGACTTTCTTCATAGTTTGTAATATAAGACCAATCTTTAAATACTGTATTTAAGATCTTACCAGCTTTTCCTTCTTTAACTCTTGTTTCAAGTAGACAACCGAATTTCAACTCTCTGTTCTGCAACCAACCACTGACAACGGAATGCTTCAAGGTTTTATTCAGTCTGCGCACATTCCAGAAGAAACTCCCCATGATAAGTGATTGCGTCTAGAAGACCTTTTACCCTTAATATTTGCATCCTGAGCTTTAGCCTTCTGGACTCTCTTCCCCCCCTTTCTGCACTACTGCCTTATCTTTCTGATCCAATAACTCTTCTTCTATTCGATCTTCCTCACTAATATCATTCGCTTCCTTCTCCAGAACATTATCATTCTCAACAACTAGCTCTTGATCTGCTTGTATCTCCCCTTCCTCCTTATCTTCCAAACTTAATACAAAAAATTTAGAAACCGAAACCTCCAAAGTCTGAATCCGAATAGAGAAAGATTGAGTCCTCCCTACTTTATTCGGAGAGACTAAAGACCAAGTACTTCCTTCATCCACTTTCTCCTTATCTCCTTTATCAACCTCATAAACTATTAAAGCGTATGACTTCTTTCCAAAACTACTAGGAGACCCACCATTTATACCCTCCATTACCTCAGTAACATTTTCTTTAGCTTCAGCAACCATTTCTTTTCTTCCACTATCCTTCACTTTAGATCCACTTCCTTCAACTCCTTTTCCTACTCCTTGCTTCTTCTCTTTTTTCTTCATAACACATACTTTATCTGTATGACCCCACTTCTCACACAGAGTACACTTAGCAGGCAACCACGGGTAATAAAACCCTGCTGTAAACTCCTTACCTCAATAGCAAAATCTATCTCCTTAGGCAGTGTTTACGATACATCCACATTCACAAAGATCTTCGCCTCCTCAAAGTTGGAACAAGCAAGCGTCTCAGGATGCAAATGAATAGGATGACCCACCATACTTGCCATAAAGCTCAGAACCTCCCATGAGAACATTTGCAAAGGAACTTTCCTTAGATGCACCCACATTGGAATAGCTTCCTCCTCCTGCTTCTCCTCTTCAGTTTTTGTAGTCCATTTCTTTACAATCATGGGCACACCAGCAATAGTCAACATACCTCTCTTGATTACTTTCTCACGGATTTTCTGATTTTTTATTTTGAACCTCATCGTCGTAGCGTTCACGTCAAACACCTCTACCCTTGATGATGAATCTCCAAAACTCCATATTTTATTCACCACCATATGAACTTTTGCATTATGAGGTCAGATATCTAAGAATTTACCCACTATGAAATCTTCCCACAACGGTGTTGCATCAGCAAGCAGATTCTCCGGAATCGCAACCTTGTGTTTCCCATCCACCGAGGTAACCTCAACATCATACTTCTTCAAACTCCTTTTTTCCTGCGCGATTGAAACCCATTTCGGATTCACCTCTTTCGAATCGACTTCCTTCCTTTGGTTTTCCTTCAACAGATCCTGATCCATGTACTCCTGATCCTTCCTGTTACTCTCCGGCACTTCAGATGAGCCCGGCGGTGGTTCCGAATCCATTGGAAACCCTAGGTTCACGATCGCTCTTTCAGTCGCCAAAATCGCCTAATTTTTCTCTTTACCAAAACGGTGCGTTCTTTTTTTTTTTTAAGAACCCGATTCATTGTTTTGATTCACACAAACACTACACTGGATATTTGTCCAACTCATTAAAACATAGAAAATTAGATTAAAAGACAGCCCATAGGAATTTGTTAAGTCTTGAGGCGACCAGTTAGATCCTTGAGTTCCCGTTTGTGCGTTGCCATCTCATCACGGAAGAATTTACCGCTGTCGGAGTTGATCAAACCAAAAAGAGGATCCTTTCTCTCCTTCAAACTCAAGAGCTTCCACTCCTTGAGGTCCTTCACCTCAGATTGAAGCACACAGATGTGCTTCTTCATGTTTGCAAGAATCCGAGCTTTCCTAGCTCTACTCTCCACCTTTGCATCCGCTGCAGCCACCCTAGCCGCTGTCTTTTTAATCAATCTCTCACTCTTTGCCTTCTCATCTGACTTTTTTTATAGTATGCGTTAATTTCGTTTCCCCAATTATAGAATACGCACGCAGCACCAAACACAATAGCACCAAACTGTCTCGCAGATCCTCCTTTAGGCGGCTCAGTGATGATCTTTTCCCCAGCTAACATGTTATGCAGTTTGCTCCTTGCGTTGGAAGGATTCTGAAGATCTTTTGAAGAACTGTTTCGACCTTGGTATTTTATTTCCAGGAAAGAAAGGAATTGATCAACTCTGGCACTGGCAATCCTTCCAATTTCAGACGTGGGGATCTTGGCAGGTGGTTCCTCCTCCTTCTTCGGCCCTTCCCCGTCCTCCTTCTTCGGCCCTTCCCGTCCTCCTTCTTCGGCCCCTCCCCGTCCTCCTTCTTCGGCCCGTCCTCCTTCTTCGGTCCATCCTCCGGATTGATCGGATCTGTCATCTTCTCTCTCTTCTCTCTCAGTTCTTTCTTTTTTTTTTCGCGACAGATTAGGGTTTCAAACAAGAGGATGTTCAAACAAGATGATGTTTTGTTTAAAGACCCCCTGATTCCTAATGAAACTTCTGGATAATGGGATCCTTGGAAGCAACGAAGACAGCTCCTCCGCAAGTTTGCATGTCCACCGTCACTGGATTCTTCAAAGCTTACTGGAATCCTCCTTCACTTCATCCGACGCCTCAATTAAACCATCCATCATCATCAGTTTATAAACCTGAGATTATCCAAATCGATTCATACAAGAGTCTTCGCCGGACCGCAACCATTTTTTTTTGCGACAGATTAAGGTTTCAAACAAGAGGATGTTCAAACAAGAGTTTTTTTTTATATTATCGAGAACAAAACTCAGTTTCTTGTTCGTCCATGGATGGAGCTTCTTACGCTCAACTTATGTTAATACTGAACTGTTCTGCTAATAAATGTAATCTCTAAGTTTCAACGTAATCTCTAAGTTTCAGCGGATAGCATATCAATTCATCACAAATCTGGTTTGGTTGTATCTTAAGAATTCAAGCACACAGATGTCCTTCTTCATGTTTGCAAGAATCCGAGCTTTCCTAGCTCTACTCTCCACCTTTGCATCCGCTACAGCCACCCTAGCCGCTGTCTTTTTAATCAATCTCTCACTCTTTGCCTTCTCATCTGACTTTTTTTTATAGTAGGCGTTAATTTCGTTTCCCCAATTATAGAATACGCATGCAGCACCAAACACAATAGCACCAAACTGTCTTGCAGATCCTCCTTTTGGCGGCTCAGTGATGATTTTTTCCCCAGCTAACATGTTATGCAGTTTGCTCTTTGCGTTGTGGAAGGATTCTGAAGATCTTTTGAAAAACTGTTCGGATCCTTGGTGTTTTATTTCCAGGAATGAAAGGAATTGATCAACTCTAGCACTGGCAATCCTTCCAATTTCAAACGTGGGGATCTTGGCAGGTGGTTCCTCCTCCTTCTTCGGCCCCTCCACGTCCTTCGGCCTGTCCTCCTTATTCGGCATGTCCTCCTTCTTCGGTCCATCCTCCGGATTGATCGGATCCGTCATCTTCTCTCTCTTCTTTCTCAGTTCTTTCTTTTTTTTTTCGCGACAGATTAGGGTTTCAAACAAGAAGATGTTTTGTTTAAAGACCCCCTAATTCCTAATGAAACTTCTGGATAATGGGATCCTTGGAAGCAACAAAGACAGCTCCTCCGCAAGTTTGCATGTCCACCGTCGCCGGATTCTTCAAAGCTTACCGGAATCCTCCTTCACTTCATCCGACGCCTCAAACAAACCATCCATCATCTTCAGATTATAAACCTGAGATTAACCCAATCGATTCATACAAGAATCTTCTCCGGACCGCTACCATATTTTTTTTGCGACATATTAGGGTTTCAAACAAGAGGATGTTCAAAGAATTTGTTAAGTCTAGAGGCGACCAGTTAGATCCTTGAGTTCCCGTTTGTGCGTTGCCATCTCATCACGGAAGAATTTACCACTGTCGGAGTTGATCAAACCAAAAAGAGGACCCTTTCTCTCCGTCAAACTCAAGAGCTTCCACTCCTTGAGGTCCTTCACCTCAGATTGAAGCACACAGATGTCCTTCTTCATGTTTGCAAGAATCCGAGCTTTCCTAGCTCTACTCTCCACCTTTGCATCCGCTGCAGCCACCCTAGCCGCTGTCTTTTAATCAATATCTCACTCTTTGCCTTCTCATCTGACTTTTTTTTATAGTAAGCGTTAATTTCATTTCCCCAATTATAGAATACGCACGCAGCACCAAACACAATAGCACCAAACTGTCTCGCAGATCTTCCTTTTGGCGGCTCAGTGATGATCTTTTCCCCAGCTAACATGTTATGCAGTTTGCTCCTTGCGTTGTGGAAGGATTCTGAAGATCTTTTGAAAAACTGTTCGGATTCTTGGTGTTTTATTTCCAGGAAAGAAAGGAATTGATCAAATCTGGCACTGGCAATCCTTCCAATTCCAAACGTGGGGATCTTGGCAGGTGGTTCCTCCTCCTTCTTCGGCCCTTCCTCATCCTCCTTCTGCGGCCCTTCCTCGTCCTCCTTCTTCGGCCCTTCCCCGTCCTCCTTCTTCGGCCCCTCCACGTCCTCCTTTTTCGGCCCGTCCTCCTTCGGTCCATCCTTCGGATTGATCGGATCCGTCATCTTCTCTCTCTTCTCTCTCAGTTCTTCCTTTTTTTCGCGACAGATTAGGGTTTCAAACAAGAGGATATTTTGTTTAAAGACCCCCTGATTCCTAATGAAACTTCTGGATAATGGGATCCTTGGAAGCAACGAAGACAGCTCCTCCGCAAGTTTGCATGTCCACCCTCGCTGGATTCTTCAAAGCTTACAGGAATCCTCCTTCACTTTATCCGATGCCTCAATCAAACGATCCATCATCTTCAGATTATAAACCTGAGATTAACCAAATCGATTCATACAAGAATCTTCGCCAGACCGCTACCATATTTTTTTTTTGCGACAGATTAGGGTTTCAAACAAGAGGATGTTCAAACAAGAGGTTTTTTTATATTATCGAGAACAAAACTCAGTTTCTTGTTCGTCCATGGCTGGAGCTTCTTACGCTCAACTTATGTTCATACTGAATTGTTCTGCTAATAAATGTAATCTCTAAGTTTCAACGTAATCTCTAAGTTTCAGCGGATAGCATATCAATTCATCACAAATCTGGTTTGGTTGTATCTTAAGAATTCAAGCTACTCCTTTAAATTCGTTGTGCTTAAACAATATTATGAACATTCAATGTTGTTAAACTTGAGATATAATATGATAGCATATATGATAGCATATATACGTTATGCATACGATATGCTTTAGTATCATAGGTCTCGTTAAAATTTCTCTTGCGAAAAAAATCAATTGGACCATCCCACTTTTTAAATTTCAATGTAATCGTGACACGTATACTTAATTAACATCCTAATTGACTGACACGTAGGATTGAGGCTTTTTCTAATTACTACAAACTTGAGGTTATTATTTTTCAGATGTTCCTCCTTTAATATATAGGAGATATAATATCTCTTCGAAGCCATTAACAATGTTAATATGATTTGGGCCATTAGCTTTTTTTTTTGACGTCAAACGGCTGATCTATTATTCAAGCTTGAGGTGGTCTGGGAAACCAGACCGAAATAGAACAACCAATGTAATACAGTTCCCTATGGAAGGATCGTGCTATCTTAGCTAAATAATCAGACAATACATTTTCATATCTAGGAATAAAAACAATCGAGAACTCCGGAAGTCTGCTCTTTAGCTTTTGCATCTCTTCTAATTCGGTGGAGAAGTTTGACCATGCTCCTGGATCTTGAATCATTGAGATTAGGTCCTTACAGTCAGTGCCAAAAGCCTGACACGATGAAACTCGAAGCATGCACTGCATTGCCCATATAAGGGCCTCAAGCTCTGAGTGTAGAGATGAGATTCTTCTTCGCTGATTTCTTGCTCCTAATAGCTGAGTTGTTCCTCCTGAAGTTTTCCATGTCCATCCATACCCACTATAAGGTGCATCATGTGTCAATGAACCATCTATCAGACATCTCTCAGAATTTGTAATCAGCTCTGGGATTATAGCAGTATGTTCTTTTTTTTTTTTTGCTTCAAACCAAGCATGGCATTCTGCTTCAGCGTGTCGGACAGTTTCCAAAGGGTCCCTGACTATTCCTTTGAATAGTTTATCATTCCTTGTCTTCCAAATGTACCACATAATCCAGGGATATGGGTATCTATCTAGCTCAAGATCTTCTATGTCGTTTTTCCTCCAAAAAAGATAATCAATGTTCGTGAAGTGACTCGCACTGGGGAATGTTGATGGTGTCGGAGTAGCCGCATGTGCCCATGTTTGTAATGCTTGGGGGCACTCAAAGATGGCATGATTTATGGTTTCATTATCTGCTCCGCATCTAGGGCAATTGTTATTGCATCGCATATGACGATGTACCAGGTTGCTCGTCACAGCTAATTGTCCAGAGACTGTTTGCCAGATAAAGTGCTTTAGTTTTGGTGAAGTTTTTTATCTTCCACGCAAAAGCTAGGAGTGTTGTGATGCTTGGTTCTTCCTGGGCGACCACCGTTACTCTGTTGAGAATGTTTGTGGCAAAAAAAAAAGAAAAAAAAAGAGAATGTTTGTGGAGACCCAATATCCTGATTTGACAGTGTACATCCCACTCTTCGTGTAGCTCCAGCAATATTTATCTCTCTGATATCCCTGGCTTATGGCCAAATATTGAATCAGAGGGATATATTTCGGGTTTACATAATGCTCAAGCATCTCTGAGTCCGATATTTTTGGATCCCCTTTCATAAATTCCCGAACTGGCATCATTGGATGGACCACTGGCGCTATCGGTCTAGCTAGTCTCGCTGGAGTAGACAATATCCAATTATCTTCCCAAGCTCTTATTTCATTTCCAGAATGCACCTTTTGTCTGATCCCTAGTAGCATTAGTGGTTTCGCTGCCATTATGCTTGTCCATCCATATGAGGGTCTATCAGTTATGTTTAGTCGCAAAGGCGTGCTACATTTGAAGTATTTTCTTTTTAGTACTCTTGCTACTAGAGAATCTGTGTATTGTACCAGGCGCCACAACTGTTTTCCTAGTAAAGCCAAATTTAACTCATGGATAATCCTGAATCCAATTCCTCCCTCCTCTCTTGGTTTACAGACATTTTCCAATTTTATCCAATGTATACCTCTTTTACGAAGGTTTGAGCTCCACCAAAACGGTGTGATGGCACTAGTTAAGTTTTCACATGTCTTCCAATGGTAAAAGGAAAGTTGACATCACATATGTAGGGAAAGCCAGTAAATAGATTTTATGAGTACTTGCTTTACTCTCTTTGTTAGCCAACGTCCAGTCCAACCATTTACGCGATTCTGCAGTCGGTCTTTCAAGAAAGCAAACAGCCTTCTTTTGGATACACTAATATCCTCAGGAATACCAAGATATGTCTCCATTCCACCCTCATTTGCTATCCATGTCGAGCTTTTGATATTCTCTTTCATTTGTCCCGGTATCTTTTTACCAAAGAGTAAGGAAGATTTTTCGAAGTTAATATGCTGTCCAGAAGCTTTTTCATATGTCTTAAGAACTTTCATGACTTCATCACATTCACGGGACTCCGCCTTACAGAAGAAAAGGCTATCATCAGCAAAGAGAAGGTGTGATACCGGGGGGCTAGCGCGTGACACACGCATCCCCGTTATCTTACCCTGATTGTCTGCGTGATTAACAAGGCTAACGAGCGCTTCCGTGCATAAGATAAAGATGAAAGGAGAAAAAGGATCTCCTTGTCGCAATCCCCTATGTGGGGTTATATTTCCTCTGGGTTGACCATTGAAGAGGACATCATATTTCACAGATGTTACACATCGCATTATCCACCCGATCCACATATCTGAGAAACCCATTTTACTCAAAACCGCACTTATGAAATCCCATTCTAGTCTATCATAGGCTTTGCTCATGTCTGTTTTTATTGTCATTCTCCTATTCCTTCCTCCTGAATCTGTGTGTAGGGCATGGAACATTTCCTGTGCTATCAATACATTGTCCGATATTTGTCTCCCAGCAACAAAGGCTGATTGGGTTTCCGTATCCGGTCTGGGAGAATTTTCTTTAATCTCTGGCATAATACTTTCGATATAATCTTGTAACTAACATTGCAAAGACTGATGGGTCTAAACTGAGACATCTCATTTGGTTTGTCTTTTTTGGGATAAGACAAATATTCGCATCATTGAGTCCATTTGCCATAGTTCCTTCGAAGAGAAAGTCATTAACCATACGGGTTAAATCTCCTTTCACTATATCCCAGAATTTTTGATAGAATAGGGCTGTCATGCCATCAGGTCCGGGAGCCTTCTCTGGATGCATTGCAAATAAAGCCAACTTGACCTCCCATTCGGAAACAGGAGCCGTCAGATCCGTGTTGATTTGGTCAGTAATTGTCGGCGTGACATTGGCTAGGGCTTCATCAATCAGCTCCGGATTTGAAGATATGAACAGGTCTCTGAAGTAATCAGTAGCAATGGTTACCAATTTTTCCTCATCTTCAACTAGATTCCCAGCAGAATCCATAAGACCTGTTATTTTAAGATATTGTATTGGGCCATTAATATAGAATTAAGTCAAAGCATCTATAATTGTATAAAGTCAAAGACTTTTTTATGTTAAATATTTCAGATTGATTTAATTTTTTTTTAAAATTAACTAGATACTAGATTTTGACCCGTGCGTCTGCACGGGTATTTTTTTGTTTAATAAATAACATTTATGGTTTACTTGTTATTTATAGATATATTACAAATTTTGTATATTTGTTGATTGTTCCTGTGTGGTCAGATGTTAAATTAACCAAAATGATATGTATATTAAATATGATAATTTTTACTACATATACCATTTTTATATTATATTTGTTTAATATATTTAATTATATTAATACATTTCTTTTTCTAAAACAAATATTTTATGGTAAATTATTTTTTTATCGTTTCCAAATTTACATGTATCTTGGATAATTTTATATGCCAAACAAATGAGAAATATACAACGTTTAAAAACGCAAATAAATAGTTTTAGAATTAATGTATTATTAATTTTGAGAATATTTTTTGCTTATATAGTATGTAATATTTTATAAATTTCAGAAATTAGTTGCAATTTTTTTATAGTACAAGTTAATTTTTTTGTGAATTATATTGTTATGAAAAGCAAATTGTTTACATATACATTACTTAACATATATTTTATATAACTTACTAAATATCAAAGTGAAAACAATCACCGTGTGGACACACAGGTCAAAATTTAGTATTTTGTTAAAAAATGATTATCAATACCATTAAAAGGGGATCATTCCCATTTTATGCCTTTAATTAAATACTTAAGTTTTCCAAAATTTTCCTTAATTTTATAAACAAATTAAAATTTTCATTACTGGTATTATTGTCTTTCGGTTTTTGGGCTTATAATACATTTAAATGGGTTATGTTTATATATAATCCATTTCATAGTCCATAAACTTTTTTGATAATGACAATAAATTAAAATCTGCAATAATTTTTAAAAGTAATATTAGATATTGAAATTTTCTAACTAATTATTTTACGACTTATCACAAAACTAAAAAACAATTGGGCCAATTTATATGTTTTGAAATATTTTATGAAAAATATAATTGTTAAATATAAAATCTTTCTCAAGTAAAAGTTTCAGGTACAACCATTGTTTAATTTCTTTAGAAACAAAAAAAAAACGACTGTGTGAGACATTGTAAAATAAAAATGTCTTCATATTGTACACACTATAAAAATTTTATTCTATATAATTTAATCATAGACTTATGTTTAACTTATAGAAATAATCAACAATTCATATACTCGCATTTTTTATATAATTAAGTAAAAAATAACAAATCCACATGATTGAAACTTGATCATGTGACATTTTATATAGTAAAAAAAAAGACTTATTGATCCAGTTGTAAATAAAACAATAAAAATAATACACACGCTTTTTAAGCGCCGATCAAAAATCTAGTATTTGTATTATAACATGATTTCGAAGAACTTGATATATTATTTTTTTAAAAAATTATAAAGTGAAATATATATCTAGTTAATATACCAAGTTCTTCGAAAATCATGTTATAATACCCACTGAATTCACAGGCAAAAAATGGAATTCACAGGCAATACGGGCTTTAGTTGATCCACAGGATGTTCAGATTATCGAAAGTATACCACTAAGTAAGAATAATAGAGTGGATATAGATGAATGGCATTACACACAAAATGGAAAATATACTGTCAAATCCGGGTATCAGGTGGAACGGGTTTATCCTGATAAGGCAAAACCCTTACCAATATTTGGACCAAATGTTGATTCACTTAAGGCGCAGTGCTGGAAAATCCGCTGCCCACCAAAACTTAAACATTGCTTATGGCAGTTGGTGTCAGGTTTTATATCAGTGAGGAAGAACTTAAACGCGAGGGGATTATCGGGAGACTTATGTTGTGATAGATGTGGAGCTCCAGAGGAATCGATTAATCATGTATTTTTCGAATGTCCTCCGGCGCGCCAGGTTTGGGCTTTATCCCAAATCCCATCTTCTCCAATAATATTTCCTACCGAGTCTCTTTATACAAATATGGATTATTTATTTTGGAGAATTGACCTGAAAATAGAAATTCATCAGTTCGCATGGATATTGTAGTATATTTGGAAAGGAAGAAATAGTAAGGTTTTCAGCAATTTGGATATGGATCCAAGGGATACTCTTAAGATTGCGGAAACAGAATCAAGACTTTGGACGGAAGCACAAATATTACCCACACAGGTAACAGTTCCACCAGAAATGAGTTTACCATCTATTCCAGGACGGTGGTGTTTTATAGATGGATCTTAGAAGGATAAGAAGTTGTTTTCAGGGCAATGATGGTTTAGTACTCTCGACGACTTTGAGGGTTTAATGGGAGCAAGGAATGTGAGAGCTTCTCTTTCTCCTCTTCATTCTGAGGTGGAAGCATTAATTTGGGCAATGGAATGTATGAGGAATTTACGTCAATTTCAAGTTACTTTCGCAACAGATCGTTCTCAACTGGTTAAGATGCTGTCCGAACGAGAGGAATGGCCTGTTTCTGCAACTTAAATGGCAGAGATCAAGACCCTGAAAGAGAACTTTCACAGCTCAGAGATAATTCATGTATCACGCACGAAGAATATGAAGGCGGATAGCTTAGCACGATGTGCTAGGAAACAAACATCCTTTGTCGTGCACATGGATGCAGAGTTACCAGTTTGGTTTACAGAGTCTACATGAGTCTGTACAAGTCGATGACAAAAAAAAATACCCACTGAATTAATTAAAAAGTAATATACCAAGTTCTTCGAAATCTTGTTATAATACAAATACTAGATTTTTTTATCCGCATTTAAAAAGCGTGAGTATTATTTTTATTGTTTTATTTACAACTGCATTAATAAGTCTTTTGTTTTGACTATATAAAGTGTCACATGATCAAGTTTCAATTATGTGGATTTGTTATGTTACTTAAATATATAAAAAATGCGAGTATATGAATTGTTCTATAAGTTAAACATAAGTCTATGATTAAATTATATAGAATAAAAAATTTATAGTGTGTACAATATGAAGAAATTTTTAGTTTACAATGTCTCACACAGTCATTTTTTTGTTTCTAAATAAATTAAACAATGGTTATACCTGAAACTTTTACTTGAAAAAGATTTTATATTTAACAATTATATTTTTCATAAAATATTTCAAAACATATAAAGTGGCCCAATTGTTTTTTAGTTTTGTGATAAAGTCGTAAAATAATTAGTTAGAAAATTTCAATATCTAATATTACTTTTTAAAATTATTGCAGATTTTAATTTATTGTCATTATCAAAAACGTTTATGGATTTTGAAATGGATTATATATAAACATAACCCATTTAAATGTATTATAAGCCCAAAAACCAAAAGACAATAATACCAGTAATGAAAATTTTAATTTGTTTATAAAATTAAAGACAATTTTTGAAAATTTAAGTATTTCATTAAGGGCATAAAATGGGAATGATCCCCTTTTAATGGTATTGATAATCATTTTTTGACAAAATACTAGATTTTGGCATGTGTGTCCACACGGTGATTGTTTTCACTTTGATATTTAGTAAGTTATAAAATATGTTAAGTAATTTATTTGTAAACAATTTTCTTTTCATAACAATATAATTCACAAAAAATTAACTTGTACTATAAAAAATTGTAACTAATTTCTGAAATTGTAACAATATATAAAGAACAGTTTGGATCCCTCCTGGAGTGTCCACGTAGGATGACTTGTCACTAATTCACCTTCTATCGTTGCGACACCTGTACACTTCATTAAACGATTTGTTTCATTTAATTGTGTGCAATACATGTAGGCTTCTATGTGTAAATGGGCTTTATGTTTTGTTTAACACAATCCAGTCCAGTAAAGAGCAACTCCATGAGTAGCTAAAGATATCGTTTCTGATTCTATGGTTGAACCGTCTTTCATCTCTAGACTTTTGATATTCGTTTTAAAGTCCTCATTAACAACTTCTTCCACTCCTCATATAATTTGTCATTCAATGTATCTCCATTACTGCTATTGTGAGAATCTTCCATTATAAATATGAAAGTCTCATTCCATCGAAACTCATATCTTGAATCCTCTTGATCATATAGATTTCTAAATTCTCAGAAATAAGCATAGCAACTGATCTACTTACTTTTTTTGTTCACAACGATCTACTTACTCACAATCGCTTCTTCATAAGTTGTTGAATCCCACCGGAACATTAACTTCTCTGCCGTTTTTATCGTCGATACATGAGAACCACTGCCACCAGTCTCTAAAACCCAATCAAAACTTGAAGGTGGTTAATGTTGGAGAGAAGATCCCACATCGGAAATATGAAAGGGACATTAGTAATATATAAGGGACTTGAGCCACTCCACTAATTACCAATTGGTTTTAAGATGGAAACCCAGGAAACTTATCATGGTATCAGAGCGGGTCCACACCTTGACCATTTAATTCGGCCCGGACAGTGGCCCGATCAACCCATTAGCTGATGGCCCAGAGAAGACTCAGTTCTCCGAGATTTCTAGAGAATAAAAGCATTGTCTCGGAGGGGTATGATGGATTCGCGAGATTAATGGTTATACACACCATTATCTCGAGGGAGGGTATTGGAGAGAATATCCCACATCGGAAATATGAAAGGGACATTAGTAATATATAAGGGACTTGAGCCAGTCCACTAATTACCAATTGGTTTTAAGTTGGAAGCCCAAGAAACTTATCATGGTATCAGAGCGATGAGATCCTTTGACCTAATTTACTACAACTACTACTACTATACCGATGTTGGGTCCTCTGTGGATGTTATTCCCACATTGTCCTTGCTTCAGACCTAGATGTCTGAGTGTGAGAGAGGGTATTGATGAGAAACATCCCACATCAGAAATATAAGAATTAATCTACTATTATATAAAGGATTATGGTCAATCCATTAGAGCTTCTGTAGAGAGTCAGACGGTGAAGAAGTTCGACGACGGTGGGTTGTTGAGTCCACCGGAATATTTAGTTCTCTGCCGTTTTGAAACCATCGCCACCACGATTCTCCGGTGTTTCCAAACTTTAATCAAAACTCCCAGTCGAAGAAAATAACGAAGTTTGGTATGATAATTGGTCGCCATTTGGGTGCTTGGAAGACTACTATGGTGCAGAGGGCAACTCGAGACTAGGTATCCCGAAGCGAGCTGTCTTAGCGGATCTCTCAAGGAATGGTCACTGGTGTATCCCACAGCCGAGAACAGAAAATCAGCTGCAAGTGGTCACCTACATCACAACAATTGAGCTTCAACAAATAGAAGACTTCTATGAATGGGAGCTCAATGGAAAGGTGAGTGCAACTTACTCAACTGGAGAAGTCTATCACTCTCTACGAACGGCTTCTCCGCAGGTCTCTTGGGCATCTGTGGTTTGGTTTCCTGGAAACATTCCCCGGCAAGCCTTCTTAACTTGGCTCTTCGTCTTGGATCGTCGCCCAACTCGTGATAGGATAGCTAGCTGGGGTCTTCAAGTAAGCCCCAACTGTCTGGTCTGCTCCACTGGAATTGAATCAAGGGACCATTTTTTCTTCGAGTGCGACTCCAGCTTCTCGATATGGTCGGCTATCGCTTATAGGTGCAGGTTCCCTCCCCGAAGAAACTGGAATCAAACTCTGCTTGCGATGGAATCACTTGGAGTCTGCAAGAGGGTGAAGAGATTAACACTCTTAGCTTGGCAGGCTACAATCTATGCGGCTTGGGCAGAAAAGAACTCGCGCTTGCACCGTAACTCTTTCCGTTCTGCCAATTTGATCACTTCGTCAGTTGAGAGGCAGATCACTAACAAGATATCATCTCTCAGACCTACTAATCCAGTTGCTGCTTCTGCGCTGAAGCAAACTTGGTTCTCGACTTCCTAGTGCCTCTGTCTAAACCGCTTCCATCGACTTCCTTCTCCTGTTCTGTTGATCTCCCTCTGTCTCATCGCAGGAACAGGAACACAAACGTCGCTCTCTTCACTGGGCCTCAAAGGCACTCTTTTGTTTAACTGGGTTTGTCCATTATTGGCTTACTCTCTATTACTGGGCTTCCTATAACACTATAGCCTTTGTGCTTGTAAACCTTTTTTATTCTCCTGCAATTTTAATTTGAAAGCTTTTTTTTTAAAAAAGAAAATAACGAAGCAAAAGAACCAAGACCTTTGTGATCCGAAAGTGGTTAATGCGGCGATTAGAACGTGTGTTGAGGTTCAGACTGTGAAGAAGTTCGACTGCGGAGCCGGTGATTAACGCACAGAACACCACACAGAAACTGGAATCGTCGGCGATGAATCCCGTGTAAACAGAGGTGAACTACTGATACAGAAAGCACGATCGGAAAAGAATAGTTCACAAGCGGATCTAGCAAAGCAGATTAACATACGAGCGTACATACGTGGTACAAGAATATGATAAAGAGAGCGCCGATCCTAACCACGTGCTCGAGAAGATGGAGAACATGAGAAGTTTCTAGCTTATTAGTCTCTAGGTAAAACATGTAAAACTATTAAAATAATCTATACTATTAAAGCAGAATCCCTAATAGGATTCTGCCCATATTTTTCAAGTTAATTACAGAGAGATGCCACTCATTAATAACTACATTTTCTTTTAAAGTAAAAAAAATAAAATAGCCAACAATTTAATTAACGCAGACGTATTGTTGATGCTGTTTCCAGGCCCAATTTATATTGACTCCAAACGATTACAAAATTATATGTTATGTAACGTGTGTTACAAATATTTTATGGAACTAACTATACAAACCTTATTTCACTAGCATAACTCGAGAAGTACAATTCCTAAACTCTATAATATAACGAAAACTTATAAGAATTTAACATAGGTTTCATTAACCTTTTATCAATTGTTGTTCTAAGAAAAGAATTTAACATAGGTTGTCCAAATAATCTTACAAAGTATATGCTTTCGAACTCCTCTGTTTTGCAAACATTATTCCTTCAAGAGTTAAAAAAAAAACTTTGTATTGTTTTATGCTAACTATATTACCAGTATATATAGCTAATTCTGCCAACTATATTACCAGTCCGTTCATTAAGTAAATCTGTTTTAGCATTAGTAAATATTTAAATTGAAAAAAAAAATACTTTTTCAACAACGATGGATATTAAAAATATCTAATTCTTATAACTTGGTGATAAAAAAATATCAATTGCTACAAAATTAACTAAACGATTACCTAGGTTTCAATTAGTATATATGGAAACAAAAATATCTTTTAAATACAATTACTCACACTATTAATTAATTACCATTAAAAATATAATTTGGACATATACAAATTTTAAGAGAATATCTGTTAATGGCAATAATTCTACACAGACGTACAACATATAGAAACTGAATTTGACTAATTATTAGGAATAGTTCCTATATTTTTTTTTTGTGAGATATGATTCTCTAATATGCCGCAAGGTTTTCATAAAATTATAATTAATATACCGTAAGATTCTTGGAAAATTATTCTTTTAGTTTTAACAAAATATTAATCTTAATTGCTTTCAAAACTTCTCAATTATAAATATATATACATATCTAATATATTAAAATTGAAGTACATTTAGAAAATAACCCTAAGTTTTAAAATTTATTTATAGTAGAATGCCACTGAAATAATTACTAATCTTATCTTTTAGTATTTTTTTTTATCTTTTCCTAATCTAATGCAAACTAAAAATTGATAACATCGATTATGCCTTAAAACCTGCGATTTCCATACTTGATTAGAGTTGAAAACACTTCCTATAATTTAGCTAACTAATAAAACAGTTTCTATAAATAACATCATTTATTATTCATTTATGAGATAAAATTACTTCTGTATCGATATACACCTTAAATATTCCTATATAGAACCTGAATAAACTACATATAGTCTCTATTCAGAAATATGTAACAATAAATATATGTAAAGTATATATTTTGAATTCAATAATTGTGATAAAAATATAGTAAAACACACAAACATTTTTTATATAATATAGTAAATAAATATAAAATAGCTTATTAACATTCCCTCTGTTTCAAATTAATCCATCTTTTTCACACTTATTAATAAAACACATTAAATCTTAGTATTAAATGTATAGTTTTTGTGATTACTCATTTTCCATAACTTTCAACCAATCAAAATTTAGCAAATACAATTAATTTTCTTAAAATATACAATTTATCATTATTGTCTATTAAAAACTGCATTAAAAAGGTAAAAATACATCATTTTGAAACAAGTTTTTTTCTTTTAAAACATGGATTAGTTTGAAAGGGAAGTATACTATTGGTATAATATATCTATATTATTAACACAGAAGTACATAAATAAAATACCCCATATTTTTAAAATTATTTACAATAGCATGCCACTAAAATTATTAATTTACATTTTATTATTCTTTGTCTTTTTCTGTTTAATTAATGCATTTCTAAAATCAAATTCTAACTAACAAAAATATGGCAACAATAATTAATAAACATAACTTATAATATTCATTGTCTATTTTATTATAGATGTGTGTTTGGAATAATTAATAAGCTTAGATTTATATAGTTAATGAACAATATCATTTTTAAATTTACTTTATTACATTTTTTACTTATTAGTAATAACTAAAATAAAAGTCACATAAAATGAATCATTTATATAATATATAAATATATTATGTTACATATATTTTCATATAAATAATACCTCTATTAAGTTTGTATGATAAATGTTGAAAATTATAAATTATTTAGCACCATATTTTAAATAATATATACAACAATCTTACTATACATTATGATAAAATTTTGATCTATAAAAAATTAAAATATATTTGTGTGGATATACGGATCATATTCTAAAAAAAATGGATGATACGATTGATGATTTACAAAACAAAATAAAAGTACTCAATATAAATTATAAATTATTATTTTTAGAAATGTCGTATTAAACAATTATACCATACTAACTTATATATGTCTATCTTTCCTACTTTTAATTAGGATAATTACTTTTCTAAATATTTTATACGTAAATATAATTATACAAATGTTGGATTTGTTTATATGGGTCATATAATTTACTATAAATCGTAAAAAAATATTTGATGTCATAGAACGCATTGATATTTCTCAAAATATTATATTAGTATATACATTGTAAATAATGTATAACATTGAATACAAATAAAGAAAAATAAATGAAAATTGACATCCGCTCGATCGAACGGGTCAAAATCTAGTCTAATCTATTAAAACTGAAATACAAATAGTACTTAGCCTTTAGGTTTCCACAAAAATTACAATCTTTTGCCATTGAACAAAACACAACCGTTTAATTTTTTTCCTAAACAACCCAAAATAGATTGACGTCACTTAGCCTTAATTAACTTCTTCTCCATTCTTTTTTTTTGTTAGATGAACATTCTTTTTTCTCCATTCTTTCAAGTCGTCTTCTCCATTTTTTTCCACTCTCTTTGTTTGATGGATTCAAGTCGAGGAGAAGAATAGATCGGAGTTACGTATAGTTTGGTTTTTTCTTGCTCTGTCTTGGTTATTTGTGGCCTCAGATTGGTGTGTTCAATGTCCAGTTAAACATTAGTGGATTTTTGCTAAGTTCTGGTGTGGTTTCTTAAATTGCAGCATGAGTGACTGATCGAGAATGAATCGTGACACTGGCTGGAGTTAGATGGCTGAGGGATCGCGGCGGCGTTGGTAAGGAGACGGCCACGATTTTGGTTAACTAGGGTTTCTTATTTTACCTCCGGTTTTGTACGTTTAGTTTTTTTTCTGATTATATCCATTAAATCATTAACTAATTCTGGTTTGGTAACCGAACCGAATGTATATGAATTTTTTTTAACGTATATGAATTATCTTTTAATAGAACATATTAATCGTCCCTCCATATTTACCGTGAGCTAAGTTGGATTTTGTCAACACTTATGTAGGTACGAGAGCTTTTTGATCGATATGTTTTGACTTATTTACCAACAAATTAACTATTATAAAATTATAAATCAAGTCGGTTTTACCAAAGTGCAATAGAATCAAATATTATTTTTTTCCTAAAAGAATCAATTCAGTTGGTGTAGTGCAATATACGTTGTTAAACTGATATATGCATAACTTTCTGTTAAAAAAACTTTCTGTTAATGTATAATTTACATGGTTCACATTCATACAATCAATTCTGTTAGGACGAAATTTGTTGATATTAGTAAAAGTCAATTATAGAAATTGAAAATGTTAATTAACATATATTTTAAAATTTATTCTGATAGGATGACGTTTTTTATAAGTTTCTTAATAATATTTTAAAATGTCTCATGTTTTAATAGTACAAATACATTTAATAAAATTTTAAGAGGATGATTCAACAAAAAATCACACATGAAAAAGTCTACATACTTATTTTTAACATAATAGATTTGAAATATTATTCATGATTAATATATCATCTACATAAAAACATAATTGATTACTATCTACAAAACTCTATCAATTCTTATTTCTTTAAACCAAAAAAACAAAACTGAACAAGTACTTCAATATTCAAATAATAAAATATTAATTATCCGAATTCAAAACTTTGGATATCCATAAGTAAAAAAAAATATTGAAAAATCTGAACTAATTGAGTTTTTCGAATTTTTGGGTTTAATTTGGGGTTTTAGGTGTTTTCGGATTTTGGTTTTAAACTTTAACAAACCCTTTTCTTGGACAACAAAATTTTAACAAACCCAAAATATTATCTCGGTTTCACTTTGGGTTTTACAAATATAGAACCCGATCCAAACCCGACATTATTTGAAACGATTCAATTTAACAGAAACCATTGAATTGTTATATTTGAAATATTTATATAACTATCAAAAACATACATCCGCGCGGGCGCGCGGATCAGAATCTAGTCTATACTATTAAAGCAGATGACTGTTTATGAATCTGCCCCTTAAATTTCTAAGTAATTACAAAAATTGCATGTACTGTTTTCCCAGCATTATTTGCAACCAATCAAAAGTCATTATATTGTAATTACATTAAAGAATATTTGATATAATTCAGTACTTAACCTTTTTGAAAATTTTGTTTTCTAAATGTTTGCACCATATCTTTCCAAAAAATCTTTCACATTATTAATTATTTGAAAGCATTTATTAAATGAAACCTCAAAATAAAATCAAGATGAAATAACAAATTATTAAATCAACAAAATCATAATACGGGTCTGAATTATCTCAACTTCTTAAAAAATAGTTTCATTTAAGATAAAAAACTAAATCACAAAAACTAAATTTAATAAAATTATAGAAAATATTTTGAAACGCACAAATGAAATTTTCAATACAAAAGTGTTGAAGATATAAAATATTTTATTTAAATTAAAAAAAATCAGTGTAAAATAAGTTTAACTTCGGTTTAAATAAATAAATTCATATCACGGGTTAGAATTATTTAGAGTCTTCTAAAATTTAGTCATATTAAAAATAACAAAAATAAGTCATATAAGTAAATTTAAGATAAATTTCATAAAAAGTTAAAATATATAATTTATCAAAAATCATACTTTTATTACGTAAAATAATTTTCCAACAAAAAATATACCCGTCCTTTTTAAGAGCGGGTCAAAATCTAGTCTATACTATTAAAACACAAGGCTTTTTTTTGAGGTGCCTTCTGTTTTAACATTATTTACAAATCATTGCCACCGCCTTATATTTAGGCTAATCTTTTCATTAAATTCAGTATTTATGATTTATTTAAAAAACAAGCATGCCCAGCATCTTCAACGAACCGGATCTATTCAACTAATTGGCCCTCACGCAAGGTCCACTCTCTTTAAACAATTGCATTGTACTTATTTCACAAATATATACTAGATTTTGACCCGCACGCCCGTGCGGGTGTATATTTTTCATAAAATATGTTGTTTTTATGTTAATATTAGAGTTGGGAAAAAAACCTGAATCCAAAAAATCGAACCGATCCTCGATCCAAAAAGAAATATCAAACACGAACCGAAGTTGATTAAATTTTAAAATTTTGGTATTTAGAAAAATGAAACCAAATCCATCGAACAAAAGTATTTCGGATATACAAATGTATTCGAAATAGATTTATATACTTATATATATATATATTATTTTTTTAGATTTAATGTATATAAAACATCCAGAATATATATGGTACTTTTAAGTTGGTTTAAATAATTGAAAATATATATAAATAGTCAAATGTAAATATTTAAAATAGTTAAAGTATATTTAAAACACAAAAAATAATTAAAATAATTATTGACTCTCCATCCACATATTTAAATCAAACTAATTTATATGTTAAGTTCATGTATTTTGATATATATTATTCAAATTTATATGTAATATATTATTCTCTTTATATATTTTGAGAAATTTAAAGTATATAATGAATTTTAAAATAAATTTAAATGATTTATCCAAATCCGAACAAACCCGCAAAGATCCGAATCGAATCCGAACAAAAATTTAGAAATATTTGAATGTGACTGAAATTTTTGACCTCGAAAACCCGAAACCCAAACAGACCCAAGTCGAATCCGAATGGGTACCCGCCCGCCCTTAATTCACAATCTATTTTTTCCTTTAAAACACAACAAACATATAACTAATAGTATTTTACTATCATATAAATAATTACATATATTATATTTTAAAAATTTAATGTGAAATATAAAAATTATAATTTAAGTTGGTATATAAAATTTGAGTTTGTATTGTATTTTTCTAATATATATTGAAAACATTTTTTAATAATGGTTATTGAAAAATATTTTAGTAAAAATAAATGTTTGAATATATGTATATTTTGAATCAATTTTTGATATAAATCAACTTTAAATTATTATTTTGATTTAAAAAAATATATATATACATTTAAGTTTTTTATGATTAGTTTAACAAATTATATTTTTAGATAATTAGATTAACTCATTTTAATAATTTTAAATTTGACCGAGATATTTAGTTTCTCGTGATATAATAGATTTCTAATTTTTCTTAATAACAAAAATTCACTATTTTCTTAATATACAGCTATTATGTTTCCAAATAACATTATATCTCTTTTTATACATATATTCATATTTCCAAACAAATTTCTTTTAAACTGCTATTCATATTTCCAAATAAAACTATTTTTGAAAAAAACTATTATCCAAGTTTCCAAACAATCTTTTTAAAATTGTTATCCATGTTTCCAAACAAACTTAATTTGTACTTCAGAATCTAATAATATAGATTCCTAAAATTAGGCAAATTTAGTTACCATTTTAAAAGATATTATTAACTACTATGATTTTTTATTGCCAACTATTTTCTTTTAAATCTATTGATTGTTAGCCACTCCATTTAGTTTGTTTGATTGTTGGCCAAGTAAAAAAATTATTGTCAATTAATTGTGTGGTAAATAAGATATTTAAGGTGTATATTCTATTTACCATAGATCGTGTGTAGGTGTTTGTATTTAATGATTAATTGATGTCGAAGATGTTAAGATTGGTTTCTTAATTGCTCGTGTGTAGGATATAGGTTTCCTTATTTGAAAAATATGAAGTGTTTATTATCTGGGCCATGAAGATATATTAAGCCCAAAAGAATATAACATAAATACAAAACAAACACGTGAATTTTGTGGTGTAGAGAACGGAAGGTTTAGTGAATTTATGGCATTGAGAAATTTATATATAAAACGACTGTGTATCAACCAGTGGCATTTGATTGTAATATTTGTGTAACTTTAAGGGTTAATTCTTTTTTGTACTTCAGCCTTAATAGTTTAGACTAGATTTTGACCCGCACGCCCGTGCGGGTGTATATTTTGATAAAATATGTTATTTTTCATGTCAATATTAGAATTGAGCAAAAATCCGAATCCAAAAAATCTATCTGATCCCGATCCAAAAAAGTTCCAAACCCGGATCAAAATTGATTTAATATCAAAATTTTGGTATTTAGAGAATTAAAACCAAATATGATCTATACCAAAGTATTTTCAGATACCTGAATGTATTCGAAATAGATTTATATACTAATATATATATTATTTTTTAGATTTAATGTATATAAAAACATTCAGAATATATATAGTCCTTATAAGTTGGTTTAAATAATTGAAAATATTTACAAATAATCAAATGTAAATATCTAAAAAGTTAAAGTATACTCAAATCACCAAAAAATATTTAAAATAATTATTGATTGCCTATCCAAATATTTAAAGGAAACCAATTTATATGTTAAGTTCATGTATTCTGATAAATGTTATTCAAATTTATATGTAATATATTATTTTGTTTATATATTTTGAGAAATTTAAAATATATAATAAATTTTAAAATAACTTAAATGAGTTATCCGAACCCGAACAAACATGCAAAGATCCAAATCATATAAACAATCAACGTTGCCGTATATAATTTTATTTTAGTTTAATCTGAAAATAAAAGACTGTCAATATGATTTGTTGTTTTTATTTTGTGGTTATCTGGAACTGGCTCATTCCAGAAAAAAAGTTATCTGGAGCTGATTAATTAATAAAAAGTTCATGTTACACCTAGAATAAGGATTTCGTACAAACACTTATAAACGTAGATGAGTTTTAAAGCAAGGTGATATTACCCTTATCCTAAACATGAAATTATTTTCACCAAAATGAAAATCAGTATGTCTGCTAGAGTATATAGACGGCTCTTAGAATTTAGGTTAAGTCTTAAGAGGATAGAGATGGCGAGTAGCTACAGCTAAGATATTTTTATGTTCTGTTTTTGAAAAGAAAAAAACTGTAAATATGAATATATCATATATGTATGCTAATCAAATTCTAATTATTTGTTAAAAACTCAACCGCAGAATATGGAAACTAATTAGTGATGTTTGCTTAATTGTAGTCAATTTTCAAGGAATATCTTGGGAGGCAAGATTAGAGAGTAAGAACCTTCTACAAATATACCTTGAAAGAAAAAATAAATGATAAGAATAAGATAATATTCCATTGTTAATAATGCAAGAGCTATATACGGAAACAACCTTTCTACAGAGATTTTAGATTTGATTATGTTTTCATATCTCAATGAGTATCATTAAACACACAAGATTAAGTTACGTCGGTTTTATTTCGAGATAAAAAAGTAAGGCAAGTCAAATTTAAGTCTTTGGTTTAGTAATTAGATAAAATGAGTTTTATTATTCTAGTGGCATTTCATTGTAATTATTGAGCAAAACTAAGGGTTAAATACTATTTGTACTTCAGTTTTAATAGATTAGATATATATTAAGGTCGACCCGCCCTACGGGCGGGATGAATATTTAAAAATAAAAATATTTACCTAATTAAGTTGTTCTTGGATTAATCATTCTAGACATTGTTTCCTATTTTTCCTTTTTCATCTAAATAAACATAAATATTTAGCTTTCCATATCTTCATAGTCCATGGCATGGTATATGGCCTTTATTGTTCATATGATTTCTTGGGTGGAGCTTGCGTAGAGTCTAGATGCTTAATTTCATGGCCGTGAATAATAAGATATAACTATTGTTACTACGTTAGGCCATATTATATTGTCATTGGTCATATTAGGTCAAGATAATATCAGTAAGAACGATTCCACAGGGTCGATGGCTAGGATGTGATTGCGATGAATGATGATTATTAAAAATAGAAACGATCAAAGTAAATGGTAGTTCACATAGTGCTTACTTTTGACTTTATTATGTTTTCCTGAAAAGCAAACAAAGTCTAGTCTGTTTTTGTTGGTCTCTCTGTTTACTTTTCTTTTTCATATTTGGTTTCCTCAGATGAGAAGGTTAACCAAATTGAACCGGTCCATAGTCAACGAACTAAACCAGAAAAAAATAAGATTAGGTACAACAGTCATATGTCACCTTTACACACTCATACTTTGCTAGACTCATCCAGTTGATCAACTCAACTGCCAGAGCGGGCACCTCTTTTATCTAATCAATCATATGTTTACCTCCAAGAATGGAGTTTTGTTCTTAGCTTCCTCTTATCCCTGTTTAATTAGTTGATCTTTTCTCCATGCTTGAGGCATCTTCACTGAGAATATTCTTCGGAAACAAAGTCCTCATCTCCTCAATCGACGCCAAGCTCGGCACGATTATAGCTAGTTTCTTAGGCGTCTCGTTCTTGCGCTGATCAACCTGTTCAATGTATTACAGAACTTAACAATTATATGTCTAGTCATAGATATGACTACAATTTTTAGTGTTTTGTACCTGATAGTCTTTTATGGGAGACTGTACTGCTTTGACCAAATTTTTAATGTTTGATACAGCTTCGAACGTTGTCAAACATTTATGTTTATAAAAAGAGAGTGAAAGTTCGTGATAAAAAAAGAAGAAGAATGAAAGATACTCACTTTGGATAAGTCAGAGATGAATTCATCCTTTTCTTTCTCCACCATGTCCAGTTCATGTTTCAGGACTCCATAAACTGAATATATAAAAGAAAAAACACTATGGTAAAAAATATTAATACTCTGTTTCCAAAACATTAGATTCATTAGATCACCTGATCAAAATACATGTCATATGATATCATATCACTAAAGCCGGCTTCTTTATAGCATATAAAATCAATATTTGTGTTACAGGAATTAGAGTTTGACAAAGGGTTTTGACACACAAAGAAACACATATCATTGACAAAGGAAACAAACCTTCAAATATGCTTGAAGTTCATGGAAATCATATCCTCTCTGTTTGATGTACTCTGGAAACTCAAGAGATGGAGCTTTCAAGCTCCTACAGGCTACAGCAGTCGCTGATAAACCTGGTCTAAGCCAGGTGAAGAAAGCTTGTTTGTCCTATTAAAAAGAGACAGAGAGAGAGAATGAGTTAAGCATTCACTGTGATAAACTTCCATCTTTGAGGTCTTTGGCTGCTTCAGAAAGTGCAGTGAAGTTATTAAAGTAAGAGGTTGCAGCTCATCTGCCAAGAGCTGCTCCCTCGATAAGTATGATCTGCTGATCAGCTTTCTCAAGACAATGCATCAACACCACAAAATGTTTCAGAGTTAGTGTCCGGCAATCCAAATCTCTTCACATATCTATGTGTTAAAGATGGTGCTATGGTCCTTTTTATCTAGACTCAGAAACGTGAGCATGTAAAATGACTTTCAAATAAATGATATAGTTGACATGACTCTGCCTTCAAGCTAATTGGTTTTTAGAGAGTCTGAGTATTAAAATCACCTTGAGTTCCAAGATGAGTTGAAACTCCATGGGAGTTCTTTCTCGAAACAGTGCATGATAAGTGTCTACCGCTGAATCTTAAGAAGTGCTTGAGCTATGCTTATTTCACGCTCACAAATTCCGAATAGCTGTCAGCACTTAAAGTCTGCGATTATCACAAACGATTTAAAAGGCTAAAGTATATACAAACTGTGTTTTTTTTTGAGCAGATGCATTATGATACCGATGCTTCACGCTCAGATAACAAAATAATATTTTTTTTTTTAGAAAACAGACACCAGCAGAGGTACATATCCGTAAATTGGTAGTTATGAGATGGCTAACCTATCTGGCAAGGGAAGGAATTTCTAGAAGAATTATCTTTCTTGCTTATCTAGTAACATCTGTGAAACCAAGAATCAAAAAAAATAATAATCATCTTCCAACTCTAAACAGATAAAAAAGAATAAACAGATGAAAAAGAAGGCTTTGATACATAACCTGCGAGAGGGACGTCATGCTGATTTACATCGAAACCGCTAAGTCGACCATCTCCATCAACATCAGCTTCACGGATCATCTCTTCCACTTCCTCATCAGATAGCTTCTCACCAAGATTAGTCATCACATGGCACAGCTCAGCAGTGGAGATGAAACCGTTCTGGTCTTTGTCGAAAACCCTGAATGCTTATTTCAGCTCCTCCTCCGAGTCAGATGTGTAGAGTGCAATTCGCAGAGGTGAGTTCTCTGGATATTTATAACAGATTACGCCGACGAACAGATCTGAAATTGAAGACAATTTAAGACGATTAAAGCTCAAGCCGTTACGGGAGCTGTATCGCCTCATCGCCGTTCGAAGGGAGCGAAGACGACGAATACATATGGGCCTCGAATACGAACGCGAGAGGCAAAGACCAAATGATCAGCACACTGCATTTCATTAAAGATGCCACGTGTCATGCTCTCGTCACGCGAGTTTATGACGTGGACGCTGAGTTGTCATAGTTCAGGAAGGAAGGAGGAAAGTGAACTTTATATAAATAGATATATATATATATATATATATATATTTTTAATATATCTATCATTTCTGCTGTACTTTGATAATGTTTTCTATGAACACCAATACTTCAACGTTCATCAGTTTTTGTAACACAAACGATTTCATCATCAAACATTATACACAAGCTTCAAACTGAAAAATTCAAATCAGCTAAATTTTCGAATCAACTATACACAGTGTCAAAACAATTTTAGTTTTTACCGTATAGGATGCAAAGAAATCTAAAACAAATTTAGTTTCAAAAAGAAAAAAAATCTAAAAACAATTTTTTTAAAAGAAGATAATTTGTTTTTAGATACAAAATATCACGACAATCTCATATTTTGAATTATATGATAAAAAGTATTAACGACAAATTTAAATAAAATCTAAACAATAATTTTAAAATCAAGTGGTTTGGAAATATTTCCATGATCCACGAAGTTAGGTAAATTTTTGGTATCTTATCAGTTATCATACAGAGTATATTATTCGAATCTTCACCTTAATTATCCAAATTTTGTGGCAAAAAAATAAACCTAAACTAAATATTATTATTATAAATATACAATTACCAACGTCAATTATTTACTATTCACAGAATAAAACGACTTTGCTCATTAATAAACACATCGATGGTTTTCTTTAAAGGCAATACATTTCTCAAAAATGATAAGTCCCTCAGAAACTTGATGGCGAATAGATGAGTGTTCTGAGTAGGGCTGTTCAATATGGCAAAACCGAACCGTACCGAACCGAACCGTACCGAAATAGACAATATGGTTTGGATTTGGTATATACCATACAAACTGAATAGATGTAATTTTTTAAAAACCGAAGGATTTGGATATGGTTTGTTATATAACTGATAAAACCGAATAAACCGAATAAAACCGATCAAAAATAGAAACATGTAAATATGTATATATTTTATAACGACGTATGAAAATCATAAGTTAATTTGTTTGCTAATAACTATTACCATATTTTTATAGTAATAAAAAAGTCATGATTTGTAAAACAATTGAAGTATAATTAAATACAATTCATCGCAACCGATGCTTCTTATTTTTTTAGTTTTTTTTTTGATTTTTTTGCTTTATTTTAGCATTGACTAAATTGAAATAAAGATTATTAATTTGATGGACAACAATTAGTAGAAATTCTTCACAACTTTTTTTAATCTATAAATGAACAGAGATTCGTGTTCAATCGAAGAAACATGAATTTGATGAACGCTAAATATGAAAGAATAGAAAAAGTTTCTTTAGTGCTTCGTGCTTCTGTTTTGTTTTTAGCTTTTTACTTTTATTCAAAATTTTGAGCTTTGATTTTAATTATATATTTGATTATTTTATTAGATGGTATAAGCGTTTTTTAGTTTTTTGTTCTTTTATTTAAACATATAATATTTTTTAATAAATGAATGTGTTGACAACATGACTCTAAAATTCATATAATATGATCACAAAATAAAGAATTATGTTTTTGGTATAAAACCAAATAAACCGAAAACCGACAATATATAAACCGAACCGAAGTAAATATGGATTTAGAATGGTAGTTATATTTTACTAACCGAAATACCGAAAAACTGAAAAAACCGAACCGAAACCGTACCGATATCCGGATTGAACACCTCTAGTTCTGAGTTTATATCAAGGTATTCTTATATACCATTCTTGGTTCTTTTCCTCCAAGTCAAGACTGTCGCAGACTCAGTGTTATATCTCTTAGGTAAATAAGCATGCCATGCTCTAACTCCTATGATATATCTCTCAAGGTACAAATATACACACTACACACTCTGTATAATCCATGTGTCGATTATATGATTTTAGTTAGGGTTTAATCCATAATACAATTGTTTGATTGCAAACTTGTATGTTTAATCTCTTGAGTAGGTTGGCAACACAAAATCTGGGGAGAACGTGAACATTTTACTCTTGATGTGAAATAGTGTTCCTTTAGGGCATCTCCAACCTCACTCCATAATTTACTCCAAATTAAGAAACGAAGTTGAAAAATGAGTGGAAAATGGAGTGATGACCAAAAAATAAAAGTATTACTCCATAAATAGAGTAATGTTTTTATTTTTTGGTCATCACTCCATTTTCCACTCCATTTTCAACTTCATTTCTCAATTTGGAGTAAATTATGGAGTGGGGTTGGAGATGCTCTTACATACAACAACTTGTGACAGGTTGAAACAAAAAGCATATTTTCATTATGTATATATAGGTTCTTTAGCTGTAATAATGATTAATTTTCTGGGTTTTTTCACATCATTATAAATTTATAAGGATAAGAACAATCCTACATCTGGGTTTACTTTGAAGTTAGGAAAGCATATTGGACTAGGAGGCTTGAAGATGTACGACAACTTGGTTATTATAAGGTAATGGAAAATTGAAATTTAGATATGGTGTATTTGTGCCATTATCTTGGGAAAATTGCCAAATATGACTCACAACTTGATTTGAAATGCAAAAGTATACTCAAACTTGAATCAAATGCAAAAGTAACTTAAAAGACTATTAAAATTACAACCAGCCCCTTGTGACCAAACAAAAAAAAATCAGTTTTTAACGTTTTTAACCCCAGTAAGTCTTCTGGCCAGACTACTTTCAAGTAAGTCGTTTGGTATAGTTGATCTTAAAATAATTTATAAATTTTGTAAAAAATATTTTGATAAGTGAAAAATTGAAATCATGTAATTAAGATATGTTAAAAGTGATATAAATTAAAATATAACAAAAGTGAATTGTTCTCAACATAATGAGTGAAAGTAATGAGTCATGATATTCTTTGGTTTAGGTTTTTCCAACATATGTTGTAGTATTGTATGTGTTTTTAGGGTTAGATTTTGGAAAGCATAAAAGTATTTTTGAAAAATATGAAATTTACCCAAATGTGTTTATTTCTGTGTATAGTAAACACTAAGCAAGTCTAATTTGATTTTATAACGTGTTTAGTTAGTTAATTTTAGTCAATTTAGTTTAGGGGTTAAATTTAGGGTCTGGACGACTTACAAGTAATTCTTCTAGACGACTTACAAGTAATTCTTCTAGACGACTAGACGACTTACAAGTAAGTCTTCTAGACAAGTGGACGACTTACAAGTAAGTCTTCTAGACAATTGGACGACTTACAAGTAAGTCTTCTAGACAATTGGACGACTTACAAGTAAGTCTTCTGGACAGAAGACTTACAAGTAAGTCTTCTGGACGAGAAGACTTACAAGTAAGTCTTCTGGACGAGACGACTTACTTGAAAGTCTTGTGGTATAGTTGATCTTAAAAATAATTTATAAAATTTGTAAAAAAATATTTTGTTAAGTGAAAAATTGAAATCATGTAATTAACATATGTTATAAGTGATATAAATTAAGATACAATAAAAGTGAATTGTTTTCAACATAGATGAGTGAAAGTATTTAGTTTCCCGCTAAAAATATTTGAGTTCCCCGCTAAAAATATTGAAGTCTTCTGGACGACTTACAAATAAGTCGTCTAGGAAGTCTTCTATTCAGAAGACTTACTTGAAAGTCTTCCGAATCTAAAATATTTAACCTAATTGGATTTTTTTGTCTCCTTATATAAAGAAAAATTTACACATTCTCTCTCCTTCTCTCAAATGGCTGCAACAAAAATGTAATGTTCATCATTCTAAAACTCTCAAACCTCTCTCTAATCTCTTTGAACTTATAAACACCAAGCTTTATATCAATTGATTGTTTTTTTGTCTTATGTCTTTCTCACTAATTTATCTTGTTTTTGCAGGTTTTTCATCACATGATTCTCATCTTCCACTCATTTAAAGGTAGATCTATTAATTTTAAATATGTATTTTTATGTCTCATTTTTCTTCATTTTGTAACTTCTTGTTGCATAAAGTTCTTGCCTTTTTTTTTCTCAAACTAAAACCACTCTAATCTCTTAGACTTTAAAACACCAAACTTTATATGGATTTTTCAGTTTTGTCTTATGTCTTTCTTAATAATCTATTTTTTGCAGGTTTTTAATCAGATGGTTCTCAACTTCCACTTGGATATGTACGTTGTGTGTTCTATAAAAGTATATCTATATAATCTTCCACTCATTTTCTATGTTTTTAAGCCATTTGAATGTTTTTGGATGTGCAGATTTTTCAGATCTGGATATGCAGGTTTTTCAGATCTGGAAGACTTCTGGGACGACTTCCAGGAGGTCCAGACAACTTCCAGGAGGTCCAGACGACTTCCAGGAGGTCCAGAAGACTTCCAGGAGGTCCAGACGACTTCCAGGAGATCCGGGAAGTCGTCTGGACCTCCTGGAAGTCGTCTAAACCTCATGTAAGTCGTCTGGACCTCCTGGAAGTCGTCTGGACCTCCTGGAAGTCGTCTAGACGTCCTAGAAGTCGTTTGGACCTCCTGAAAGTCGTCTGGACCTCCTGGAAGTCGTCTGGACCTCCTGGAAGTCTTCTGACAAAGTTTTCTTACATATCAAGTGGAGTCTAAGCTTGTCTTTATAGAGGAATGATATATAATAGTTTTGTTTGTGGTATGTTTTGTGATTTGCATGTGTACTCCCTTAGTTGTGATTTTTTTGTAAAATCATTAATAATGTTTCCCAAGATGTAATATATGTGCTAACAATGTGTTTACACATTTGCAAATCAATGAAATAATAGACTTCGATAGATTTTCTCTTATCTTTGGATTTCCATAATAAACTCAAATGACCTTCTTCTCATCTTAATAAATAAGAATGTTGGTAGCCTCATACTGATACAACATTTTAAGAAGCATTTTAACCATTGTTCCAACTGATAACAATAATCATCATTGATTTCTATAACAATAATATTTAAGAGATGGAAACAAACAATAGTAACTAGTCAATGCATTAGATAATGCATGTATCTAACGCATCATCTACATAAATTCAAAATAAAACACATTAACAAAGATAGAACATGTATGAGTTAAAAACATATTAGCTAGAAACTTTTAGTAACATGAATATTGGTAACCTCATAAATATCACCAATTATGTTATAAATTTCATTCAATATCCCCAATATTGATTAATATACATGAATTAGTAAGAAAATATTAAAGTCTTTATATTATTAGAGAAAATGAAAGTTTACTAAACATAAGTCTGGAAGACTTACTAGTAAGTCGTCTGGAAGACGGGAGAATTACAAGTAAGTCATCTCGAGAGGTCATTTTTGCAATTAACTTTTAAATGAGACTACTTACTTGTAAGTAGTCCAATTTTGTTTGTTAAAAAAAAACTTCAGACGACTTACCAGTAAGTCGTCCAAGATAAACAGGTTATTTTTGCATTTGACCAAATTGTGTCAGATATTTGACTTTTCTTGGACGACTTACTTGTAAATCGTCTCTGAGAAAACAAAAAACTCAATATTTTATTATTTCTACACGACTTACATGTAAGTCTTCTCAGGTTAGTTTTGCAATTGGAAAATAAAACTTAAATATTTAATTTTTCCATAAAAATTTTATAATCAAAAACTTGAGTTTTTTGGATAAATATGGAGACAAAGTGAAAGAGATGTTGTTTTTAGTTCATAACAATTGGAAAAAGAGAGTGTAATCGATTTGAGATGCATTAAGAGTTTCAAATTGGTTGTTCATGGTGGTTGGGGTATTGGTGGCAGTGGTAATCTTGTAAATACTTGAAGATGATGAGGTTGAGAGAGTAAAAATATCATTTTCGAAAAAAAAAAAATTAATGCTATTTTCGTAAATAATGTGAACTTGTGGGGTGAAAAGGACAAAATAAAAATTCAAAAAAAAACATAGGTTAATTTTGTGTTTGACTTTGAGTTTTGAGTCAATTTTGCAAAAAGCCACATTATCTTTTCTGAATAATATTTGTATTATATTAAATGTATATAATCGCAGATTCTCACAAATATTACATCAAGTTACAATGGGACCCATGGTACAGTTTTATTTATAAACAGTCAATATAGTGCGTGATATAATATAACATATTCAAATGATGTATTTTGATCCAAAAATAAAAATTCGAAATCATTATGATGCATAAGAAATATATCTATTATATAGGATATATTGTGTAGATTATTTGGCAAGTGATATTGATTGTTTATAGATTTAGTTTTTCTTTTTGAATCTAATTAAATAAATTAAAACTAAAAACTATCGACCAATCAATTTATAAATTCTTTTAAAGATTTCATCAATGATCGACATAAGAAAAAAATCTTTTATGTAAATTTTTAATTAATATATAATAGGATAGTAGGACTAAATTTTATAATAGATTTTATAAATTAATTTATAAGTTTTTATAGATAACTTACACATTCTTATAAGAATTTAAATATATAATAAGCCAAGATAAATAATTCTATAAATGTATTTATAATTTTTATAAACCATATAATATGAAATTTATAATATGTTAATAGTTATTATAATAATTTATACAAAATGTAATGACTTAAATAACCAAAATAAATTTATTAAATTGATTTATAGAAATTGTGTATCGTATATTATAAGATGTATTTTATATAATAAAAAATTGATTAACATTATTACTATTTTATAATTTTAATTAATAATTAGTTACCACAATTATTATTTGTAATATTGTGTAGATTATTTGACAAATAATATTAATTGGCTATAGATTTACATTTTCTTTTTAGTTTTAATTAAAATAAATAAAAATTAAAAATAATTGACCAATCAAATTATAATTATTTTATAAGAATTCATCTTTAATCGAGCTGTAAATAAAAATCAATAGAATGACTTATCAGTTCATATATAATATATATATATATATATATATATATATATATCTTATCATTCATCTTGGAAATGCAGTAATTGTGAATCTTACCAAAGTCGCAACAATTTATGAAAAAGTATAATTGTATAATTCTTAAAATTTAGAATAGTCCGATTGTTGAGCTCAAATGTATCAATAACTTTTTATTTTTTCTTCTAACCAAATAGTTGATGTTTAGTTGAGATCGTTGATTATAGTTCCAATATATACTTTAACTGAGATCGTAGAAAGTTAAAAATATTTAACAACTTTGAGAATATCTCTTCATAATTTTTATTACTAAATACTTTTCAGTATTAATAACTGAAATATACTTAAAATATTGTATTTTAAAAATTTATCATAATTAAGTTTTACGAAAAAATCAACCAACAACTCTAGGTGGATCAGCCCGGTCTAACCGTCTTAACCATATTTTAACCTTAACTGGAACACTATGTATCACAGATTCTGAGTCGTAAATTCGGAAGCATATGCATGTATGGGAATACCCTTTAGTGTATCATATATTGATTTACTATTTAGGAAAACATATTTAATGCCTCTGACAAACAATTTTTTCAATATCATTTTCTCCTCAGCGCCTGTCACTCTTCCTATTCTTAAATTTCTAAGTTTTTGTAAAATATTGTTAAATGTTAACAAATAAAATATCTTATATAAAAATAGTGATAAAAACTCATCAAATAAATTATTATAAATAGTGTACGTAAAAAAGCTCAAAAACAGTCGTAAAAGATTTTTCTTAAAAGGATTAAAAACTGGGTTTTGTTGGTTACCAATTCGAACTGGTTCCCCGGTATTTATATGAGTTTTATGAATTTCTCAAACTCCACTTTTGTAGTGAACCAACCCGGATAGTTGTCCGGGTCCCGTTTTGATTGACCGGTCCGGTTTTAGGACACTTATTAACTCTATACTTCGGTTTTTATATCTAAAACACAAATTTCAATTCAGTATTACTAAAACTAATGTAAAACAAGTTAATTAAATATGGGTTACTCTATTTTGATTTTCATATAATTATATAACCAAAAATAAATAAGTAAAATACATTATCTTTAAAAAATAAATATAATTTATATAATACATAAGCAAAATACATAAAGTATGTACACTTTGTAAAAATTGTTAAAAATATGATCATCCCGCGCTTTAAAAGCGCGGGTCAAAATCTAGTGTCGTATTAAGTTTCGTATTCTCATTAACAACCTTTTAACTTAAAATTTAATTTTTATTTTTGTTTTCTTTAGGATATGTGTTTGATTTTTACAATTTTTACAATAACTTTGAAGAACTCTGCCAACATAAAAAAAGAACAAATATAAAGGATAGACGATCACAATAAAAAAAAATAATAATCATGAAAAAAAAGCAAAATAAAAAAGAGATGCAGATTTGTTTTCTAATATACCTTTTGTAGTTTATCTTTTTCTTATTCACATTAACCTTTTAGCCAGGTCAATTATTTTTAAAAAATTATATATGAATTTAAACTTAAATAACTCGGATTGCCTATATATTTATATTAATATTAACAAGAACAGCCAGCCACATCAATGTATGAAATACATATGCAAGCATTGCCCCTATTACAAACAAATCAATATAATCACCACCAAATTCATCCAAACCATTGCAGACATTAGCTTACTCATTTTCGATAACATATTTGTTGCATAATCTTTAATTCCGTTTTGTAACTAAACAATTAATGCAATCATCTACCATTACATCTATTTTAGTAAAGTTTTTAAACTTAAAAGACAACAAAACGACATCTGTTCTAATAAGGTTGACCTCTCCATCTTCTCTGCATCATCTTATTCATTCCTCTTCCTCTTCACATTAAACGCTCATCCATGGCAGCACTTCAAACTTTCAGATTCAACAGTCGCCATTCGCTTAACTAAGATTACAAAGTTCGTTCAAGGAGTCTGTGAATCAAATACTGTTCTGTAATTGAACTCATGGGACTGACAAATACAAAAAAAAAAAGTTTTTTTGTTAGTGTTCTCATTACATACGAGAAATACAAAAGTATTTTTTATAACAAAACCGAAGATGACTTAACGTCTATCTACATAGCAGTCAAATGTTTGTATAACAATGCTATTCATCTATATAGTATTTTTTCTTGAACAAATTTTGTTTTGAACAAATCTATATAGTAAATGTTTGTATAATATGTTATTTTTATGTAAAAGAGAATCCAGATCGAGCAACCAATATTGGATAAATTTTTGATAACAAAATAAGCGTTAACAATTGCTAGGCATCAATTCATGGAATTAGAATAACAGAGTTTAATTTTATTTGACAAATCCCCTTATTATTAATCAAGGAGCAATTACAGAGAACTAGAGTCTTTCTCCGCGCTACGCGCGGAAAATGCGTTTAAATATTATAATTTTAAGTCAATTTTTAATAAAAGAACAAAATAGTTTCTCTATAATTTTATAATTTTGTATATTTTCAAAACATTTTCATGAATTTAAAATTAATAAATCAGAAAATATCTAAAACAGTAAAATATATGTAAATAGGTTGAGTTTTTTGATGGTATATATTATTGCTTCTTGAATTTGACATTAATCTTCTATACAATATTTGTTTTTATTAGCTTCTCACTGGATCAATGTTACTCATCTTAGGTAAAGTAAGAATAATATGTTGTTCTGAATGTTGAGGTGAATAATAATTTTCTGTTTTGTCTGAAAAATTAATTAGGAAAAATCAAAATGAAATTATTTTTAATCTTAAATGATTTGAAATTTTATAAATTTGTATTATGGCATTTCATATAAAGAAATGTACAAAAGTTACATGTGAGATATTTCATGATTAAAACATGTTTTGTAGTTTTTTCTTTCTATTGATATTTTTTTGTTTAACTCTTGAAAAGTAAGAATATAAATAATTATGTTAGATTTTTGTGGTAAAATTTTTGAATGGTATGTATTTTCCCAAGCAACATTTGGATAGATTTTTAAAACCAAAATAATCCTATTTTGAAATTTAAATAAGTAAACACAACTAATTGGAATGTGTTTGTAAGTTCTAGATATAACATTTGACTGTAAGTTTGGACATAACATGTATGAATGTATCTTGGGTATAATTAGAATTATTTTTGTTGCTTGGGTGATTTGAATGATATGTAATTAGAATTATTTTTGTTGCTTGGATGATGTATGAATGTATCTTGGGTATCAAGAATCCTATATCATTTTAATTATATACATATAGTGATGTTTACTTTTAAGTTTTAGATGTTTTTAACAATATAACTAATAATTTATTTTTATAGTTTAATGGATTTGTTGTTTAGTACTTGGTTCAAACTTTTCACATATATATTGAAGTAACATAAAATTTGCGTATACATTTATGTGTTTATTTCCTCTTTAGTTTTCCATTTTATAATCTTTAATGTTTTTTTTTCTTATTCTTCTTTTTTGTATTTTCTATGGCATCCTCTTCTTTTTATATTTTCTATGGCATCCTCTTCTTTTTATATTGATATTTAATATCATTTTTTATTCATTTTGTTTAGTAATTTATTACTTTTTCATAGTTATTACTTATATGTAGTAAATTTATAAAAAAATTAATTTATATTTTATATTTTATTTAATTGCATCATCAAATATTAATACAATTCCTTATGCTTATTTAACACTAATTTGTTGCTTTTAATTTTTATGGATAATTTATCTGCATAAATATATTATATTTAACAGGTTAGAAATGTGTAAATTCCATTATCATGGCGAAATAAATCAATTTTATTTACCAAATTCCATCTACAGTTTTATTTAAATTAATCACATGTCAAAATAGAAGATGAGATCGCAAATTTATAAATTAAGAATCTAAATCATGTAGAGTAAAACATTTTGTGAAAGTATAAAACAAAGAGAGTGATAAAGAAAAGCACTCACGTTTAATCATATTCTCATAAAAATTTTAGGAAAAGATAAAGAACACAAAGAGATCAGCCAGCCATCTGTACTTATGCTACAAACTTCAACTTTTTAGTCACCGGTTTCATCATGAATTTTGGTGATACACAATGAATGGGAGGATAACAAAAACAACAAAGAAGACGAAATACAAAGGATTTAGTGTTTACCTGCTAGCGCTTTCTAGTGTCTACTATGATTTGCTACAGTTTCCACCCTCAGCGATAGAGGCTGGCATCAAGTCGCCATGTTCATGTTCCCCTTTGTTGGCTGTGAAGATATGATGTCGTTGGAATCTGTAGTATACCGACAGTAGCATAAGGCCACTGATCCCACCGGAGACAATTACAGTATGTAAGACCATTGGAAAATACGGAGTTAGGTACTTAAATGCATGCTGCTAAAGTACCATCCAAATCTTCGGCACCAGCGATATATTTCTTTTTCATTCACTGAGCTGTGATGCAACCTATCCATAGAAACCAAAACAATGGGAGGCACATAATCATCAAAACAGCAGTCTTAAAAACATTTAAAGAGATTAGATGACAACAAAACGTTAAAACAGTATAGAAAATGAACTCTCAAAGCCATAGTTATCTGCAAAGAAAATAAATAAGACAAAATAACATATATATTGAGAAAAGGAAAAATGATTCATGGCACATATACTCGTCAATATACCAGGCAATGAATCGGATTTCTCCGCATGTCACTCAGTTGAATCCTCGATCGGTTCCAAAATGACAACTTTTTTCTTCTTCTTATTGGCTGGGTCAAATAGTGCAGGTAAGGTTGAACATACTATTAAAACCACGAAATCAGACATACAATTTTAAAAAGACCAAATTTAAAAAGACCAAATTTAACTTGAGCGCTAGCATAATATGAAAGGATCTCTTACATAACATTTTACTCCTTAATCATCCTTCACCTCCTTCATCTCATTATTTTCATCAGCCATTATTGCTACAGAGAATATCTTATAAAAAGAAAAAAAAAATCATAGACAATCAGCATTAGAGAGTCATCATTATACAGATAACCTTGAACCATTCTGATGCTTTGATTAACCGTTAAACAAATAGAAGATGAATCTAGAGTTCTGCAGGCAAACAAACTAAGGCTACATATAAACAACACATGCTTACTTCATTCTTTAAGAACCTAATGTAACATAATCATCGAAATCAGAAATAGAGAGTCATCAATAAGCGAGATTTACCCGATACGAACTGAGCTCGTTCTCCAGCCTTCCTTTCTTCTGCTCAGCACGACGATCTACACTTTCACACCAAGCCGAATCCATCTTATACCCGTCCCCGAGCCTCCCGTTGATCCTATTGACCACATCTCTGAACAGCTGAGTGTTCTCTCCCTTCTTGATCTCGTCGTAAGCCATCCGCAACGCTTTCGAGCTGCATCGTCTGGTTACCACCGCAATGGCTAGCGATGAATAGTAACCTCATGATCTTCGTTCGTCTCTTGTACAGCGTCGCGTAAGCTTCGACGTCGAGAGGTTCGCCGCTTATAATAGGTCTCCGATTGGAGGTATCTTCGCCTCCTCCGTTGGTGCACATCTCCATCATCGGTCCGCTTGATTCTTCGTCTCGCTCCATTCGTCGGGGGGACTTGGGTTTTTTTTTTAACTTATTGTTGATTTGTTTGTTCTCCGTTCAAAAGGTTTTTGAGTTTCTCTCTTCTGAATCTTACGGAGGGGCTATTAGCCGATTAGTAGTTTATGTATTAGTAGGCAATGAAGCGGAGAAACCCAAAAAATGAGAGACAAAGAAGAATACGAAGATGTAGGAAGAGAAGCTGAGGCTTTATGGATTAAGGTATTTATGGGTTGAATTCGAATTAGGAAGAGGAACGATGGGAGGTGGAACAAAATCGTTAAGAAAGTATTAACTAAATGCTCGAGAGTGACTCGTTATTAAGTCAGAGAAGTAACGATGATTTCAAAGGAGTGGAAGCGCCAGAGAATATCAGGGTTGGAGTGGAGATGTGTTTTTTAGATGGGCCAATTATGAATATAATGAGCCCACATGAATTACTCGTTTAAAATCTGGTCGACTGAAGCTTATATGAGAATCAAACGCTCAGGTACTCCTGCCCGAAAAAAAAGAGCTGAGATACTCCTGCCCGAAACTGCCCAGATTTAGAATTAAATAATTCTTTATTTAAATACGAAAATTTATTAAAAGACCACATGGCCAACAGAAACTTGCATAATTACAACCCAACCAGGACCATTTCGCGGACCATCCAGACCCGATCTATGAAATTCGGATATCTTTCTCTATAACTTTCGAAATCTTTGTAAGAATTGGTGTGATTGTAAATATTGGTGAAACTGTACATCGTAATAAATCATCAACAATATTCTGTATATAATACTAAGTTGAACTAAATTTAATTAAATCGCACTTTTAGATTTCAAATGTTTTATTATGTTATTTTTTGGACAGAGTTGTTGTTATTGATATATTTATTGAATTTGAATTTAAAAATAGTTTATATGATATAAATAGATTTTGGCCAAACTTAGAAATGTTGTACATATTTAATAAAAGTAGAAATGTTGTAAAAAGTAGAAATGTTGTAAAAGTTGATAAAACTAATCTCCAAATGGCTAGTGAAGTTTATTTGTTAAAATAAAAGTAGAAATGTAGTTAATTTGTTAATGATATATTGAAGTTAAAATATACAAAGATTAGTTTATAGAGAGAAACTAGAGGATTGAAACTAGAGACATTACATTAAGTCAAACATAGTGAAAGTAGATAAAACTACATGCCATAAACTCGAGAAATAAACACCACAACTAATCTTCAATTGGCCAGTTGGCAGCTGTCAAGTGAATTTCATTGCAGAAGTCCCAAACTTCACATTGCCAGAAACAACGATCGCACTTCCACTGTGTTATTGATCCATTATAGGAGACTACAAACACCGGTTCTTCTATTGCGGAGCACCAGCAATCATTTGAGAAGATGGGATTCTTTATTCTTTCAAGTAGTGACATAAACTCTTGAGGTTTGTCGTAACCCCAATGGCCTGAGGGTAGATCAGTCTGGATCATGCAATTCATCCGATGAACAAACTCACGACTAAAGTTAGGATATTTGTGAAACAACCCTCCATCATCTACACTAAACGCTAAGTTCAGCATTCCATCTACAAACTTGGCCAACTCCAATCCTCTCTCAGCAGCAAGATGGATTTTCTCTCTTCCTTCATCAAGTAAATGAAGTTGAAAGAACTCATGCATACCTCGTAGGTAGATGGCCTCTGGATTACCGGCTTGGTAGCACCTAAGTCGGAATGTTCTTACAGCATTAACCTCATCAATCCAATCATTAAAGCCAATGAGATTAGCAGATTGGTAGAAGTAGTCGTCTCTGCCTATTTGATTGAACCCGGAGAAAGCAATTCTAGCACTACCGAAGTCCCGGATGTGGTTTGTTGCTACCTTTGAGAGAATCTTATGGAGGATGGAAGGAGGGACAGATTCCAAGTTGAAGTTCGACATAGAGTACAAGGATGATGAAAAACTTGAGAGATATTCGTTTAATCGAGTAAATGGAAAGATTTACGTGTTATTTATAATAGAGATAAGATTGCATTTACTATCCCACTTAAGGGTGTGATTTGATAGACGGCTTAAGACACGACTTCTCACTGCAAGTACAGGGAATAAGAACAGGTGTGTTTGAATAAAAATAGGTGTGTTTGAATAAATGAAACTATGTAAAAAACATTAGGTGAGAAAAAAATGTCGTTTCAAAGCAACACTACACGACTTCTCACGCACGTTTCGGACTGCAACAGACGTATGTCAAGGAAAAATTTAGTGAAACTAAGTGATTTTTGATTGTCTAAATTTATGAAACTAAGAAAAATTTAGTCTAGTTATATAGAACTATGTAAGAATTAACAAATTTAGATATTCTATTGTTTTATATTTTGCAAAACTCTAAATAGAAGCAGAATCGAAAAATTAATTATACGGAGTGGATTATTTAATGATAACAAACAGTATAAGAAATAATAATTGAAATATTTAGTTTGAGAAAAATCTGTCATTTCATGATTTATGACCTGATTTATGACCATAGCGTCGTGACCCTTGATATTTGCAACGCTACACGACTTCTCATGGACTTCAAGAACATCCATGCAATCCCTCACATGTCCCACAGGGAACGAAACTATCCCATAGGTATGAATGCTGCTAAAATAAATATATTCACATATAGTCACATATTTAGTTTCAAAACTTTGTATGACTCTGTAGATGTAAGTGAAACTAAGTGAAACGAACTGATTTAGTTGAGTTACACTTATATGGTAGATACAATTGGAGTGGTCTTCAATACGGAAGCCCGTTTCGATGACCCTGCAAGACCAACGATGATTTTTTACATAAGGGACAACATGTAAGTAGAAAGTAACATATGATCCAAGCAAAATTTATTTATATTGTAATTGACACACGTTTTCTTTATTCTGAATAGTGACAGCCAGATTAAATGTGTGGCAACTGGCAAGCAGGCCTATGCCTTCCGGGATGGTCTTGAAAATGTGGAAGGTGGACAGGTGATTGTGGCCCTTAAGATGTGGAAGGTCTGCAACTGTTGGAGTAAGTGTAGTTTCTGTGGCTAGTTTTGAATATGATAGTGGACTAAAACGTTTACTAAAATCATTTACATTAATACAGATTTATTTGATCCTCCTGATCTATGGCTTCTGGAGATGAGCTCGGTGATGCCCACCCCGCACCAACACCTACTAGGTATCCCCGGAGTTCGTACCCGTCTCCGACCACCGGTCGTGGATGATGAAGCAGCGGACATCTAGGTTTTTGGGAGGGGAGGGAGTGAGGTCGAGGAGAGAGAGGAGAGAGAGATTTAGGGAAGAGAGAGAAAATGAAGATAGCAAATGGGGAAAACCTAAAAAAGGGTGTTTAATACTTCGATTGAACGATTCTGGGGTTTTAGTAAATTGGGAAGAGGGAAATTAGAAATTCGAAAAGCTGAGCGGGAAAATTAATCCCAGGGTTTTTTCTGTTGTAAGTTTCACCAAGTACTCAGTTTTACAGAAAGCGTCAAAGTTGCACTTTTTAATTATTTCTATTTATCTTAGTTATACTCTACTTAAATTAATGATTTTGTGGTTATACCAATGCAATTATGTTTCCTAAGTTCATTTCCCATACGATCACGTACATATAAACTTGATTTCGTGCCATAGAGTTATCAAATCTAACTCAGTCAGTTTCAGCGATAAAAGCTATGACAACACATTGTATTTCCTATACGATTGCTACGAGCAATGAGATGGAATTTTAATAATTTTAATAATTCTTATTAAATCATAATTAACATAACACTACTAATAAACTAAAAGCGTACTACTTCCATGACTTATAAAATTAAATTAAAAACTTTAGAATTTACAATCATGTTATTCGGTTTACATAACGTAGTTATACCAGTTTCACTTAGTTATACAACACACAAATAAAATTTATTTCACCTCACAACGTTCCCATATGATAAAAACACCAAAACCGAAAGTGAAAGGCAAACATCAAAACAGAAAGTGAAAGGCTTAGAACTTAATTTAGAACCTAATTTACATCAAAACTGAAACCGAAAGGTTTACAACATACTCTTCTTCTGTTTCTTGTGGGGATGTTCATCGTCCTCCAAACCTGTTCCCACATTTTCTTCTTCTCCATATCCACTCTCACGCTCACAATAGTTCCTACTACAAGAGCTCTCTCCAACTCTCGACAGTTGCTCGGTTATTTGAACTATTTGTAATTCTTCGATGTCCTCCACATGCAAAATACTTCTCCTTTCCTCTCTATCCACTGATGTTAGATAAACAAACACATCTTCATCATCCAAAATATACGATTGCCTCTTAGGTTCCACTACCAATGGAATGTAACCCAAATTGAGCCTCTTCGTAAACGGATCTATTCCGATCTTCCTGCATATCCTCTCTTTCAACAACGAATAAGTGATCTCCTCCAACGATGATGTATTAAAGGATATAGCATACAAACGAGCATCGGTTGGAATCCATTCATAATCATCTCCATCCTTAGAATAATGTCCATCATAATCAAAGTGTATGTTCGTCGAAAATGGACACATTGTCTGCAATAAAAACATTTAACCACTTAAAGTTATACTTGTTTTTTCAGTTATACCATTCACGTTATACTTGGTTACACAGTTACACCATCAAAGTTATACTTCGTTATACTTGGTTATACCATGTCACAGAGTTGTGTCAGTAACCAATTACTGATAAGCAAGCAAGAACGTCTAATCTTCGATTGAATCATCATAATACCCGACATTCAATCATTCCTTTCCGATCCTCGATTAGTTCATGAAACCCAAATGAATAAGAATTTTTCAATTTCCGATCCTCGATTAGTTCATGAAACCCAAATGAATAAGAATTTTTCAATTAAAACTATAAATTTGGAGTCGAGTCTTCAATTCAAAACCAAATTGTTATCAGCTTTGATTCCCGACATTCAATTATGAGTTCGTCTATGGTGAGATACATACCCTGTATAACGGAATTAATAGCTCGATGATCCAGCATCCAAGCGACGAGATCGAGTTCGATTGCGAGGAAGAACAAAGAGGGAGGGAATGACGAAGTAAAGGAAGTATCGAGTATTCTATCGAGTCGATTCCGAGTCGACTCGGGAGGGGCGAGTGGAGGAGAGGAGAGAGAGATGAGAGTGGATCGATTTCGATTAATTTATGAGATTCTTAATTTATTCATTAAATTGGTCGGGGGTATTTTAGATATTAACCACATTCTTCAAGAGTATGAAAACAGATAAGAGTATAGCAGATCACATGAGAGTATGGTAGATCACTTTTTGCCTCATTAAGAGTACCTGAGCACTTAACCCCTTATATGATGTGGCAAAATAATGCTCTATGATTGCCTGAATATATTAAGTGACGTGGATGGCTTTAGAGTGGAGTATTAAGAGCTTTTAGTATAGTATATATATACTGATAATCTTAAATGAGTAAACTATTTACAGTGTTGCCATTTTGATGACGTTTCGAACTCTCATGCATTTTCAGCTTTCTATTAGAACTATCCTTAAAATACTATATTAATTACTTTGTCTTACAATTGGTACTACTATGAAATATTTTATTTCATTACATATTATAAAATATGGCTGTACATGGCGTGTGCTATGCGAGACGTTTTTGGAGTCTGATTAATTATATGCTATACTTAAATGTATTTTGTTGTGAATATATTATGTGATCGACCCATTTCTGTCCCAACCGGACAGACCGGACCAAACCATTTCTGGACGAACCGGACGAACCGAACCGAACCGGACCGGATCAGACCAAGTCTATGTTGAACCAGACATGACCAGGCCCGACTCAAGCCCAGCCCAAGGAGATAAGAAGCTGGCGGCCCAATGGAGAAGAAGATAGAGACAAGTCCAAGAACATAAACATCAAGAAGATTCATGTTTATCCATATGTAATTAGTGATTATCATAATCATAGATAGATTAGGATTTATATTCCCTTATGTTGTGGGATTTATATTTATCTCATTTGTAACTTGTATATAAAGGACCTTTAGTCCTTAAGATTAATAACACGAAATCACTTCCATTTACAACACGTTATCAGCACGAGCTAACCTAAAACCCGAGCTCACCTAAAACCCTAGAAAACCCTAGTTTACCCGCCGACTTCAAACAGCTCAAACTCCCTAACCACGAGGAACCAGAAGACGAGCTACCTACCGATTTAGAGATCTCGGAGAGAAGAATCCAACGCCGAAGACCTTGACGCAATCCGAGATCGGACGAGCCCGCAATCGTCGTTACAAGTCAACCGGACAGGAAACTATAATCTACTCGATTTCTCTCTCTCTAAAAGGTGGTCCGATATCTACACTGAATCAGGTATATCTATTAAATCCCTAGAACCATTAAACAGACCCAACTGAACCTGATTAACAAGAATTATAATTTAAAACCTAAAACTGAATCCAAAATCTGAAAAACCCTAGAACCGTGTTCATGCTTATTGCATGTAATACAATGATCCGATTTCCCTATAGCCCTGATTGATTGATTTGTGTGTTTTCCATATTGATTGTGTGATTGAAAATATGGAAAACCTAAACTAGTTAGAAATCGGAAATCTCAGAATCTGTCCAAAGTTGTTTGCTTGTTTATTTTAAACTGATCTCATGAAACTGTCTAAGTAAAATCGAACTTGAATCATGAGCTTAAGAACCTTGAAATCATTGTTTAAAATCGAAAATCATATGTTCATCATCAGCTTTGAATCTGGTTTGTATTTCCTGATTGCTTGTTAAATTTTATTAATTGAAATCTCCTGAAAAGAAAATAAAATTTTCGAAAAGCAAAAGAATTTTGGAAAACTTATAAACTTTAATTAAATCAATATTTTCCTAATCCAAATTAGTTTTGGTTCTCGATTTTAATCCAACCTTAAAAAAAGGAAATTTTATACTTTGAAATCAGAAACCAAAAAGGAAATTTATAAAGAATTATAAACCATCTTAACCTTATGGTAAACCGGGTTTAGGACTGACCCCAATCGAACCTATCTGACCCTGGTTTAACCATCGACCTATGCGACTTCTAAAACCCTAAAACCCTTCGGTTATTTATTTTTGATTCCTATGTGTTTCTTGCTCGCATCCTGGTCGATTTAGTTATTGTATTGAAATGATTTGTTTGTATATTGTTATTTCATTTCTAAATATGGCCGAGTGGCCTTGATCAAAATGTGACCGAATGGTCTTGATTTTATTTATGACCGGATGGTCTTGGCAGCCTAAATGGGCGCATGACATTGTTTCCTTATATAGCCAAATGGCATGAGAAACTAACTGATCATTGTTTGTGATGAATTCAGATGTCGATAAACTCAGATTACAGTGTCCTAGATCTCTCCGGAGACAATTATATTGAGTGGACCATGAACACTTCAGGAAGATTAAAGTTCAGAGGACTTTGGAAGTGTACCAAGTTCAACAATGATACCACTGCGAGTGAGAGGTCTTATGCCCTCATGATCATGAAGAATCGCCTCTGTGATGATCTAAAAATGATGTACAGCTACATCAATGATCCTCATGATCTCTGGTATACATTGAACAACAGATACTCAGAACTATTCTTGCATAAAGCAGAAAAGGAATGGCGAGAAATAAAGTTCTGTTGTAAATGGAAGTGATTTCGTTTTATTAATCTTATGGACTACAGGTCCATATATATACAAGTTACAAATGAGATAAATATAAATCCCAAAACATAAGGGAATATAAATCCTAATCTATCTATGATTATGATAATCACTAATTACATATGGATAAACATGAATCTTCTTGATGTTTATCTTCTTGGACTTGTCTCTATCTTCTTCTCCATTGGGCCGCCAGCTTCTTGAAGTCTTCTTGGGCTGGGCTTGAGTCGGGCCTGGTCATGTCTGGTTCAACATAGACTTTTTCTGGTCCGGTCAGGTCCGGTTCGGTTCGTCCGGTTCGTCCAGAAATGGTTTGGTCCGGTCTGTCCGGTTCGGACAGAAATGGGTCGATCACATAATATATTCACAACACTCCCCCTTGATCGACACATACGTTTCAGGGTCAGTAACATGCTCTTAAGTTGCCTCGTTAAAACCTTTCTAGGAAAACCCAGTGGGAAAAACCATAGATAAGGAAAAAGAGTACAACGCATAAACTTTTGAATAGATGTCATAGACATGCGGACCTTGTGGATACATTTTACCAAACTTAGAGTTTTGGTGTTGCCTCATTAAAACCTTACCGGTAAAACCCAATTGGGACAAAAACCAGGTGAAGGGAAAAGAGTACAACCTGTACCACTCCCCCTGAATTGTACCTCCGTGCAATGTCTTTCAACTGCTGTATAATTCATCTGAACTTGTTTCAGTAATCATGAGGTATATGTACTTATTAGTACTTCGTCCATTTCTTAAAAATGATCAGTTATGTTCTATGGTTCTTGACCAGAACATATGGACTTTCTATGGGAGTATTCATCCATCTTGAAATGGATCTTTACTTTAAATATTTTCTGTTCATCCTTAGTCATTTGAATTTATAAAATTCGTCCATGAGTATCATTAGTATACCCACGATTTGGATCATGCTATTTTCCAATGCACATTCCTTCCTTAGAGGTTAACCAAAGTTCTTCATGAAATGTATATATGGCATATGCCAATAATCTTTCATGGCCGGCTGGAAGCCTTCCTTTGGGTCAATCAGGCCGTTCCATCCTACATGGTACTTCGAGGTCGGATCAGGACCTATGGAACGGGTCGGAATTGCCTAGGACCAAGGTGGTTTAAGGTCAGACTTGGATATGGATTCTTATGGTCGTGAATCTGATGGATTCTTCACTTTATTACTTTGACCATATCATATCCAGTTCTTGGTATGTAAGATCATAGATCTCAATACATGTATGCGGCTGTGATCTTCGTTCTAGATCATTATATTTCCATTACAGCCTGTCCAAAATCAGTTGGACTTAATCATCCTTTCTTAGGTTATAAACACAAGGAGTTTATTTCATAATTTATGGACTTATCTGAAATGTTCTTATAGAACTTTCTTACTAAGCATTTCTTAGTTTTATTATATGTGTATACACGCAGGCAGCTGCTTCTACGATAGTCCATGAACAACGCAGGAACGATGTTGTTCTATGAGATTCATATTTCTCATTTTTAGATCTCTTGATCTCTTAAATCTCAGGTCATATGTACCTTTATATATCCAGGGATTTATTGTACTACTTACTGCGATTTTCTTATGTGTTTCCAGACACTAATTTATATTGTGCAGTAGCTATCACCACATAGGAATTTTATTTCCTTCTAATCTGTTCCTTAGTGTCTGTGGATAACCTTGTGTAGTAAAGCCATTCATAGAATGCTCTATGCTTGGATATGGACGACCTCAACATGGTCATGTCCTTGATCTCACGGTTTCATTCATCACAAGACTCTTATTTCCCTTGGTTAGATGGTCTCCGCATCTCTTATTCTTTACTTAGAACCCCCACGTTCATTTCTTTTATTTATTTTACGAGTACTCTCATGTGTGGGTTCGAGATCCTCTATTATTTCCTATTCTCAAGTGCTTTCTCATATGCATTTCTATCACTTATGTGTGTGTATGTGTCGACACTTATATACTGTTCCATTGCGTTTCATCGCGTTCCAGACATTTCTAATCGATTAGAGATTATATTATCCAGGACCTTTGCTACCTTGTACCTTGGCTAATCCAATCTACATGGTTTGGTACCTTAGATGTTTAGCTGGCCAGCATTTTTCTCTATGTCTGGTCTGGTTTCTTTTAGTGAACTCGGATATGTCATTTCTATGCACCTTTACTCTCATTTCCGAGATTCCTATGTATATGGAACATACAGGTCTATTTTATAGACTCACTTATAGCAACTTGAATATTTATTTCGTGGTGCTAAGCTGGTATAACATAGTCATCGGGTCTATTATGTCTGGCTATCATCTTGTATGATTTTCTTTCTTTGTATGGACGTCCAAGATTATATTCTATGGTCTGAGGATCTTGCCAAGACAATGGTGGTTCATACCAATCCATTTCTCTTATTCTTTCCAGCTTATTGCTTTCTCATTTTAATGAATGTTGGATAGACGGATTTATCTTGTATAAATCCATGTACTTTGGCCACAATCTAGTCACTCATGTTTGGCTCATGGTTTATTTAAAATCGTCTGAGAAAACATTTTATTTATCCAACATATATTCCCAATCTTATCTCATTTCCTTATGAGGTTCCATCCAAGACGGCACACATGTTTGTGGTGTTCTATTTATTATATCTTAGGATGGTGTCTGGATCATGACCCGTAATCATTTTGAGATGGGAATATCTATGCTTTACTTTAATGGCCTGATGCTTATACTTCAACTTGTATGAATAATTTGTTTATGTCCCCTGTCTTTGGACTACAATTTCGAATTCTTACTCTGTTCCCAAGTCTCGGATCTATGGCCAATGGCTCATTTAGATTCATAAAAGTATTCTGTCAGAGTAGGTCTATAGTATGGACATGTGTGGATTTGTCCTCACTTCCATTTCATGGACATACTATAATCTGTTAAAATCTTGGGAATTAATCCATGTCCTTAACCAGATATTTTTGTGACCTCTGTATGGAGAGTCAGTGAACTTATAGTTCATACTTGGTCGAGTGTTGTTGTATCCGACCAGAAATACTACTGTGGACTGAGTCTCGACCACGACCATGGTAGGAACCACGACCACGGTTATTGTGGTTTCCATTTCCATGGTTGTCGAGTTTTTATTGTTTTTTAAAAGGACAATATGTCTGAGCTCTTATATCCAAAAGATTATGGTGTGTTCATGTATAATAGGGTTATCCTCTCTCTCCCTCATGAACATACTGTAATCTGTGGATGCTCAAGACTTTTCATAAATTTTTATGGTCTAAACCTTATAGGTTGCAATTCGAAATTTATTCAGCCAGGTTATCAGGAACATGTTATAAAATCATTTCTGTAAGAACACAAAATTATTGTGTCATTTCCGTGATACCTTTGGGACAATGAAGCCTCATGAGTTTCCCTTGTGTTCATACGACACACGTGAGATTTATGGGAGAACTCTTTTGTGCCTTTAAATCTTTGCATCAGATTTTAAAATTTAAATCCGGATGGCTAATCCGGTCGTACCATTAAGTATAATTTCGTGGTCAACCTTACTGGTTACCAAATGCCATTGTTCCTTATCATATTGATCATTTGGCATAGTCTAGATCAACATGGAGAATTTATTCTCGATCATTTATACCTTTGGCAATTTTTCTTTTATATAATCAGAAAGAACATTTCTGTCCTTAACCCATTCGAAACCATTCAAAATAAATCAATGGGACTTTCATTTTGAGTGAATAAAATCGTCCCCCTTTAGGGTAATGCCATAGGAGTTGTCTCTTTTAGACACACTGGTTTTCAAAATTTTACTTGTCATTTATCAATCAAAGATTGTAATCAAATCAATTAAGATAAAAAAAATTATTAATGCTTTTATAGATGACAAGATAAAATAAAATGAAAAACCAAATCATAAATAAAAATTCAGAATGTCAAAATAAAAATAAAACAAAACCGGCCATTCCTATTTAACACCTTGGACATGGCTTACATTGATTCTCATTCAATGAATAGACCAAGCTCACAATTTATGTGAGTCCACCCGGATTCTTCATCAGTTTCAGGACATATTTCAAGTGCTCGGTTCTCATGGTATATCTCCATAACTTCATCAAGTTTGTTAAGGTTATCTATCCTGTTCTGCTTCTTTTGCTCAAGAGCTAAAAGATATGAGAGAAGGTCGTAATAGGTTGTGAAACCTTTAGGCTTATGTGATAACAACACTTCCTTTGAATGGAATGTGTCACGAGTTTTGTTTAACATATCCTCGTTTATTATCACTTCACCACATAGTCTAAGACTATAGGTGATTCTCATAAGATCAGAGTGATAGTCATCCACGGATTCATAATTCTGGAACCTCAGAGCATTCCATTCTTTCGTGGACTCATATAATAATGGCTCTGAGAATTGGATATTCAAACTTGACCAGAGAACATGAGGATCGTTGATGTAGCTGTACTCATTTCTTAGATCCTCAACGAGATGATTTCGCATAATCATAATGGCTCTATGCCTTTCACACGCAAGGGTGTCATTTCCATATTTGATACACTTTCCGAGTCCTTTAGACTTTAAGTCTGCAGAAGTGTTCATAGCCCAATCAAGATAATTGTCTCCATTGAGATCAAGGGTATTATAATCCGAGTGTTGGAATCTCGACATCTGAATCATATCAAACAATGATCAGTCAGTATCAGTGCATACATTTTCTCATGCCAGTCGGCTATGTAAAGGAACAATGTCATGCGCCCATTTAGGCTGCCAAGACCATTCGGTCATCAAATAAAATCAAGAAGCCATACGGCTATGTAGTTCAGCAATATCAGTTCCATACTAATATAAACCTCAAGCCACACGGCTTTGGTTAAAACAAAACAAGACCTGGTCGGTTTTAAAACCGATATAATATAAGTGCATGGTCGATGTTTGTAGATTAGTATGAACAAGAACACAACCGGTTTTAAGGTTGGTTTAGCACTGTCCGGTTTTCAAAACCGGATAAGGATTATCAAATCCTAGATTCAAGGGTTTGCTAAAGATTATCTAATTCTATCAATCGATTTCTAATTCATGGAATTCTAATCCGATATCCTAGCAATTTGTTTCTATCAGGATGTTCAATCAAACATTATGATCTCATGATTAGGGTTACCTTAACCTCTTATTGGGTTGAATGGTATTATGAATCAGGAGCTTGATCTTGGTTAAACCTTAAACACAAGAGTCAAAACGAGTTAGCATGAGATCAATACAAAACGTTTGAACGAAACTTTAAGCTAGAGAGATGATATCTTAGCTTTGGGTTAGGGAGCAGCTCGTGGATTAGGGTTTGAATCATGATAACGTCATGAATCAAGGCTTCTCTTGGGTTAGACACCTTAAACACAAACACGCAAATCAAGTTAGTTTAAGAATCAAACACAAATCGCATAACAAAGAAAAACAAGGATTAGGGTTTGCGGCTTTGGGTTGGAATCAATGGAGTTGATTTGCAAGCAAGGAGATTGTGGCTTCATGACTTGGATCTCCATCAGGTCGTGTCTTCACATCAATCTTAAAACAAAAGATCATAAAGATCAAAAACGAATCAGTATGATGAATTAAGCAAATCGGCTATCAAGTAAACAAGAAAAAAGAAGTTGACAGCCTTAGGTTTTCTGATGTTGACGGCACGGCTTGTAGCTGACGTAGAGAACGCGTCTGACCTCGGATTGCGGTGAGGTCTGCGGCGTTGGATTCTCCTCGTCAATAGCTTCAAATGGATATGTCACACGTCGTCTGGATCGTTATGGTTTGGGAGAACGATCGATTTGAAGTTGAGTCTTTTAGAGAGAGAAATCGGGCAGATTAGGGTTTCCCTGTCCGATTGACTTGTAACGACGATTGCGGGCTCGTCCAATCTCTGATTGCGTCAAGGTCTTCGGCGTTGGATTCTTCTTTCCGAGATCTTCAAATCTGTAGGTAGCTCGTCTTCTGGTTCCTCGTGGTTAGGGAGTTCGAGCTGTTTGAAGTCGGCGGGTAAACTAGGGTTTTCTAGGGTTTTAGCTGAGCTCGGGTTTTAGGTTAGCTCGTGCTGATAACGTGTTGTAAATGGAAGTGATTTCGTGTTATTAATCTTATGGACTAAAGGTCCATATATATACAAGTTACAAATGAGATAAATATAAATCCCAAAACATAAGGGAATATAAATCCTAATCTACCTATGATTATGATAATCACTAATTACATATGGATAAACATGAATCTTCTTGATGTTTATCTTCTTGGACTTGTCTCTATCTTCTTCTCCATTGGGCCGCCAGCTTCTTGAAGTCTTCTTGGGCTGGGCTTGAGTCGGGCCTGGTCATGTCTGGTTCAACATAGACTTGGTCTGGTCCGGTCCGGTCCGGTTCGGTTTGTCCGGTTCGTCCAGAAATGGTTTGGTCCGTTCTGTCCGGTTTGCACAGAAATGGGTCGATCACATAATATATTCACAACAAGTTCCAGGATTATGAATCAGTGGACGACTACGACTCTGACCTTATGAGAATCGCCTACACTCTCAATCTATGTGGAGAGTTGACAACCAACAAGGATAAGCTCACCAAGACTCGTGAGACTATTCATCCGAGTGATGTGATAGCATTATATCACGCCAGTAAGTGTACCACTTACTTTGATCTACTCGACAAATTGTTGGCAATTGAGAAAAGGAAGAAAACAAGGGCAGAGAACATCAAGCATTTGATGAGATCTTATACATACACAAACTGAGACAAGAATTTGATCTGGAATCCCTGAAGCTGGTGAAGAAGAACAAACCGAGTGGACTCATGTAGATAATGAGCTTGATCTATTCATTGAATAAGAATCAATGTAAGCCATGTCCAAAGTGTTAAAAAAAAGGAATGGCCGGTTTTGTTTTATTTTTATTTTGACATCCTGAATTTTTATTTATGATTTGGTTTTCATTTTATTTTATCTTGTTATATATAAAAGCATTAATAATTTTTTTTTAAATTGATTTGATTACAATCTTTGATTGATAAATGACAGAGTAAAAAAATTTCGAAACCAGTGTGTCTAAAAGAGACAACTCCTATGGCATTACCCTAAAGGGGGACGATTTTATTCACTCAAAATGAAAGCCCCATTAATTTAGTTTGAATGGTTTCGAATGGGCTAAGGACAGAAATGTTCTTTCTGTTTATATAAATGAAAATTTGCCAAAGGTATAAATGATCGAGAATAAATTCTCCATGTTGATATAGACTATGCAAATGATCAATATGATAAGGAACAATGGCATTTGGTAACCAGTAAGGTTAGCCACGAAATTATACTTAATGGTATGACCGGATTAGCCATCCGGATTTAGAATTTTAAAATCTGATGCAAAGATTTAAAGGCAGAAAAGAGTTCTCCCATAAATCTCACGTGTGTCATATGAACACAAGGGAAACTCATGAGGCTTCATTGTCCCAAAAGGTATCACGGAAATGACACAATAATTTTGTGTTCTTACAGAAATGATTTTAACATGTTCCTGATAACCTGGCTGAATAAAATTTCGAATTGTAACCTATAAGGTTTAGACTATAAAAATTTATGAAAAGTCTTGAGCATCCACAGATTCCAGTATGTTCATGAGGGGGAGAGAGGATAACCCTATGATACATGAACACACAATAATCTTTTGGATATAAGAGCTCAGACACATTGTCCTTTTAAACCACAATAAAAACTCGACAACCATGGAAATGGAAACCACAATAACCGTGGTCGTGGTTCCTACCATGGTCGTGGTCGAGGACCAGCCCGCAGTAGTATTTCTGGTCGGATACAAAACTCGACCAAGTATGAACTTATAAGTTCACTGACTCTCCATACAGAGGTCACAAAGATATATGGTTAAGGACATGGATTAATTCCCAAGATTTTTAACAGATTATAGTATGTCCATGAAATGGAAGTGAGGACAAATCCACACATGTCCATACTATAGACCTACTCGGACAGAATTGATATATGAATCTAAATGAGCCATTGGCCATAGATCCGAGACTTGGGGACATAAATAAATTATTCATACAAGTTGAAGTATAAGCATCAGACCATTAAAATAAAGCATAGATATTCCCATCTCAAAATGATTACGGGTCATGATCCAGACATCATCCTAAGATATTATAAATAGATCACCACAAACATGTATGCCGTCTAGGATAGAATCTCACAAGGAAATGAGATAAGATTGGGAATATATGTTGGATAAATAAAATGTTTTCTCAGACGATTTTAAATAAACCATGAGCCAAACATGAGTGACTAGATTGTGGCCAAGGTACATTGATTTATACAAGATAAATCCGTCTATCCAACATTCATTAAAATGAGAAAACAATAAGCTGGAAAGAATAAGAGAAATGGATTGGTATGAACCACCATTGTCTTGGCAAGATCCTCGGACCATAGGATATAATTTTGGACGTCCATACAAAGAAAGAAAATCATACAAGATGATAGCCAGACATAATAGACCCGATGACTATGTCATAACCAGCTTAGCACCACAAAATGAATGTCCTAGTAGAGACATATTCAAGTTGCTATAAGTAAGTCTATAAAGATAGACCAGTATGTTCCATAAGATAAGGAACCTCGGAAATGAAAGTAAAGGTGCATAGAAATGACATATCCGAGTTCACTGAAAGAAACCAGACCAGACATAGAGAAAATGCTGGCCAGCTGAACATCTAAGGTACCAAACCATGTAGCTTGGGACGCCAAGATACAAGGTAGCAAAGGTCCTGGATAATAAAATCTCTAAATCGATTTAAACATGTCTGGAACGCTATAGAACGCGATGGAACAGTATATAAGTGTCGACACATACACACACATAAGTGATAGAAATGCATATGAGAAAGCACTTGAGAATAAGAAATAAAAGAGGATCTCGAACCCACACATGAGAGTATCGTAAAATAAAAGAAATGAACGTGGGGTTCTAAGTAAAGAATAAGAGATGCGGAGACCATATAACCAAGGGATATAAGAGTCTTGTGATGAATGAAACCGTGAGAAAGGACACGACCATACATAGGTCGTCCATTCCCAAACATAGAGCATTCTATGAATGACTTTATTACACAAGGTTATCCACAGAGACTAAGGAACATATTAGAAGGAAATAAAATTCCTATGTGGTGATAGCTACTGCATAATATAATGTCTGGAAACACATAATAAAACCGCAGTAAGTAGTACAATAAATCCCTGGATATATAAAGGTACATATGACCTGTTATTTGAGAGATCAAGAGATCTAAAAGATGAGAAATGTGAATCTCATAAAACAATATCGTTCCTGCGTTGTTCATGGACTATCGTAGAAGCAACTGCTTGCGTGTATACACATATAATAAAACTAAGAAATGCTTAGTAAGAAAGTTCTATAAGAACATTTCAGATTAGTCCATAAAATTATGAAATAAACTCCTTGTGTTTATAACCTAAGAAAGGATGATTAAGTCCAACTGATTCTCGGACAGGCTGTAATGGAAATATAATGATCTAAAATGAAGATCACAGCCGCATACAGGTATTGAGATCCATGATCTAACATACACAGAACTGGATATGATATGGTCAAAGTAATAAAGGATGAATCCATCAGATTCACGACCATAAGAATCCATATCCAAGTCTGACCTTAAATCACCTTGGTCCTAGGCAATTCCGACCCGTTCCATAGGTCCTGATCCGACCTCTAAGTACCATGTAGGATGGAACGACTTGATTGACCCAAAGAAAGGCTTCCAGCCGACCATGAAAGATTAATGGCGTATGCCATACATATATATAAATTTCATGAAGAACTTTGGTTAACCTCTAAGTACGGAATGGACAATAGTATGATCCAAACAAATCGTGGGTACACTAATGATACTCATGGACGAATTTTATAAATTCAAATAGACCAAGGATGAACAGAAAATATTTATGATAAAGATCCATTTCAAGATGGATATATACTCCCAAAGTAAGTCCATGTTGTAAATGGAAGTGATTTCGTGTTATTAATCTTATGGACTAAAGGTCCATATATATACAAGTTGCAAATGAGATAAATATAAATCCCAAAACATAAGGGAATATAAATCCTAATCTATCTATGATTATGATAATCACTAATTACATATGGATAAACATGAATCTTCTTGATGTTTATCTTCTTGGACTTGTCTCTATCTTCTTCTCCATTGGGCCGCCAGCTTCTTGAAGTCTTCTTGGGCTGGGCTTGAGTCGGGCCTGGTCATGTCTGGTTCAACATAGACTTGGTCTGGTCCGGTCCGGTCCGGTTTGGTTCGTCCGGTTCGTCCAGAAATGGTTTGGTCCGGTCTGTCCAGTTTGGACAGAAATGGGTCGATCACATAATATATTCACAACACTCCCCCTTGATCGACACATACGTTTCAGGGTCAGTAACATGCTCTTAAGTTGCCTCGTTAAAACCTTTCTAGGAAAACCCAGTGGGAAAAACCATAGATAAGGAAAAAGAGTACAACGCATGAACTTTTGAATAGATGTCATAGACATGCGGACCTTGTGGATACATTTTACCAAACTTAGAGTTTTGGTGTTGCCTCATTAAAAACTTACCGGTAAAACCCAATTGGGACAAAAACCAGGTGAAGGGAAAAGAGTACAACCTGTACCACTCCCCCTAAATTGTACCTCCGTGCAATTTCTTTCAACTGCTGTATAATTCATCTGAACTTGTTTCAGTGATCATGAGGTATATGTACTTATTAGTACTTCGTCCATTTCTTAAAAATGATCAGTTATGTTCTATGGTTCTTGACCAGAACATATGGACTTTCTATGGGAGTATTCATCCATCTTGAAATGGATCTTTACTTTAAATATTTTCTGTTCATCCTTAGTCATTTGAATTTATAAAATTCGTCCATGAGTATCATTAGTATACCCACGATTTGGATCATGCTATTTTCCAATGCACATTCCGTCCTTAGAGGTTAACCAAAGTTCTTCATGAAATTTATATATGGCATATGCCAATAATCTTTCATGGCCGGCTGGAAGCCTTCCTTTGGGTCAATCAGGCCGTTCCATCCTACATGGTACTTCGAGGTCGGATCAGGACCTATGGAACGGGTCGGAATTGCCTAGGACCAAGGTGGTTTAAGGTCAGACTTGGATATGGATTCTTATGGTCGTGAATCTGATGGATTCTTCACTTTATTACTTTGACCATATCATATCCAGTTCTTGGTATGTAAGATTATAGATCTCAATACATGTATGCGGCTGTGATCTTCATTCTAGATCATTATATTTCCATTACAGCCTGTCCAAAATCAGTTGGACTTAATCATCCTTTCTTAGGTTATAAACACAAGGAGTTTATTTCATAATTTATGGACTAATCTGAAATGTTCTTATAGAACTTTCTTACTAAGCATTTCTTAGTTTTATTATATGTGTATACACGCAGGCAGCTGCTTCTACGATAGTCCATGAACAACGCAGGAACGATGTTGTTCTATGAGATTCATATTTCTCATTTTTAGATCTCTTGATCTCTTAAATCTCAGGTCATATGTACCTTTATATATCCAGGGATTTATTGTACTACTTACTGCGATTTTCTTATGTGTTTCCAGACACTAATTTATATTGTGCAGTAGCTATCACCACATAGGAATTTTATTTCCTTCTAATCTGTTCCTTAGTCTCTGTGGATAACCTTGTGTAGTAAAGCCATTCATAGAATGCTCTATGCTTGGATATGGACGACCTCAACATGGTCATGTCCTTGATCTCACGGTTTCATTCATCACAAGACTCTTATTTCCCTTGGTTAGATGGTCTCCGCATCTCTTATTCTTTACTTAGAACCCCACGTTCATTTCTTTTATTTATTTTACGAGTACTCTCATGTGTGGGTTCAAGATCCTCTATTATTTCCTATTCTCAAGTGCTTTCTCATATGCATTTCTATCACTTATGTGTGTGTATGTGTCGACACTTATATACTGTTCCATTGCGTTTCATCGCGATTCCAGACATTTCTAATCGATTAGAGATTATATTATCGAGGACCTTTGCTACCTTGTATCTTGGCTAATCCAATCTACATGGTTTGGTACCTTAGATGTTTAGCTGGCCAGCATTTTTCTCTATGTCTGGTCTGGTTTCTTTTAGTGAACTCGGATATGTCATTTCTATGCACATTTACTCTCATTTCCGAGATTCCTATGTATATGGAACATACAGGTCTATTTTATAGACTCACTTATAGCAACTTGAACATTTATTTCGTGGTGCTAAGCTGGTTATGACATAGTCATCGGGTCTATTATGTCTGGCTATCATCTTGTATGATTTTCTTTCTTTGTATGGACGTCCAAGATTATATTCTATGGTCCGAGGATCTTGCCAAGACAATGGTGGTTCATACGAATCCATTTCTCTTATTCTTTCCAGCTTATTGCTTTCTCATTTTAATGAATGTTGGATAGACAGATTTATCTTGTATAAATCCATGTACTTTGGCCACAATCTAGTCACTCATGTTTGGCTCATGGTTTATTTAAAATCGTCTGAGAAAACATTTTATGTATCCAACATATATTCCCAATCTTATCCCATTTCCTTATGAGGTTCCATCCTAGACGGCACACATGTTTGTGGTGTTCTATTTATTATATCTTAGGATGGTGTCTGGATCATGACCCGTAATCATTTTGAGATGGGAATATCTATGCTTTACTTTAATGGCCTGATGCTTATACTTCAACTTGTATGAATAATTTGTTTATGTCCCCTGTCTTTGGACTACAATTTCGAATTCTTACTCTATTCCCAAGTCTCGGATCTATGGCCAATGGCTCATTTAGATTCATAAAAGTATTCTGTCCGAGTAGGTCTATAGTATGGACATGTGTGGATTTGTCCTCACTTCCATTTCATGGATATTTTTGTGACCTCTGTATGGACAGTCAGTGAACTTATAGTTCATACTTGGTCGAGTGTTGTTGTATCCGACCAGAAATACTACTGTGGACTGAGTCTCGACCACGACCATGGTAAGAACCACGACCACGGTTATTGTGGTTTCCATTTCCATGGTTGTCGAGTTTTTATTGTGGTTTAAAAGGATAATATGTCTGAGCTCTTATATCCAAAAGATTATGGTGTGTTCATGTATAATAGGGTTATCCTCTCTCCCCCTCATGAACATACTGTAATCTGTGGATGCTCAAGACTTTTCATAAATTTTTATGGTCTAAACCTTATAGGTTGCAATTCGAAATTTAATCAGCCAGGTTATCAGGAACATGTTATAAAATCATTTCTGTAAGAACACAAAATTATTGTGTCATTTCCGTGATACCTTTGGGACAATGAAGCCTCATGAGTTTCCCTTGTGTTCATACGACACACGTGAGATTTATGGGAGAACTCTTTTGTGCCTTTAAATATTTGCATCAGATTTTAAAATTTAAATCCGGATGGCTAATCCGGTCGTACCATTAAGTATAATTTCGTGGTCAACCTTACTGGTTACCAAATGCCATTGTTCCTTATCATATTGATCATTTGGCATAGTCTAGATCAACATGGAGAATTTATTCTCGATCATTTATACCTTTGGCAATTTTTCTTTTATATAATCAGAAAGAACATTTCTGTCCTTAACCCATTCGAAACCATTCAAAATAAATCAATGGCACTTTCATTTTGAGTGAATAAAATCTTCCCCCTTTAGGGTAATGCCATAGGAGTTGTCTCTTTAAGACACACTGGTTTTCAAAATTTTACTTGTCATTTATCAATCAAAGATTGTAATCAAATCAATTAAGATAAAAAAAATTATTAATGCTTTTATAGATGACAAGATAAAATAAAATGAAAAACCAAATCATAAATAAAAATTCAGAATGTCAAAATAAAAATAAAACAAAACCGGCCATTCCTATTTAACACCTTGGACATGGCTTACATTGATTCTCATTCAATGAATAGACCAAGCTCACAATTTATGTGAGTCCACCCGGATTCTTCATCAGTTTCAGGACATATTTCAAGTGCTCGGTTCTCATGGTATATCTCCATAACTTCATCAAGTTTGTTAAGGTTATCTATCCTGTTCTGCTTCTTTTGCACAAGAGCTAAAAGATATGAGAGAAGAACGTAATAGGTTGTGAAACCTTTAGCCTTATGTGATAACAACACTTCCTTTGAATGGAATGTGTCACGGGTTTTGTTTAACATATCCTCGTTTGTTATCACTTCACCACATAGTCTAAGACTTTAGGTGATTCTCATAAGATCAGAGTGATAGTCATCCACGGATTCATAATCCTGGAACCTCAGAGCATTCCATTCTTTCGTGGACTCATATAATAATGGCTCTGAGAATTGGATATTCAAACTTGACCAGAGAACATGAGGATCATTGATGTAGCTGTACTCATTTCTTAGATCCTCAACGAGATGATTTCGCATAATCATAATGGCTCTATGCCTTTCACACGCAAGGGTGTCATTTCCATATTTGATACACTTTCCGAGTCTTTTAGACTTTAAGTCTACAGAAGTGTTCATAGTCCAATTAAGATAATTGTCTCCATTGAGATAAAGGGTATTATAATATGAGTGTTGGAATCTCGACATCTGAATCATATCAAACAATGATTAGTCAGTATCAGTGCATACATTTTCTCATGCCAGTCGGCTATGTAAAGGAACAATGTCATGCGCCCATTTAGGGTGCCAAGACCATTCGGTCATCAAATAAAATCAAGAAGCCATACGGCTATGTAGTTCAGCAATATCAGTTCCATACTAATATAAATCTCAAGCCACACGGCTTTGGTTAAAACAAAACAAGACCTGGTCGGTTTTAAAACCGATATAATATAAGTGCATGGTCGATGTTTGTAGATTAGTATGAACAAGAACACAACCGGTTTTAAGGTTGGTTTAGCACTGTCCGGTTTTCAAAACCGGATAAGGATTATCAAATCCTAGATTCAAGGGTTTGCTAAAGATTATCTAATCCTATCAATCGATTTCTAATTCATGGAATTCTAATCCGATATCCTAGCAATTTGTTTCTATCAGGATGTTCAATCAAACATTATGATCTCATGATTAGGGTTACCTTAACCTCTTATTGGGCTGAATGGTATTATGAATCAGGAGCTTGATCTTGGTTAAACCTTAAACACAAGAGTCAAAACGAGTTAGCATGAGATCAATACAAAACGTTTGAACGAAACTTTAAGCTAGAGAGATGATATCTTAGCTTTGGGTTAGGGAGCAGCTCGTGGATTAGGGTTTGAATCATGATAAGGTCATGAATCAAGGCTGCTCTTGGGTTAGACACCTTAAACACAACACGCAAATCAAGTTAGTTTAAGAATCAAACACAAATCCAATAACAAAGCAAAAAAAGGATTAGGGTTTGCGGCTTTGGGTTGGAATCAATGGAGTTGATTTGCAAGCAAGGAGATTGTGGCTTCATGACTTGGATCTCCATCAGGTCGTGTCTTCACATCAATCTTAAAACAAAAGATCATAAAGATCAAAAACGAATCAGTATGATGAATTAAGCAAATCGGCTATCAAGTAAACAAGAAAAAAGAAGTTGACAGCCTTAGGTTTTCTGATGTTGACGGCACGGCTTGTAGCTGACGTAGAGAACGCGTCTGACCTCGGATTGCAGTGAGGTCTAAGGCGTTGGATTCTCCTCGTCAATAGCTTCAAATGGATATGTCACACGTCGTCTGGATCGTTATTGTTTGGGAGAACGATCGATTTGAAGTTGAGTCTTTTAGAGAGAGAAATCGGGCAGATTAGGGTTTCCCTGTCCGATTGACTTGTAACGACGATTGCGGGCTCGTCCAATCTCTGATTGCGTCAAGGTCTTCGGCGTTGGATTCTTCTTTCCGAGATCTTCAAATCGGTAGGTAGCTCGTCTTCTGGTTCCTCGTGGTTAGGGAGTTCGAGCTGTTTGAAGTCGGCGGGTAAACTAGGGTTTTCTAGGGTTTTAGCTGAGCTCGGGTTTTAGGTTAGCTCGTGCTGATAACGTGTTGTAAATGGAAGTGATTTCGTGTTATTAATCTTATGGACTAAAGGTCCATATATATACAAGTTACAAATGAGATAAATATAAATCCCAAAACATAAGGGAATATAAATCCTAATCTATCTATGATTATGATAATCACTAATTACATATGGATAAACATGAATATTCTTGATGTTTATCTTCTTGGACTTGTCTCTATCTTCTTCTCCATTGGGCCGCCAGCTTCTTGAAGTCTTCTTGGGCTGGGCTTGAGTCGGGCCTGGTCATGTATGGTTCAACATAGACTTGGTCTGGTCCGGTCCGGTCCGGTTCGGTTCGTCCGGTTCGTCCAGAAATGGTTTGGTCTGGTCTGTCCGGTTTGGACAGAAATGGGTCGATCACATAATATATTCACAACAGTCCATATGTTCTGGTCAAGAACCATATAACATATCTGATCATTTTAAGAAATGGACGAAGTACTAATAAGTACATATACCTCATGATCACTGAAACAAGTTCAGATGAATTATACAGCAGTTGAAAAACATTGCACGGAGGTACAATTCAGGGGGAGTGGTACAGGTTGTACTCTTTTCCCTTCACCTGGTTTTTGTCCCAATTGGGTTTTACCAGTAAGGTTTTAATGAGGCAACACCAAAACTCTAAGTTTGGTAAAATATATCCACAAGGTCCGCATGTCTATGACATCTATTAATAAGTTCATGCCTTGTACTCTTTTTCCTTATCTATGGTTTTTCCCACTGGGTTTTCCTAGAAAGGTTTTAACGAGGCAACTTAAGAGCATGTTACTGACCCTGAAACGTATGTGTCGATCAAGGGGGAGTGTTGTGAATATATTATGTGATCGACCCATTTCTGTCCCAACCGGACAGACCGGACCAAACCATTTCTGGACGAACCGGACGAACCGAACCGAACCGGAGCGGACCAGACCAAGTTTATGTTGAACCAGACATGACCAGGCCTGACTCAAGCCCAGCCCAAAGAGATAAGAAGCTGGCGGCCCAATGGAGAAGAAGATAGAGACAAGTCCAAGAAGATAAACATCAAGAAGATTCATGTTTATCCATATGTAATTAGTGATTATCATAATCATAGATAGATTAGGATTTATATTCCCTTATGTTGTGGGATTTATATTTATCTCATTTGTAACTTGTATATAAAGGACCTTTAGTCCTTAAGATTAATAACACGAAATCACTTCCATTTACAACATATTTTTGATACATCTAATTATATAAAGTAGAGTTTGAATCTCTCCTAAGATGTCCACTTAGGATTCCAGGTCAATAATTTACACTCCGTAAACGTGACACGTGTCGCTTAAATGAAACGCGGAGTATTGGTCTCTTCGCCCTGGGTTTCGCGTGTCCTTCGTGGGCTTAATGTGTTGATAATGTAAACGTTGTGTTTTGCTAATAGGCTTGGTGTAATATTAATTATTGATTGGTCAAACCCATTATCTAAAGCCGAGAACCACCCTCTTCGTCAACAATTATTTTCTTTTTCTAGGGTTCCTCAGCTGCTGTTCATAACCCGACAATGGAGTTTTTGGAATGTGATGGGAGACTCCTTCTAACGGAAAATATCTGGACTGAATTGTTGTTTGTGACGTTTGGACTATAAATTTTAAGCTGGGTAAGGAAAATCGATGTTCGTGTCGTTTGGAGTGAATTGATGTTTGTGTCATTAATGACCATCTTAACTTCTTTTCCCCACTCACGATTCCTCATTCAGTTTAAGAATCAAACACAAATCGCATAACAAAGAAAAAAAAGGATTAGGGTTTGCGGCTTTGGGTTGGAATCAATGGAGTTGATTTGCAAGCAAGGAGATTGTGGCTTCATGACTTGGATCTCCATCAGGTCGTGTCTTCACATCAATCTTAAAACAAAAGATCATAAAGATCAAAAACGAATCAGTATGATGAATTAAGCAAATCGGCTATCAAGTAAACAAGAAAATAGAAGTTGACAGCCTTAGGTTTTCTGATGTTGACGGCACGGCTTGTAGCTGACGTAGAGAACGCGTCTGACCTCGGATTGCGGTGAGGTCTGCGGCGTTGGATTCTCCTCGTCAATAGCTTCAAATGGATATGTCACACGTCGTCTGGATCGTTATTGTTTGGGAGAACGATCGATTTGAAGTTGAGTCTTTTAGAGAGAGAAATCGGGCAGATTAGGGTTTCCCTGTCCGATTGACTTGTAACGACGATTGCGGGCTCGTACAATCTCTGATTGCGTCAAGGTCTTCGGCGTTGGATTCTTCTTTCCGAGATCTTCAAATCGGTAGGTAGCTCGTCTTCTGGTTCCTCGTGGTTAGGGAGTTCGAGCTGTTTGAAGTCGGCGGGTAAACTAGGGTTTTCTAGGGTTTTAGCTGAGCTCGGGTTTTAGGTTAGCTCGTGCTGATAACGTGTTGTAAATGGAAGTGATTTCGTGTTATTAATCTTATGGACTAAAGGTCCATATATATACAAGTTACAAATGAGATAAATATAAATCCCAAAACATAAGGGAATATAAATCCTAATCTATCTATGATTATGATAATCACTAATTACATATGGATAAACATGAATATTCTTGATGTTTATCTTCTTGGACTTGTCTCTATCTTCTTCTCCATTGGGCCGCCAGCTTCTTGAAGTCTTCTTGGGCTGGGCTTGAGTCGGGCCTGGTCATGTATGGTTCAACATAGACTTGGTCTGGTCCGGTCCGGTCCGGTTCGGTTCGTCCGGTTCGTCCAGAAATGGTTTGGTCTGGTCTGTCCGGTTTGGACAGAAATGGGTCGATCACATAATATATTCACAACAGTCCATATGTTCTGGTCAAGAACCATATAACATATCTGATCATTTTAAGAAATGGACGAAGTACTAATAAGTACATATACCTCATGATCACTGAAACAAGTTCAGATGAATTATACAGCAGTTGAAAAACATTGCACGGAGGTACAATTCAGGGGGAGTGGTACAGGTTGTACTCTTTTCCCTTCACCTGGTTTTTGTCCCAATTGGGTTTTACCAGTAAGGTTTTAATGAGGCAACACCAAAACTCTAAGTTTGGTAAAATATATCCACAAGGTCCGCATGTCTATGACATCTATTAATAAGTTCATGCCTTGTACTCTTTTTCCTTATCTATGGTTTTTCCCACTGGGTTTTCCTAGAAAGGTTTTAACGAGGCAACTTAAGAGCATGTTACTGACCCTGAAACGTATGTGTCGATCAAGGGGGAGTGTTGTGAATATATTATGTGATCGACCCATTTCTGTCCCAACCGGACAGACCGGACCAAACCATTTCTGGACGAACCGGACGAACCGAACCGAACCGGAGCGGACCAGACCAAGTTTATGTTGAACCAGACATGACCAGGCCTGACTCAAGCCCAGCCCAAAGAGATAAGAAGCTGGCGGCCCAATGGAGAAGAAGATAGAGACAAGTCCAAGAAGATAAACATCAAGAAGATTCATGTTTATCCATATGTAATTAGTGATTATCATAATCATAGATAGATTAGGATTTATATTCCCTTATGTTGTGGGATTTATATTTATCTCATTTGTAACTTGTATATAAAGGACCTTTAGTCCTTAAGATTAATAACACGAAATCACTTCCATTTACAACATATTTTTGATACATCTAATTATATAAAGTAGAGTTTGAATCTCTCCTAAGATGTCCACTTAGGATTCCAGGTCAATAATTTACACTCCGTAAACGTGACACGTGTCGCTTAAATGAAACGCGGAGTATTGGTCTCTTCGCCCTGGGTTTCGCGTGTCCTTCGTGGGCTTAATGTGTTGATAATGTAAACGTTGTGTTTTGCTAATAGGCTTGGTGTAATATTAATTATTGATTGGTCAAACCCATTATCTAAAGCCGAGAACCACCCTCTTCGTCAACAATTATTTTCTTTTTCTAGGGTTCCTCAGCTGCTGTTCATAACCCGACAATGGAGTTTTTGGAATGTGATGGGAGACTCCTTCTAACGGAAAATATCTGGACTGAATTGTTGTTTGTGACGTTTGGACTATAAATTTTAAGCTGGGTAAGGAAAATCGATGTTCGTGTCGTTTGGAGTGAATTGATGTTTGTGTCATTAATGACCATCTTAACTTCTTTTCCCCACTCACGATTCCTCATTCAGTTTAAGAATCAAACACAAATCGCATAACAAAGAAAAAAAAGGATTAGGGTTTGCGGCTTTGGGTTGGAATCAATGGAGTTGATTTGCAAGCAAGGAGATTGTGGCTTCATGACTTGGATCTCCATCAGGTCGTGTCTTCACATCAATCTTAAAACAAAAGATCATAAAGATCAAAAACGAATCAGTATGATGAATTAAGCAAATCGGCTATCAAGTAAACAAGAAAATAGAAGTTGACAGCCTTAGGTTTTCTGATGTTGACGGCACGGCTTGTAGCTGACGTAGAGAACGCGTCTGACCTCGGATTGCGGTGAGGTCTGCGGCGTTGGATTCTCCTCGTCAATAGCTTCAAATGGATATGTCACACGTCGTCTGGATCGTTATTGTTTGGGAGAACGATCGATTTGAAGTTGAGTCTTTTAGAGAGAGAAATCGGGCAGATTAGGGTTTCCCTGTCCGATTGACTTGTAACGACGATTGCGGGCTCGTACAATCTCTGATTGCGTCAAGGTCTTCGGCGTTGGATTCTTCTTTCCGAGATCTTCAAATCGGTAGGTAGCTCGTCTTCTGGTTCCTCGTGGTTAGGGAGTTCGAGCTGTTTGAAGTCGGCGGGTAAACTAGGGTTTTCTAGGGTTTTAGCTGAGCTCGGGTTTTAGGTTAGCTCGTGCTGATAACGTGTTGTAAATGGAAGTGATTTCGTGTTATTAATCTTATGGACTAAAGGTCCATATATATACAAGTTACAAATGAGATAAATATAAATCCCAAAACATAAGGGAATATAAATCCTAATCTATCTATGATTATGATAATCACTAATTACATATGGATAAACATGAATATTCTTGATGTTTATCTTCTTGGACTTGTCTCTATCTTCTTCTCCATTGGGCCGCCAGCTTCTTGAAGTCTTCTTGGGCTGGGCTTGAGTCGGGCCTGGTCATGTATGGTTCAACATAGACTTGGTCTGGTCCGGTCCGGTCCGGTTCGGTTCGTCCGGTTCGTCCAGAAATGGTTTGGTCTGGTCTGTCCGGTTTGGACAGAAATGGGTCGATCACATAATATATTCACAACAGTCCATATGTTCTGGTCAAGAACCATATAACATATCTGATCATTTTAAGAAATGGACGAAGTACTAATAAGTACATATACCTCATGATCACTGAAACAAGTTCAGATGAATTATACAGCAGTTGAAAAACATTGCACGGAGGTACAATTCAGGGGGAGTGGTACAGGTTGTACTCTTTTCCCTTCACCTGGTTTTTGTCCCAATTGGGTTTTACCAGTAAGGTTTTAATGAGGCAACACCAAAACTCTAAGTTTGGTAAAATATATCCACAAGGTCCGCATGTCTATGACATCTATTAATAAGTTCATGCCTTGTACTCTTTTTCCTTATCTATGGTTTTTCCCACTGGGTTTTCCTAGAAAGGTTTTAACGAGGCAACTTAAGAGCATGTTACTGACCCTGAAACGTATGTGTCGATCAAGGGGGAGTGTTGTGAATATATTATGTGATCGACCCATTTCTGTCCCAACCGGACAGACCGGACCAAACCATTTCTGGACGAACCGGACGAACCGAACCGAACCGGAGCGGACCAGACCAAGTTTATGTTGAACCAGACATGACCAGGCCTGACTCAAGCCCAGCCCAAAGAGATAAGAAGCTGGCGGCCCAATGGAGAAGAAGATAGAGACAAGTCCAAGAAGATAAACATCAAGAAGATTCATGTTTATCCATATGTAATTAGTGATTATCATAATCATAGATAGATTAGGATTTATATTCCCTTATGTTGTGGGATTTATATTTATCTCATTTGTAACTTGTATATAAAGGACCTTTAGTCCTTAAGATTAATAACACGAAATCACTTCCATTTACAACATATTTTTGATACATCTAATTATATAAAGTAGAGTTTGAATCTCTCCTAAGATGTCCACTTAGGATTCCAGGTCAATAATTTACACTCCGTAAACGTGACACGTGTCGCTTAAATGAAACGCGGAGTATTGGTCTCTTCGCCCTGGGTTTCGCGTGTCCTTCGTGGGCTTAATGTGTTGATAATGTAAACGTTGTGTTTTGCTAATAGGCTTGGTGTAATATTAATTATTGATTGGTCAAACCCATTATCTAAAGCCGAGAACCACCCTCTTCGTCAACAATTATTTTCTTTTTCTAGGGTTCCTCAGCTGCTGTTCATAACCCGACAATGGAGTTTTTGGAATGTGATGGGAGACTCCTTCTAACGGAAAATATCTGGACTGAATTGTTGTTTGTGACGTTTGGACTATAAATTTTAAGCTGGGTAAGGAAAATCGATGTTCGTGTCGTTTGGAGTGAATTGATGTTTGTGTCATTAATGACCATCTTAACTTCTTTTCCCCACTCACGATTCCTCATTCAGTTTAAGAATCAAACACAAATCGCATAACAAAGAAAAAAAAGGATTAGGGTTTGCGGCTTTGGGTTGGAATCAATGGAGTTGATTTGCAAGCAAGGAGATTGTGGCTTCATGACTTGGATCTCCATCAGGTCGTGTCTTCACATCAATCTTAAAACAAAAGATCATAAAGATCAAAAACGAATCAGTATGATGAATTAAGCAAATCGGCTATCAAGTAAACAAGAAAATAGAAGTTGACAGCCTTAGGTTTTCTGATGTTGACGGCACGGCTTGTAGCTGACGTAGAGAACGCGTCTGACCTCGGATTGCGGTGAGGTCTGCGGCGTTGGATTCTCCTCGTCAATAGCTTCAAATGGATATGTCACACGTCGTCTGGATCGTTATGGTTTGGGAGAACGATCGATTTGAAGTTGAGTCTTTTAGAGAGAGAAATCGGGCAGATTAGGGTTTCCCTGTCCGATTGACTTGTAACGACGATTGCGGGCTCGTCCAATCTCTGATTGCGTCAAGGTCTTCGGCGTTGGATTCTTCTTTCCGAGATCTTCAAATCGGTAGGTAGCTCGTCTTCTGGTTCCTCGTGGTTAGGGAGTTCGAGCTGTTTGAAGTCGGCGGGTAAACTAGGGTTTTCTAGGGTTTTAGCTGAGCTCGGGTTTTAGGTTAGCTCGTGCTGATAACGTGTTGTAAATGGAAGTGATTTCGTGTTATTAATCTTATGGACTAAAGGTCCATATATATACAAGTTACAAATGAGATAAATATAAATCCCAAAACATAAGGGAATATAAATCCTAATCTATCTATGATTATGATAATCACTAATTACATATGGATAAACATGAATATTCTTGATGTTTATCTTCTTGGACTTGTCTCTATCTTCTTCTCCATTGGGCCGCCAGCTTCTTGAAGTCTTCTTGGGCTGGGCTTGAGTCGGGCCTGGTCATGTATGGTTCAACATAGACTTGGTCTGGTCCGGTCCGGTCCGGTTCGGTTCGTCCGGTTCGTCCAGAAATGGTTTGGTCTGGTCTGTCCGGTTTGGACAGAAATGGGTCGATCACATAATATATTCACAACAGTCCATATGTTCTGGTCAAGAACCATATAACATATCTGATCATTTTAAGAAATGGACGAAGTACTAATAAGTACATATACCTCATGATCACTGAAACAAGTTCAGATGAATTATACAGCAGTTGAAAGACATTGCACGGAGGTACAATTCAGGGGGAGTGGTACAGGTTGTACTCTTTTCCCTTCACCTGGTTTTTGTCCCAATTGGGTTTTACCAGTAAGGTTTTAATGAGGCAACACCAAAACTCTAAGTTTGGTAAAATATATCCACAAGGTCCGCATGTCTATGACATCTATTAATAAGTTCATGCCTTGTACTCTTTTTCCTTATCTATGGTTTTTCCCACTGGGTTTTCCTAGAAAGGTTTTAACGAGGCAACTTAAGAGCATGTTACTGACCCTGAAACGTATGTGTCGATCAAGGGGGAGTGTTGTGAATATATTATGTGATCGACCCATTTCTGTCCCAACCGGACAGACCGGACCAAACCATTTCTGGACGAACCGGACGAACCGAACCGAACCGGAGCGGACCAGACCAAGTTTATGTTGAACCAGACATGACCAGGCCTGACTCAAGCCCAGCCCAAAGAGATAAGAAGCTGGCGGCCCAATGGAGAAGAAGATAGAGACAAGTCCAAGAAGATAAACATCAAGAAGATTCATGTTTATCCATATGTAATTAGTGATTATCATAATCATAGATAGATTAGGATTTATATTCCCTTATGTTGTGGGATTTATATTTATCTCATTTGTAACTTGTATATAAAGGACCTTTAGTCCTTAAGATTAATAACACGAAATCACTTCCATTTACAACATATTTTTGATACATCTAATTATATAAAGTAGAGTTTGAATCTCTCCTAAGATGTCCACTTAGGATTCCAGGTCAATAATTTACACTCCGTAAACGTGACACGTGTCGCTTAAATGAAACGCGGAGTATTGGTCTCTTCGCCCTGGGTTTCGCGTGTCCTTCGTGGGCTTAATGTGTTGATAATGTAAACGTTGTGTTTTGCTAATAGGCTTGGTGTAATATTAATTATTGATTGGTCAAACCCATTATCTAAAGCCGAGAACCACCCTCTTCGTCAACAATTATTTTCTTTTTCTAGGGTTCCTCAGCTGCTGTTCATAACCCGACAATGGAGTTTTTGGAATGTGATGGGAGACTCCTTCTAACGGAAAATATCTGGACTGAATTGTTGTTTGTGACGTTTGGACTATAAATTTTAAGCTGGGTAAGGAAAATCGATGTTCGTGTCGTTTGGAGTGAATTGATGTTTGTGTCATTAATGACCATCTTAACTTCTTTTCCCCACTCACGATTCCTCATTCAGTTTAAGAATCAAACACAAATCGCATAACAAAGAAAAAAAAGGATTAGGGTTTGCGGCTTTGGGTTGGAATCAATGGAGTTGATTTGCAAGCAAGGAGATTGTGGCTTCATGACTTGGATCTCCATCAGGTCGTGTCTTCACATCAATCTTAAAACAAAAGATCATAAAGATCAAAAACGAATCAGTATGATGAATTAAGCAAATCGGCTATCAAGTAAACAAGAAAATAGAAGTTGACAGCCTTAGGTTTTCTGATGTTGACGGCACGGCTTGTAGCTGACGTAGAGAACGCGTCTGACCTCGGATTGCGGTGAGGTCTGCGGCGTTGGATTCTCCTCGTCAATAGCTTCAAATGGATATGTCACACGTCGTCTGGATCGTTATGGTTTGGGAGAACGATCGATTTGAAGTTGAGTCTTTTAGAGAGAGAAATCGGGCAGATTAGGGTTTCCCTGTCCGATTGACTTGTAACGACGATTGCGGGCTCGTCCAATCTCTGATTGCGTCAAGGTCTTCGGCGTTGGATTCTTCTTTCCGAGATCTTCAAATCGGTAGGTAGCTCGTCTTCTGGTTCCTCGTGGTTAGGGAGTTCGAGCTGTTTGAAGTCGGCGGGTAAACTAGGGTTTTCTAGGGTTTTAGCTGAGCTCGGGTTTTAGGTTAGCTCGTGCTGATAACGTGTTGTAAATGGAAGTGATTTCGTGTTATTAATCTTATGGACTAAAGGTCCATATATATACAAGTTACAAATGAGATAAATATAAATCCCAAAACATAAGGGAATATAAATCCTAATCTATCTATGATTATGATAATCACTAATTACATATGGATAAACATGAATATTCTTGATGTTTATCTTCTTGGACTTGTCTCTATCTTCTTCTCCATTGGGCCGCCAGCTTCTTGAAGTCTTCTTGGGCTGGGCTTGAGTCGGGCCTGGTCATGTATGGTTCAACATAGACTTGGTCTGGTCCGGTCCGGTCCGGTTCGGTTCGTCCGGTTCGTCCAGAAATGGTTTGGTCTGGTCTGTCCGGTTTGGACAGAAATGGGTCGATCACATAATATATTCACAACAGTCCATATGTTCTGGTCAAGAACCATATAACATATCTGATCATTTTAAGAAATGGACGAAGTACTAATAAGTACATATACCTCATGATCACTGAAACAAGTTCAGATGAATTATACAGCAGTTGAAAGACATTGCACGGAGGTACAATTCAGGGGGAGTGGTACAGGTTGTACTCTTTTCCCTTCACCTGGTTTTTGTCCCAATTGGGTTTTACCAGTAAGGTTTTAATGAGGCAACACCAAAACTCTAAGTTTGGTAAAATATATCCACAAGGTCCGCATGTCTATGACATCTATTAATAAGTTCATGCCTTGTACTCTTTTTCCTTATCTATGGTTTTTCCCACTGGGTTTTCCTAGAAAGGTTTTAACGAGGCAACTTAAGAGCATGTTACTGACCCTGAAACGTATGTGTCGATCAAGGGGGAGTGTTGTGAATATATTATGTGATCGACCCATTTCTGTCCCAACCGGACAGACCGGACCAAACCATTTCTGGACGAACCGGACGAACCGAACCGAACCGGAGCGGACCAGACCAAGTTTATGTTGAACCAGACATGACCAGGCCTGACTCAAGCCCAGCCCAAAGAGATAAGAAGCTGGCGGCCCAATGGAGAAGAAGATAGAGACAAGTCCAAGAAGATAAACATCAAGAAGATTCATGTTTATCCATATGTAATTAGTGATTATCATAATCATAGATAGATTAGGATTTATATTCCCTTATGTTGTGGGATTTATATTTATCTCATTTGTAACTTGTATATAAAGGACCTTTAGTCCTTAAGATTAATAACACGAAATCACTTCCATTTACAACATATTTTTGATACATCTAATTATATAAAGTAGAGTTTGAATCTCTCCTAAGATGTCCACTTAGGATTCCAGGTCAATAATTTACACTCCGTAAACGTGACACGTGTCGCTTAAATGAAACGCGGAGTATTGGTCTCTTCGCCCTGGGTTTCGCGTGTCCTTCGTGGGCTTAATGTGTTGATAATGTAAACATGTGTTTTGCTAATAGGCTTGGTGTAATATTAATTATTGATTGGTCAAACCCATTATCTAAAGCCGAGAACCACCCTCTTCGTCAACAATTATTTTCTTTTTCTAGGGTTCCTCAGCTGCTGTTCATAACCCGACAATGGAGTTTTTGGAATGTGATGGGAGACTCCTTCTAACGGAAAATATCTGGACTGAATTGTTGTTTGTGACGTTTGGACTATAAATTTTAAGCTGGGTAAGGAAAATCGATGTTCGTGTCGTTTGGAGTGAATTGATGTTTGTGTCATTAATGACCATCTTAACTTCTTTTCCCCACTCACGATTCCTCATTCAGTTTAAGAATCAAACACAAATCGCATAACAAAGAAAAAAAAGGATTAGGGTTTGCGGCTTTGGGTTGGAATCAATGGAGTTGATTTGCAAGCAAGGAGATTGTGGCTTCATGACTTGGATCTCCATCAGGTCGTGTCTTCACATCAATCTTAAAACAAAAGATCATAAAGATCAAAAACGAATCAGTATGATGAATTAAGCAAATCGGCTATCAAGTAAACAAGAAAATAGAAGTTGACAGCCTTAGGTTTTCTGATGTTGACGGCACGGCTTGTAGCTGACGTAGAGAACGCGTCTGACCTCGGATTGCGGTGAGGTCTGCGGCGTTGGATTCTCCTCGTCAATAGCTTCAAATGGATATGTCACACGTCGTCTGGATCGTTATGGTTTGGGAGAACGATCGATTTGAAGTTGAGTCTTTTAGAGAGAGAAATCGGGCAGATTAGGGTTTCCCTGTCCGATTGACTTGTAACGACGATTGCGGGCTCGTCCAATCTCTGATTGCGTCAAGGTCTTCGGCGTTGGATTCTTCTTTCCGAGATCTTCAAATCGGTAGGTAGCTCGTCTTCTGGTTCCTCGTGGTTAGGGAGTTCGAGCTGTTTGAAGTCGGCGGGTAAACTAGGGTTTTCTAGGGTTTTAGCTGAGCTCGGGTTTTAGGTTAGCTCGTGCTGATAACGTGTTGTAAATGGAAGTGATTTCGTGTTATTAATCTTATGGACTAAAGGTCCATATATATACAAGTTACAAATGAGATAAATATAAATCCCAAAACATAAGGGAATATAAATCCTAATCTATCTATGATTATGATAATCACTAATTACATATGGATAAACATGAATATTCTTGATGTTTATCTTCTTGGACTTGTCTCTATCTTCTTCTCCATTGGGCCGCCAGCTTCTTGAAGTCTTCTTGGGCTGGGCTTGAGTCGGGCCTGGTCATGTATGGTTCAACATAGACTTGGTCTGGTCCGGTCCGGTCCGGTTCGGTTCGTCCGGTTCGTCCAGAAATGGTTTGGTCTGGTCTGTCCGGTTTGGACAGAAATGGGTCGATCACATAATATATTCACAACAGTCCATATGTTCTGGTCAAGAACCATATAACATATCTGATCATTTTAAGAAATGGACGAAGTACTAATAAGTACATATACCTCATGATCACTGAAACAAGTTCAGATGAATTATACAGCAGTTGAAAGACATTGCACGGAGGTACAATTCAGGGGGAGTGGTACAGGTTGTACTCTTTTCCCTTCACCTGGTTTTTGTCCCAATTGGGTTTTACCAGTAAGGTTTTAATGAGGCAACACCAAAACTCTAAGTTTGGTAAAATATATCCACAAGGTCCGCATGTCTATGACATCTATTAATAAGTTCATGCCTTGTACTCTTTTTCCTTATCTATGGTTTTTCCCACTGGGTTTTCCTAGAAAGGTTTTAACGAGGCAACTTAAGAGCATGTTACTGACCCTGAAACGTATGTGTCGATCAAGGGGGAGTGTTGTGAATATATTATGTGATCGACCCATTTCTGTCCCAACCGGACAGACCGGACCAAACCATTTCTGGACGAACCGGACGAACCGAACCGAACCGGAGCGGACCAGACCAAGTTTATGTTGAACCAGACATGACCAGGCCTGACTCAAGCCCAGCCCAAAGAGATAAGAAGCTGGCGGCCCAATGGAGAAGAAGATAGAGACAAGTCCAAGAAGATAAACATCAAGAAGATTCATGTTTATCCATATGTAATTAGTGATTATCATAATCATAGATAGATTAGGATTTATATTCCCTTATGTTGTGGGATTTATATTTATCTCATTTGTAACTTGTATATAAAGGACCTTTAGTCCTTAAGATTAATAACACGAAATCACTTCCATTTACAACATATTTTTGATACATCTAATTATATAAAGTAGAGTTTGAATCTCTCCTAAGATGTCCACTTAGGATTCCAGGTCAATAATTTACACTCCGTAAACGTGACACGTGTCGCTTAAATGAAACGCGGAGTATTGGTCTCTTCGCCCTGGGTTTCGCGTGTCCTTCGTGGGCTTAATGTGTTGATAATGTAAACGTTGTGTTTTGCTAATAGGCTTGGTGTAATATTAATTATTGATTGGTCAAACCCATTATCTAAAGCCGAGAACCACCCTCTTCGTCAACAATTATTTTCTTTTTCTAGGGTTCCTCAGCTGCTGTTCATAACCCGACAATGGAGTTTTTGGAATGTGATGGGAGACTCCTTCTAACGGAAAATATCTGGACTGAATTGTTGTTTGTGACGTTTGGACTATAAATTTTAAGCTGGGTAAGGAAAATCGATGTTCGTGTCGTTTGGAGTGAATTGATGTTTGTGTCATTAATGACCATCTTAACTTCTTTTCCCCACTCACGATTCCTCATTCAGTTCGATACATTTCCCCTCACTTACACTCGGTGAATCTCCATGTATAAAAAGGTGATTTCTCATCCCTTGATCATCCCCCTTCATTCCTTACAACCAACAAATCTTTCCTTCTTGCTGTAGCACCACCATCGAGTCCGGCCAGGAATGTTGCAAGAGGCGGCGAGGTTATTTCCTGGAGGCAAAGGTGATTTCCTGCAAACAAAAAATAATCAATCTCTTCAACGTGTTATGAATTTTGCTTGAAGTTCTTTAATTCATGTTGTTCATATTGCTCTTTGATTTTATTTTTGGTTTGTTTAATTATTAGTTTTTGTCCAACAGGAAATATCATAGAAATTTGTGTGTTCATGGAGGAAGGAAATGGTTAAATGTTTGGTGAGGGCCCATTTGTGTTTCATTCGCGTGAGTAAAAGTTTGTCTTTCATATTACATCCCGAGAAGGAATTAAGTGATACAGAACATCAAATCTGCAATCTCTGTAGAAGCAAAATGACGTTATCAAAAGCCAATATGCGTAAAAATAATAACACTGAAAATCAAAACACAGTAGAGGTAACCTTCATATATATCTCTCTTTATATGTATGTGTATATTTCTCAGTACATACAGTTGATTTGTTGCGGACCTTGCGGGGAATGGTTACATCAGATATGTATTCTTTACAATCTACATAAATACATATGACAAAACAGCATACTTTTTTGATTGTGTCTCTTGCTGTTTTTCTCTCTCAATTTTCATACTTCACTCTACCAAGACTCAATTAAGTCTAGCAGGTGTAGTTTATCATTGTAACTTGCTGTGTGTGTGTGGCAGGAGGAACCAATATTTGACATAAAGCGAATTTGACTTTACAATAGCTTTCCTTACATGGGTCCAGACCAATATGAATTCACCTAAATACTTCGAGCATTATGAATGATCTGAACCGGAGCAGGTTGGTAATGTTTGTTAGTCTATATTAGCGCCTTTTTTGTCACATTTCGACTGAGATGGTGACTTGGTAATTCTTCTTGGACCACGTGGAGAGCAGTAGCCTAGCCGCAATAACCATATCTACCAATGACCAGAACACTTCGGTCTTAACGATGACTTATTGGTAGATTTTTCAGGTTGCTGTAGTTGGCGTATATGCAAAGTTGATCAGAAATGACAACATATGTTCTGTTTCTCTTGGAAGACAAAGTAAATGTTCTATTTCTCTTGGAAGACAAGTACTTTGAGAGAATATTTTGAAAAGATTCAGTATTGAAGGTCTGCCTTAAACCAAACGGTTTAACCAAATATTTGCTGTTGGTTAGTAATAACTGAAGGGCATGAAGTTGATAGTGATGCACCATTTAAAGGTTTGTTATTGATTCTGTCAAAGGCAACTGCAAAACTAAAGCAACCAAGATTTAGGACAATTTGGTCAACGTTGATGGATGCGAGGACAAAATGTATGAAACGTTAGTGTAAAAAAAGTAATTTTTGAATAAATTTGTGGACCCTAAATTGTCAGATGAAGATAATATTAGTCACGATAGAAATAAAAAATTTAACTAGATCAGCTAGCTGCTCGTCAGCAACGATTCGAAGAGATAACTAGATCTCTAAATGCAACAACCCAACCACCGCAATGTCAAGCTCCGGGGGTCACTTTCCGAGATCGATTAACCGATCTCTCGTTCCCCCGAGGACGTTTAGACTTTTCCCCTGATAGCACTGTTCCGGAAGGACGCGGATCTGCTTTCCAGACACCTCATACTGGGACAGCTCCCGTGTTTAACCCACCTAACACCAATGATATGGGAAGTAACGTAGCGACAACCAGTTCCACACCCAGTCAGGTTACTGACCGGAGAACTCGCTTACCTCCTCTGCCGCCTGATTTTAGGTCCGGAGCAGGAGTATCCTTCCCGTCTGGGGGCAGAACGTCAGCTTCGGTTTATCAAACCAGAAGCTCAATCCCGAATGGAGACGTGTATCAAAGGGTAGATTCCGATAACCTAAGAGCGAATGAGCGACTTAGCCCACCAATTGCATGGGAGGATGAGCCAACTCGATTCTGTCAGGAACCTGCCCGCCGGGTACCTACTAACGACCCAAACGTCCTTCCCTTAGAAGGACCTGAAGCTATTCGTAGATATATGGAACGAACTCACGCAGCTCTCCAAAAATTGGGAGCTCAAGTCCATAAAGCTACGAGCTCAGCTCCCGAAATCGATAGCTTAATCGATGAAACCCGTGGAACTCCATTCACGGACAAAATTGCCAGTTCCTACATAAGGGATACCCAAAAAATCAGAATTCCCGAGTATGATGGGACCCCAAAGGCCTATTTGAGAGCCTTCCGATTAGCTATCGTGAAAGCCCACTTCACACAGGAAGAATGTGAAGCAGGTTACTGCAGAACATTCGCCGGAAATTTGGTCGGAACAGCACTTGAGTGGTTCTCCGGTCTTGAGCCAGCCTCGATAGATAGTTTCGATCAATTAACTAGCGCCTTCATGAAGCAGTACTCGACCCATATCCTGAAGCAAACCTCTGAGGCCGACCTTTGGAAGGTCAGACAAGGAATGTGGGACTCACAGCGAGTCTACATCGAGAAATTCAGGGCAATAAGAACTAAGCTCTCAAATCCCAACGACCTAGTCGCCATCGAGGCTCTTAGGAGAGGTCTGTTCTATAAATCGAAGTTCTGGTCGGAGCTAACACTCAATACTCCTCCAACTATCGTCGATGCTCTTCATAAAGCAACCAGATACATTACTTTGGAGGAGGAGACAGCTGCACTGGATAAACTCCACAAGAAGCCTCAGAATCACTCGAAAGGTGAATCCTCTGAGGCAAAGGGACCTCACAAAAGGGGGAACCCCTGAAACAACCAAACTCAGGGAGAACATTCCTACGCAATCGAGGAAGACAAGGAAGAGAAACCTGTCGCCGCAGCAAACAAAACTCCCTGGTCAAAAGGCTTTGATAAAAACAAACATTGCTCTTATCACGATCGAGAAGGGAACTCAACTGAAGAATGTTGGGACTTCCAACGACAACTGACAGCTAAATTCGCAGCCGAAGAAATAAAGGGAGTGGACCTTAAAAAGCCACCACCTTATCAAAAAAGAGGTCCCAGAGACACCTCTCCAAAGCGCGAGAGGTCACCTGAGAAGGAGACTGATTCGCCACCTCCAGCTCCCAAAAAAGGAGTCGAGTTGATTCTTGGAAAATTCCCCCAAGGAAAAAGTTTACAAGTTGAAGCTCTCTTGAGCAAACCGTCCCCTCAATCGAGCCCCGACTCGAGGGTGGACTGTATCCTTGGAGGATCAGATATATGTCAAGACTCCGTCAATTCCATTAAGAATCACGTTCGGAAGGCTGTGTCTAACACTGGACCTAAGCCTCCTAACCCCGAGTCCAATACTAAGATTTCTTTCTGGGAAAGCGAGACCTCAAACCTTGACAGACCTCACGATGATGCGTTGATTGTCACCTTGAACATCGCAGGATACGAGGTCCCTAAACTCATGATAGACACAGGAAGCTCTGTCGACCTTATTTTCTACAACACCCTAAAAGGGATGGAAATAGACGACTACGAAATTATTGGCCAAAAAGCTAATCTCGTAGGCTTCTCCGGAGAAACAGCTACCTCATTGGGAACTATCAAGCTCCCAGTCATAGCTGGCGGAATAATGAAAATGACCAACTTAGTAGTCATCGACAGACCCTCCCCATTCCATGGGATCCTGAGAAGACCCTGGATTCACAAAATAAAGGCAGTAGCCTCGACATATCATCAATGTGTGAAATTCCCAACACCTGAAGGGATAGCTACCGTACACGGTAGCCAGAAGATATCCAGGATCTGCTATTTAGGAGGATTCGAAATCTTCAAAAAGTCCCCCTGATGTGGTCATCAAACCAGTAGCTGAACCGGAGGTCAACCAAGCAGTCCAAACCGGCCACTTTGGAGGTACCAGCGACATAGGTCCAGTCCACGACGTATATCTCGACAACCAAAAGAAGTTTTGGAGTGAAACAAATTCTAATGGATTCTACACTCAAGAAGGAGTCCAGCCCAATTTGAATTTCCAGAAAAGCTTACCGGATCAAAGAGTTATGGATTTTACAAACTGGAGGTTCTCCAGCCCATCCAGTTGCGAGTATCAGACTTTAGAGGATGATTCCAGCCCAACCATGAAGCGGCCCTTTACAGAATCAATCATGGGTTTCAAGAGAGAATTATTATCTATCCAGAGAGTCCAGAATCAGGCGAATTGGTTCAGGGAATACCAAGATACAATCAATTTCCCAAAACCGATCCAACCGACATTATTTTGGGAAAGTTGCCAACCAATTCGATTTGGTCCAAACCAGACTTATCAATGGAAGCCAGGAGATCATCTTAACCATCCAGAAGACATCCAAGACGTCCTCAGCTGCACCAGCACCCAGGAGATCAGGAAGATCTTCATTTGCACAAACCTTCCATTTTTGGCAGCATGGACACTAAATGGTTTAAATGAGTTTCTACTGATTTTTGCTCAAGACCAACGGCCATATTCCTCATCATGGCAACTCAGAGACATCTCAGGAAGACTCCTTGACCGTGGCTACATCCAGAAGCTGTCCAGATACAAGATCAGATCAAGTTTCCCCTTTGAAGATAGCATAAATCAAGCTAAAGGCTATTTCTTTGGAGCCATCAAAGCTTTTGCTTCCAAGAGTTTTATTTTGATTTTATTTGTTTCCTTTAGTCAATTTTAGACTGTTAGAATGTCCCAAGGTCGAGTCTATATAAGCTCATTTAGTTTGTCTTTGTTAATCACCCTTGAATTTTATGAATGAATATGCAGTTTTTCTAGTTTTTCTTAAAACTATTGTCTAAGTCTTTTGAGTGTTGTGAGAAGCAGCTCTTGAGCAACCTGACTTATCAAAGCCTCCTTTCACAGAGCTTTGTGGCGTCCTCAATCCCCCCCATCATTTCCATCTACTGATTTGCCTTGAGAGAGACTTCAGTCCAGCAAGCAAATCCCATATCTATCCATCTTCCATCCATTGATCTTGTTGAGAGTGACTTCAGTCCAGCAACAAAGATCCCATCTCCATCAATCTATCCCTTTTCTATTTGCTTTTATTCTTATTATCATTCTGATTCATATTCATATTTGCTTCTGTTTGCATCATAAACTTATAAAACTCATAAAAAGGTTCACTCTTTGTTTCAGGTACCAATCCGAACTATTGGACTAAACCTCAGTTCCATATTTCCGGAAGGCCTAACCCTGTGCCCACAACATTTTGGTATCAGAGCTCAAGCTCCTGACTAAGGTGATATCTATCCTTGCATCATATTTCATTTGCTTGCATTTGTTTTCATTTTAAATCAAAAAGCCATAAAAACAGTTTCTGCATTTTTTTTTTTGTGTTCTTGTTGCATTCAAAAAAAAAAATTTATAAAAAGAAGAAGACAAGTTTATTTTCGTGTAGATCATCTAGGATTCAAGTTTTTTTTCATTAGCTTGTTTGCATTCATTGCCCAGCTCCCCTTGCCATTTTTAGATTTTGTGCATTCATTTCAAAAAAAAAAAATCTGCATTTTGCATTATTTTGATTTTTGCATTGCAAAGTTTAAAAAAAAAAAGAGCATATCATTTTAATTTCGTGCATATCATATTTGTTTCATCATTTTTGATATTTGCATTTATAAAAAAAAAAAAAGAAGAAGAAGGTGTTTGCATTTATTTGTTTCCATTTGAAAAAGTCAAAAAAAACAAAATCTGCATTTTAATTGTTTGCATATCAAAGAAAATTCAAAAAAAAAATCAGCATTAGTTTTATTTCCATATTTTCTCATCATTTGTGTTAATTGTCATTTATTATTGTTTCATTTCGTGATTTGCATTAAGAAAACCAAAAGAAAAATCATTTTGCATAATTTATTTCATTTTGGTTCAACATTGCATATTTTCTCGGTTTAGTTTTAATTAGCTTGCATTTGGTTTATTTTGGTTCAACCAGAACTTCCCTATTCTTCACTTGATCTTTGAGAGTGTTTTCAGGAAGCCATGGTAGGAGAAACACACAGCCAAAGTCAGATGGCAAAGAAGAACCAACATTTGACAGCTTTGCAAGAGGTTGAACAGATTGCTCAGTTGAGGAAAAGAAGAAAGGCACAAGGCCAACGCCCACAGCCAGGAGAAAGAAGATTTGGAGATGCACCAGAGGCTGTCTATGTCGAGCCCAAGCCACCAGATCCTTCAAGGATCAATCAAACTCCAATTTCTAAAACCCCCAAACTTAATGTTGTTAATTCTCATTTTGATTATAACTCTTTTGCTAATAAAGTTGAACTCATTAAATTTTCAGGAAAAAGAGGTTATCTTAGATGGGAGAGGAACTTTGATGAATGGTTTCACTACAACAACATCCTGAAGGAAGAAATGCTAGCTTATGCCATTGATAATCTAAAAGGAGATGCCTTTAAATGGTGGGTTCAAGAAGTAGATGATAGATGGTTTTACAAAGAGCCAACTATCAAAACGTGGGGAGAACTTAAGAAAGCCATGAGATATGAGTTTGCACCAGGTTATACAAGATCTCAGATCAAGGAGCAGTACCCAAGGAGGTATCCAACTCATGGTTCCCAAGAAGCAAGAGAAGCTGTCCAAAAAGAGGGTCAAGGAAGCTTGCCTCAACAAACCAACTTTCAGCCAAATCAGGGGCACGCCATTGTCCATTGCTTAGGCCAGAAAAGTGACATCCTAAAGGTTATGGAGGTGAGTAAAAACGTCAGCCAAGACACCTTGAGCAGACCCAAAGAAGAGCTTAACAAACCAGTACTTCAAGCAAAGGCTATGGTAAGTCCTATACTTGATAAATTGGTTTATATATCATCTCCCACTGGTATAAGTCACTTGTCTTTGTCAGAGAATGTTAAGACAGGTCCTGAGGTTAAGCAAAATCCGAACTCCACACCCTTGTTGGAATCAAGAGTTGTCCATGATTTATTTCCAAGAAAAATGGAGATTCCAAACCAAAAGAAAGAAGAGGCATCAACCCAAGGTAAGTCTTCTAACTTTAAAAATTTAAAAGATCAGACATGTTATAGATGTTATAAAAGAGGACACTTTTCTGTGACTTGCCCCACTAAGCAAGCATTGATACAAACATCACTAGAAAAAAAAACAAATTTATCTATAAAAAGTGATAGTTTTATTCAATCTGATTTATTGGTTCAAAATTCTGGTATAATGCACTTGTTTTTGCCAAGGAATTTTGATCCAGGAATAACAAAAGAAAGAGAGCCTAGAGGAAGAGATCCCACGTCCCTAGAAAGGCACACCATCAGCATTACATGTGCAAAACAGAATGAAGGAGAAGCTGGCAACAAAGAGAAAATCATACTTCAACTTTTTGATGCAATCAAAGTAAGTATGAATTTTAAATATTCTGTTTTTAAATCTTCAACCACAGATATAATGCATTTGTTTTTGCCAAGAAATTGTTTTTCAGATACAAGACAAGAAGGAGATCACACCAAACAAGATAAAAGGGTGCAAGAAAGGCAGCCATCAATCCAAAGCTGTCCAAAGAAGAAATTAATTCTTCATCATGCTGATGCACCTATGGTAAATTCGACCATATCACATTCTGTTTATGAAACTCCAGTATCAGATATAATTCACTTTGTCTTTGTCCAGAATGTTGAGAATTTTTCAGGTTGCAAAGAAGAAAACTTAAAAGAAATCCCACCGGATAATCTTTTATTACTTGGAGAATCAATCCCAAAGATGACCAACCATGAGGTTACCACTAGTGTGAAGTACCATCAACTCCAGAAGAGAAGAAATGACACTATCCAGGCCAGAGGCGTGATCATTTCCCATCTTTTTAAAGAAGAGCCACCAGATGCACAACCCATTACCAAACCAAAAGTGTATCAAGGTAAGGTTCTAAACTCCCAAAAGAGAATGAAACCTGACTTGCTCCATTGTGGTGTATCAGGTTATCCAGTTTTGAGGTCAAAACCTTCACAAGGGGGAGGGGATGATGTGGTCATCAAACCAGTAGCTGAACCGGAGGTCAACCAAGCAGTCCAAACCGGCCACTTTGGAGGTACCAGCGACATAGGTCCAGTCCACGGCGTATATCTCGACAACCAAAAGAAGTTTTGGAGTGAAACAAATTCTAATGGATTATACACTCAAGAAGGAGTCCAGCCCAATTTGAATTTCCAGAAAAGCTTACCGGATCAAAGAGTTATGGATTTTACAAACTGGAGGTTCTCCATCCCATCCAGTTGCGAGTATCAGACTTTAGAGGATGATTCCAAGCCAACCATGAAGCGGCCCTTTCCAGAATCAATCATGGGTTTCAAGAGAGAATTATTATCTATCCAGAGAGTCCAGAATCAGGCGAATTGGTTCAGGGAATACCAAGATACAATCAATTTCCCAAAACCGATCCAACCGACATTATTTTGGGAAAGTTGCCAACCAATTCGATTTGGTCCAAACCAGACTTATCAATGGAAGCCAGGAGATCATCTTAACCATCCAGAAGACATCCAAGACGTCCTCAGCTGCACCAGCACCCAGGAGATCAGGAAGATCTTCATTTGCACAAACCTTCCATTTTTGGCAGCATGGACACTAAATGGTTTAAATGAGTTTCTACTGATTTTTGCTCAAGACCAACGGCCATATTCCTCATCATGGCAACTCAGAGACATCTCAGGAAGACTCCTTGACCGTGGCTACATCCAGAAGCTGTCCAGATACAAGATCAGATCAAGTTTCCCCTTTGAAGATAGCATAAATCAAGCTAAAGGCTATTTCTTTGGAGCCATCAAAGCTTTTGCTTCCAAGAGTTTTATTTTGATTTTATTTGTTTCCTTTAGTCAATTTTAGACTGTTAGAATGTCCCAAGGTCGAGTCTATATAAGCTCATTTAGTTTGTCTTTGTTAATCACCCTTGAATTTTATGAATGAATATACAGTTTTTCTAGTTTTTCTTAAAACTATTGTCTAAGTCTTTTGAGTGTTGTAAGAAGCAGCTCTTGAGCAACCTGACTTATCAAAGCCTCCTTTCACAGAGCTTTGTGGCGTCCTCAATCCCCCCCATCATTTCCATCTACTGATTTGCCTTGAGAGAGACTTCAGTCCAGCAAGCAAATCCCATATCTATCCATCTTCCATCCATTGATCTTGTTGAGAGTGACTTCAGTCCAGCAACAAAGATCCCATCTCCATCAATCTATCCCTTTTCTATTTTCTTTTATTCTTATTATCATTCTGATTCATATTCATATTTGCTTCTGTTTGCATCATAAACTTATAAAACTCATAAAAAGGTTCACTCTTTGTTTCAGGTACCAATCCGAACTATTGGACTAAACCTCAGTTCCATATTTCCGGAAGGCCTAACCCTGTGCCCACAACACCCCCCAATAGCAATTACAGATCCAGGAGGGTCGCGAAATGCAACAAAATATCGAGGTCCCCCCAAAAACCTCACCGAAAAAGTTTGCATTGACAACTCAAATCCTGAAAGACAGGTGAGCATCGGATCTGAGCTACCTCCTGAGACGAAAAAGGAGCTCATCGACTTCCTGAAAAGCAATGTCAAGACCTTTGCATGGTCCACCAATGACATGAAAGGCATAGATCCGAACGTCACCACCCATAAACTAAAAGTAGACCCTACTTTCAAACCGATCAAACAAAAACGTCGCAAGCTGGGTCTCGAAAAGGCTCAAGCTGTTAACGACGAAGTTGACCGACTTACGAAAGCTGGGTCCATTCGAGAGGTACACTACCCTGACTGGCTAGCTAGCCCGGTAGTTGTAAAAAAGAAAAACGGGAAATGGAGAATCGTGTAGACTTCACAGACCTAAACAAGGCTTGTCCTAAGGACAGCTTCCCGTTACCTCACATCGACCGCCTGGTTGAAGCAACTGCTGGCCATCGACTCCTATCCTTCATGGATGTCTTCTCAGGATACAACCAAATCATGATGGATCCTGAGGACCAGGAAAAAACTGCATTCATAACCGAACGAGGATACTATTGGTACAAGGTTATGCCATTCGGATTAAAGAACGCAGGAGCTACCTATCAGAGGCTAGTAAACAAGATGTTCGCTGGGCAACTCGGAAAAACCATGGAGGTCTATATTGACGATATGCTAGTCAAATCCTCAGCTGGAGAAGACCATATCTCCCACTTAAGGGAATGCTTCGATATCCTTAATAAGTACGATATGAAGCTCAATCCCACTAAATGTACCTTCGGGGTACCCTCAGGCGAATTCCTAGGCTACCTCGTAACCGAAAGAGGCATTGAAGCCAACCCGCAGCAGATAGCAACCTTCCTAGAAATGCCGTCACCTAAGACAACCAGAGAGGTACAGAGATTGACTGGACGAATCGCAGCTTTAAATCGATTCATATCCAAGTCCACCGATAAGTGCCTCCCATTCTACAAGCTTCTAAGAAATAATAAGAAGTTCCTATGGGACGAGAAATGTTAGGAAGCCTTCAAACAATTGAAAGCTTACCTCTCCGAACCTCCGATCCTATCCAAACCTGTAGTAGGAGAACCACTATACATGTACCTCGCTGTATCGACTGCTGCAGTTAGCGGCGTGCTGGTACGAGAGGAACAAAACGAACAAAGACCTGTCTATTATACCAGCAAGAGTTTGATAGACGCCGAAACAAGGTACCCTGCAATGGAAAAATTAGCTCTAGCAGTCGTCACAGCTGCCAGAAAATTACGACCTTACTTCCAATCGCACTCAATCGTCGTAATGACCTCACAACCATTACGAATGATATTCCACATCCCTAGCCAGTCAGGGCGATTGACTAAATGGGCCATAGAGCTCAGCGAATATGATATTGAGTATAGACCTCGAGCAGCAGCGAAAGCTCAGGTCCTTGCCGACTTTATCATTGAGCTAGCATCCGAGCAATTAGACTCCGAAATGGAATCTCCGAAGTGGAGCCTATATGTCGTCGGAGCCTCATCAAAACAGGGCTCCGGTGTCGGTCTAAGGCTAACTTCTTCAGCAGGAGAAACCATCGAGCAGTCATATAGGCTCGGATTCAGTGCCTCAAACAACGAAGCACTAATCGCAGGGTTGAAACTCGCCCTAAGCCTCGGAATTAAAGAGCTAAACGCTTATAGTGATTCACAGCTAGTAGCTAGCCAGTTTCACGGAGAATATGAGACGAGGGACGAAAGAAGGGGCATATCTCGAGGTCGTCCAGAACCTCACTAAGCAGTTCGACAAATTCGAACTAACAAGGATCCCACGAGGAGAGAATTCCTCAGCAGATGCGTTGGCTGCTTTAGTCTCCACATCGGACCCCCTCGTAAAACGGATCATACCCCTAGAAGGAATCGAAAAACCAAGCATCGACATAGCAACTAAAGCTGAGATAGACAGCAAGCTAAAAGAGCAACCCAAATGTACCTGCCCTGAAACGGTAGCTACCCAAGTTATAACAACATTCTGGTTCCCAAAAACCAGAATACGTAACTCTAAAAAGCATACCTCCGGGAACACAATCCAAAACACGGAAGGTATTCCTCGAAATTCAGACTCCTTGGAGCCTAATCTCACGAATACCTCCGGGGGCACCAACTCAGACCCACTCGTCTGCAGAGTTAAAACCAGAAGCCGTTCAACCCTCAAAAATTCATCTGGGGGCACCATACAGACCCCGGAAAATAATGAAGAAATTGGAGGTATTCCTCGGAATTTAGACTCCCTGGAGCCTAATCCTACGAATACCTCCGGGGGCACCACGACACCAGGTCCCGAACAGGAACCTCCCTCGTCTCTTCATAACAAAGTTGTAGGGAGAGAGGATTGGAGAATTCCAATCACGCAATACATCCTGGAAGGAAAGACTCCACCCAATAAATGGGAGGCTCGGAAGCTCAAAGCATTAAGCGCGAGATACTGCATAATCGAGTATGTCCTCCACAAACGAAGCGTTTCCGGACCTTACCTAAAATGCGTCCATGGCCTCGTGGCTATGAGACTCATGAAGGAAATGCACGACGGCTCCTGTGGGAACCACTCTGGAGGAAGAGCTCTAGCCATCAGAATCAAAAGACAGGGCTATTTCTGGCCTACCATTATTGCAGACTGTGAGGCCTACTCCTCTTCATGCGACAAGTGCCAGAGGCATACACCGATTATACACCAACCTGCGGAAAAGCTGTCCAACATATCCGCCCCTTACCCATTTATGAGATGGTCCATGGGCATCGTAGGACCACTAGTAGCATCAGGAAGTGGGAAGAAGAAGCTACGCTTCCTCTTAGTCCTAACAGACTACTTCACGAAATGGATAGAGGCTGAAGCTTTCCAACAGGTAACCAGAGTCGAGGTTGAACGATTCGTGTGGAAAGAAATCGTGTGTAGACACGGCGTCCCATATGAAATCGTAACCGACAATGGAGGACAGTTCATATCCCATGACTTCAAAATATTTTGTGACAAATGGAATATTCGCCTGACCTTCTCAACACCTCGACGACCTCAAGGAAACGGCCAGGCGGAGGCTGCTAATAAATCAGTATTAGCAAACCTCAAGAAAGGCCTTGGAACCCAGAAAGAACTCTGGTCAGAAAAGTTACCTGAAGTACTTTGGGCATGTCGAACCACCCCACGAAAGGCTACAGAAGAAATCCCTTTCTCCTTAGCCTACGGGATGGAAGCTGTCGTCCCAGCCGAAACCATTGCTGGTAGCCTCTGCCGGGAGCTTTGTACATCCGACCCCGCAGCTAACGATCAGCTCCTAACGGACAGCCTCGACCTAATCGAGGAAAGACGGGACCGAGCCCTGATTCGCATTCAAAACTATCAGCAAGCAATGGCACGACAGTACAACTCCAAAGTCAGGCTCCGACAGTTCGCTGTAGGTGACCTAGTACTTAGGAAAATTTTCGAAGGAACCAAGGAACCAGATGCTGGAAAGTTAGGAACCAACTGGGAAGGTCCCTATCAGATCATCCATGTGGTACGACCTGGCGTTTACAAGCTCCGAAAGGTGCGAACCGGGGTACCTGAAATCAGATCGTGGAACGCCACGAATCTTAAGAGATACTATCATTAGGTACCTAAAATTCCTGAACTACGTTAGGCTTGATCCCTTGACTGGGTACGTAGGCAACTCCGTCATGAGTGCAGCCCCAACCTCATTTCAACACTTCGTTCACCACAACCAAAGGGGGCATATGTCTGATTAAAATCACATAGCCCAAGCAGCAAGTGTATGATCATTATAATACAGCAATTGTATGATTACTATGATACCATGTATCCAATTATCAATAAAGCAATTATTCTCGATGTCTCAATTCTTTAACAACATAGGTCCCTACAAACACGGACCTAGGGTTCTAAAACCCTCCGGATCAGCTCAGGTCTCCATGAACCTGAACCTAAAGTCTTAAAAACCTTAATAATCTTGAAGGTCTTGAAATCCTTCAAACAAAGTCAAAATTTGATAAACTAACCTAAGGTCTTAAAAATCCTTAGAAACCACTAAAGGTCTTAAAATCCTTCAAGCAACGTGAGGTCTCGACGAATCTGGACCTAAGGTCTTTAAATCCTTATCAAATCTCAAAGGTCTCGAAATCCTTATCGAATCTCAAAGGTCTTGAAATCCTTATCAAATCTCAAAGGTCTTAAAATCCTTATCAAGTCTCAAAGGTCTTGAAATCCTTAAATACAAAGGTCTTGAAATCCTTATCAAACATCGAAAGGTCTTAAAATCCTAAGCAAGTCTCAACGGGTCTTAAAATCCTACAAACGAATTCAGGTTCCCAAGAACCCTTACCTAAAGTACCCGAGTTAACCTCAGGCTCCTAAAAACCCTAAGCTGATCTCGATACTTCAGGAACCCCTCTTAAGGGGCTAAAAACGATCCAAGTCTCCAAGACTTATCACGAAATCAGGGATCTAATTCGGAGGATCCACTAAACCTCTAAATTAGTAACCAAAGCACATTTTCTATCGAAACTCTTAACCAAGTTCGAGTTCATCCAAGAAAATGATTAAGTCAAATCGAAAAACTTAAAATGAAACTGAAAACCAAGTCTTGATAGATAAAAGGTTTAAAGACCTCCTCAGGCCGACGAAGGTTCAAAAGACCTTAACAGAAACAAAGGTTTAAAAAGCCTCCTCAGGCTATAAGTCTTAGAAATAAAAGAAACAAAATCCCATTGGGCGAAAATCCTAGAAACACATGAAAGAGCTTCAGATCTTAAACTTCCTTGTCATCCGAGCTCTTCTCAGCTCCCTTGCCAACCGGATCTTCCTCCTCAGGAACCTCTTCCTCCATCTCCTTGTCGCCACCTCCAGGGGCGGCTTCGACTGGGCTGAGTAAGAACACACCAATCCCAAATTAGAACCGAACTCTCCAGAAAAGGAGAGATTAAACATATTAACCTCAAAAGTACCTGAGCTCTCAGAGAGTTGGGGAAGAGGGAGCTTGCCGATCGAGAAATCCGAGACCTGAGCCTTCTCGTACGCCGCAACAGCCTCTGGCATTGTTGGGGTCAAAAACGGTTATTTCGAAATCAACGACTAAAAATATTTATCGTGCGCAGACTTTCCATAAAACAAGCGTCAAAAGCAAACCAAGTCGTACAGCTTAAAAAAAAACCTATGATAAAGTCGATTGTTCTTGTTTTACACGATAAACTTTACGAGAAAACCAACTCAGATTTGGTCGTTAAACTTCGATGATACAATCAAGAAGAACCGAGAGACATTAGGTCCGTAGCTGATATGACACGACCATACGAAAGTATACGGAAGAAACGAGAAGTAATCTAAGTTTGGACAGGCCGAACGACAAGGAATCCGCCTTTAAACTTCAAAGAGCCCGTTCTCTCAAACCGTGAGGACCCAGAGAACAATCAAGATATCAAATCGAAGCCCTCGTCGAGACGCACGTGCTGGTCCTGGCCGCCGGCGGCTAGCGCCCGTGCTGGTCCTGACCGCCGGGCGGCTAGCGCCAGTGCTGGTCCTGGCCGCCGGAAAACTTCGAAGAGCCCGTTCTCTCAAACCGTGAGGACTCAGAAAACGATCAAGATATCAAATCGAAGCCCTCGTCGAGACGCACGTGCTGGTCCTGTCCGCCGGGCGTCTAGCCCCCGTGCTGGCCGTGGCCGCCGGCGGCTAGCGCCTGTGCTGGCCGTGGCTGCCGGGCGGCTAGCCCCGTGCTGGCCGTGGCCGCCGGCGGCTAGCGACCGTGCTGGCCGTGGCCGCCGGGCGGCTAGCCCCGTGCTGGCCGTGGCCGCCGCCGGCTAGCGCCCGTGCTGGCCGTGGTCGCCGGGCTGCTAGCCCCGTGCTGGCTGGGATCTTCGGATAACGATCTTCGGTACACGTATCCCAGTCCCCGGCAATCTGAAGTCTGTACTTCGAGTCTTTCTCAAGTCCTCGCAGGACGAATCATCGAGATTCCGTGTACGAAACTCCGGTTCTTACTCCAATCTAAGACCATCGGAAACATTTCAGAAACTCGTAAGATATCGACGGGAAGGAAGATCTTAGATTCTTTGTACGAAACAGCGATGGTCATCTTAAGACACCACTCGTCTCAACTCTACGAATGAACGAGGAACTTCCAAAGAGATCGTAGAAAACAACGGAAGTCCTAGAGACGGCCCGAAAGGGACCAAACGCGATCGGACAGTTTGTCTACGATTATCTGAGATGGATACGGCGATTTACGTTTATCTTTACGTGACAAGATGAATGCTAAATCGACGGAAGAATAAATGTCAAGTTTCCCGAAGATAAATGTCAAGTTTCCCGATAAACGTGGAGGCCGACAAAAATGGAAAGAAGCCCGCCTTGCGGCCCAGAAGGAGAATAGACCGTCATAAGAAGGAGTATATAAAGGACCTTTGGGAGAGGAAGAAAGGCAGAGCAAAAAATCATTAAGAGAGAGAGCAAATCCGAAAATTAGGGCAGATCCGAGATTTAGACTTAGAGAATTCCTACTAGCTTAGAGAATGTAGGACTTAGGTGGCCAGACTAGCAAGGCAGGACCTAGAACGTCCGGCCGCCCCTGTCCTACTTCCGTCACGTTAGCATATCTCTACTCCTCTCGGAAAGATCCAACGATTAAGCTTTACTTAGAGTTCCGCACATAGAAACCCTATGCATTAATCTCGACATGCCTGTTTCAATGTCCAACGCTCATACTAGACGAACTCCGCCGAGGCAGTTCGATCTCTTGTTCAAATCTTTCTAACTGAACTACGTCCGACTTAATCCTCGAAAGGGGTACGTAGGCAGCCTTTCTCAAGGTCCAGTCCCAACTCTTAACAAAACCCTTGTTGTACTTAGAGTTCCGCACATAGAAACCCTAGGCATTATTCTCGACATGCCTGTTTCTATGACTAACGCTCGTACTAGACAAACTCTGCCAGGCAGTTCGATCTCTTGTTCAAACAACTCCAACTGAACTACGTCCGACTTGACCCTCGAAAGGGGTACGTAGGCAGCCTTCCTTAAGGTCCAGTCTCAAATCTTAATAAAACCTTTCCGCATTTATTTGATCACTTGTCGTTGGTTGTCGCAGAGAATCCGGACCTTCAGGGAAAGTGAGGTTTACTTAGCTTTCCTCCGATTTACTTAATAAAAATCGACAGTGCGAATTTCGGTTCCCACAGGCATCATTGCCACCAAGCGATCATACTCGTCTTGAGTACTCTTAATCTCGCCATCCAGCATGTCTTTCAGGAGCTCGGTGTTGGCTTGAATCTCTTGAGCATGAACCAGGAGATCAAGTTCAGCCTTCTTCTTGGAGAACTTCTCCTTGACAACAACCAGAACTTTGTTGTAGGCATCAGCTACCTCCTTCTTTCCTCTCCGGACGGCTAGCCTGACCTCAGCTTCCTTGTTCTTCTGGCTGCTCTGGGATGAAGCGATCAGCTCCTTGACTTGATACTCGGCTATCTTCCGAGCAGCATCCAAATCCCCAATCTTCCTATTCTTCACCTGGAGGTCAATCAACTGGCTCTCGATTGTCCCTTGCTGAGCATCACATTTGGAGCCAAGTCTCTTTACCTCAGCTTGGAGATCCGAGATCAGAGCCCGAGTCTGATTGAGCTCGGTCTTGGTGGCCTTGACCAGTTCCGTGACCTGAGCTAATTCCTCAGCACTGGGGGCATTGTGTACGGCGTCCTCAAACTTGAACTGAGCCCTGTTAATAGCACCAGCCAGCTACAAAAAACAAACACGATTTAGTGAAAATCTTCCAAAAATAAATTAAGCTAAAAAGTTGAAATAGACTTCATACATGACCCATGTGATGGGCAATATCAACATACTCATCCTTGTTCGTGAGATTGGAGATCGAGGGGAGGGAACACCCGGTACTCTTCATATGCCTCATCAGAGTAGCCAAACCCCACGAATCATCCAAAACCGATCCGGGCTTCGAATGAGCAAAGTTCCAGCCAACGGTTCCCCCTCTAGAAGAGGAGGAGGAAGACCTCGAAGGTCTGTCAACCTGGTCAGTTCGGGACCTCTTGCTCCTCGGGGGCTCAAATTCTGGAGGATCCCTCGCCATTTGAGGATTAGCTTCAGTCATCGGAACCTCGGAGGGAAGGCCAACTTCCTGAACTTTAGGCTCCAAAGAACCAACACCTTTAGCAGGAGCAGAGCCTCCCTAGTCAAGAGCTTCCTTCACAGAGTCAAGGAAGGATCCTCCTTGGTTCTTATCGCTTCCTCTAGAGGAGCTGGCAGCCTTGGTCGATCTACCCCTGGAACGGAAGGAAGGCTGAATAGGCATCTTCTATGATTGAGTCTTCTCGGAAGTACTTGCTCCGGATGAAACTTCGAATACTGAATCACCTTCAGAGACTGAATCGTAAAAAAGATTCATTAATCTCGCAAAACAGATTCGAATAATGAGAGTTAGAAATTATTAAGGGAAGGTTACCTTCTAAACCGGCAACCGTCACTGAATCAGGGAAGGACGCCTGGTATCGTTCAGGAAACCTAGCTGACCCAACTCTCGAAGTGGTGTAAGCTCCCCAAGTGTTAGGGCTGTGTTGCAGCTTCCTGTAAAGAGCTCTAGTAAGTTTACTAGACAACTTGACAGGGTCCTTAATTTCTGCAAAAAAGAGTCAAAAGACAATTAGCACATCACGATAAGCAAAAATAAACATGCAAACATATCCCTAAAATCCTAACCAGAAATATCAGACCAAGAGGTCCTGAGGTCACGGCCTACAGGAACCGTCGAGGGGTCAATCTTGACATAGAAGTACTTCTTTCGCCAGTCATCATCACTGGCCTTGAACTTGAAGATGCCTAGCCCTGGACGACAGGGGAGGTAGTAGGTACCGCTTCCGCCATCCTTGGAAGTACTCTCCTTTATAGAAAAGAGACTCATTAGCTCAGTCAGCCCCACGATAACTCCTTCTTCCTTGGCCCTAGTGATGAACCCATTTATCACTCGGATAACCGATGGGCAGAATTGAGAAAGGGCCAGCTGGTAATGATCTAGGAGATCTAGCAAGAGGGTGGGAAGAGGGAATCTAAGATGACACTTAGAAATATATTTCTCATGAAGACAAAACCAACCCTCCGGAACGGTTTCGGGGGTTTCATCTTCGGTACAAGCTCTAGCTAGGTCACTCTGGCCGTGAGCTTGAACAGCAAGATTGACGACGTCTTGACTCTTCAAGAGCGAAGGGAAGTGAGGTCCGGAGGAGGCGCTCTTGCCCCCTTTCTTCTTCATCCTCTTGACTCTTGCTCCGATCGAGTCTTTAACCTTCTTCTTCTTGGCTTCTATCATCTTTTCACCGGCTTCCCGCTTGACCTTCATAATGCGGGCACCGGAGGCTGAGATTTGAACCCCGCCGGAACCTTCTTTTTGACTCATGATAGTAAAAGGAAAGAGAAATAGGAAGCAAAAGAGAGGAATTGGACTAAGGCGAAATCTCAGAGAGAGGTTAAAGATGAAGAAACTAGTTCGATCAAGAAGCGGATAAAAAAAAATAATAAAACGCAGTAAAATAAAAGAAAGAGGTGAATTACCTTGGAAACCGTCGAGAGGCGTGGAGGAAGTGGAGAGACAAGCAGTTAATTCTCTCATCTTTATATCCCATCACGTCTCGAAAATCGGAAATCAAATTTCAAACTCGCTTTAACCTGAGTCGTCGATTTAATTAGAGAGAGATTACAGCCGTCCGATCAAGCGAGAATATATATGGTTGAGATAGCCAGTAATCATTATCTCAACCATAAGATCTAGGTTGGGCGGCTAGGTCTAGCTCCCGATAATAACGAAGTCTAATATCGAAAGCTGGGGGCAACTGTTGGGCCCAAATATGGCTCGCTAGCTGATGATAAAACCAAAATAAGTATTGGGCCGAGTCAAAGCCCAACGCGTATCGGAGACCTAAACGGGGTCTAATGCGGTGCCGGAGGCTGGAAGCTAAAGGCGACCTTTGAGCAGGTCACGGAGAAGAAGAAGCTCACGTCGTAACAAGAAGGAGCGCATGACCCGGTCAAAGGGAAGCTGTTGCGGATCCCTCAACAAACGGAGAAGATCTCGGGAACCAGTTGGCGACGATCAAGCGGGACCTGAGGCTATTTAAAGATAAAGCAAATCAAGAAAGAAAGATATTCAACCCATATTCTATTCGACACTCTCAAAACATTCTCATTTATATTACATTCTTATTATCTTTGTACTCATAAAAGATCATCCTTTGTAATCACTCTTTATCAAAATCATCAATACAAATCGAAGTTCATTCAACAAGTTATTACGGGATTCAGCCCGCGTTATCTTTCCCTAACCTTTCCTAAACCTTAAACCTGATCTAAAATCTAGGTGGTGAGTTTAATCCCTCACACCCCGCACACCATGATCTTCGTAGATATGCAAACGTCTCTGCACCCCGCCCACACACACAAAATCTGCGTCGCTAGCTCAGACGTCTCTGGGCCCCCGCACACCATATCTGCGTCGCTAGCTCAGGCATCCCTGAACCCCCGCACACCACATCTGGTTGACAGCTCATATGTCTCTGAACCTGCACATCACATAGTCCCTACTATATAACTATGTACATACCTATATATATATCTCATATCTCAACATCACACAATCCAATCAATAGTTGAATCCTCTAGACCCTTAATTCTGGTTACAATGAATAAACTATCTATCAATCATGACTCAAACAGACTCAATTCATGTTTCGAAATCTAAACTACGATAGGAGAATTCTATACTGGTACGGAATTTACGGGATAGATCCTCACCTTTGCCACGAGTTCTGAAGATAACCTGAGAAAACACATAATGAACCTTGACGACTCTGAAACAGCAACTCTGGAACTCTCTGAAAATAAATGGATAAGATGATTCTGGCAAAACTGAACCCTATAGAAAACAGATGAATATCTTAAGAACTAACCGTTAACTTTTTAATCCGTCCGGTCAGAATGTAGTCCTAGATATCCTATGTCCATAGACACCGATTTTACTCCGATCTGACACCATTTGATTAACCAAATAGCTTCAGTTCCAGGCTGGTCGCAAACGAAAACTGTAGTAATACTTCTCACGAAAACAAACACAACTTTCAGAAAATAACTCGAAATGACAATCCACTTCTTGGAGACGATACATAGAAGAGTGAACTACTTTCTGAAAAATTTACAGATTGAAAGCTTTCATTTAGGTCGGCCGTTTGGCCTTTACGCTGAGACTGGTCGGAACTGTATCTGCATCACTGAAGCTTCAGCTTATCCTTACCAAGAAGCAACGTCAATAACTTTCCAACCGTGCCTTGGTTTTACGATCGGAAAGATGATCTGGAAAGCTGACAACGAGATCTTTCGATTGATATCTCGCTCGTTTGCTGGTTCCTTCTAGATCAACGGGAAAACACTGATGAAGTTGACTTATCAGCGGATCCGATCTACAACGAGCATCCCCAAAGAAATGACCATAACTATTAGATGAAAAATCCAAATGATGATCCGCTTTCTGATAAACATAGATTTATGAGTGTAGAATATAAATGTTAGGGCTGTGTTGCAGCTTCCTGTAAAGAGCTCTAGTAAGTTTACTAGACAACTTGACAGGGTCCTTAATTTCTGCAAAAAAGAGTCAAAAGACAATTAGCACATCACGATAAGCAAAAATAAACATGCAAACATATCCCAAAAATCCTAACCAGAAATATCAGACCAAGAGGTGCTGAGGTCACGGCCTACAGAAACCGTCGAGGGGTCAATCTTGACATAGAAGTACTTCTTTCGCCAGTCATCATCACTGGCCGTGAACTTGAAGATGCCTAGCCCTGGACGACAGGGGAGGTAGTAGGTACCGCTTCCGCCATCCTTGGAAGTACTCTCCTTTATAGAAAAGAGACTCATTAGCTCAGTCAGCCCCACGATAACTCCTTCTTCCTTGGCCCTAGTGATGAACCCATTTATCACTCGGATAACCGATGGGCAGAATTGAGAAAGGGCCAGCTGGTAATGATCTAGGAGATCTAGCAAGAGGGTGGGAAGAGGGAATCTAAGATGACACTTAGAAATATATTTCTCATGAAGACAAAACCAACCCTCCGGAACGGTTTCGGGGGTTTCATCTTCGGTACAAGCTCTAGCTAGGTAACTCTGGCCGTGAGCTTGAACAGCAAGATTGACGACGTCTTGACTCTTCAAGAGCGAAGGGAAGTGAGGTCCGGAGGAGGCGCTCTTGCCCCCTTTCTTCTTCATCCTCTTGACTCTTGCTCCGATCGAGTCTTTAACCTTCTTCTTCTTGGCTTCTATCATCTTTTCACCGGCTTCCCGCTTGACCTTCATAATGCGGGCACCGGAGGCTGAGATTTGAACCTCGCCGGAACCTTCTTTTTGACTCATGATAGTAAAAGGAAAGATAAATAGGAAGCAAAAGAGAGGAGTTGGACTAAGGCGAAATCTCAGAGAGAGGTTAAAGATGAAGAAACTAGTTCGATCAAGAAGCGGATAAAAAAAATAACAAAATGCAGTAAAATAAAGTAAAGAGGTGAATTACCTTGGAAACCGTCGAGAGGCGTGGAGGAAGTGGAGAGACAAGCAGTTAATTCTCTCAGCTTTATATCCCATCACGTCTCGAAAATCGGAAATCAAATTTCAAACTCGCTTTAACCTGAGTCGTCGATTTAATTAGAGAGAGATTACAGCCGTCCGATCAAGCGAGAATATATATGGTTGAGATAGCCAGTAATCATTATCTCAACCATAAGATCTAGGTTGGGCGGCTAGGTCTAGCTCCCGAAAATAACGAAGTCTAATCTCGAAAGCTGGGGGCAACTGTTGGGCCCAAATATGGCCCGCTAGCTGATGATAAAACCAAAATAAGTATTGGGCCGAGTCAAAGCCCAACGCGTATCGGAGACCTAAACTGAGGTCTAATACGGCGCCGGAGGCTGGAAGCTAAAGGCGACCTTTGAGGAGGTCACGGAGAAGAAGAAGCTCACGTCGTAACAAGAAGGAGCGCAGGACCCGGTCAAAGGGAAGCTGTTGCGGATCCCTCAATAAACGGAGAAGATCTCGGGAACCAGTTGGCGACGATCAAGCGGGACCTGAGGCTATTTAAAGATAAAGCAAATCAAGAAAGAAGGATATTCAACCCATATTCTATTCGACACTCTCAAAACATTCTCATTTATATTACATTCTTATTATCTTTGTACTCATAAAAGATCATCCTTTGTAACCACTCTTTATCAAAATCATCAATACAAATCGAAGTTCATTCAACAAGTTATTACGGGATTCAGCCCGCGTTATCTTTCCCTAACCTTTCCTAAACCTTAAACCTGATCTAAAATCTAGGTGGTGAGTTTAATCCCTCACACCCCACACACCATGATATGCGTAGATATGCAAACGTCTCTGCACCCCGCCCACACACACAAAATCTGCGTCGCTAGCTCAGACATCTCTGGGCCCCCGCACACCATATCTGCATCGCTAGCTCAGGCATCCCTGAACCCCCGCACACCACATCTGGTCGACAGATCAGATGTCTCTGAACCCGCACATCACATAGTCCCTACTATATAACTATGTACATACCTATATATATATCTCATATCTCAACATCACACAATCCAATCAATAGTTGAATCCTCTAGACCCCTAATTCTGGTTACAATGAATAAACTATCTATCAATCACGACTCAAACAGAAACTCTGGTTACAATGATCCTCACCTTTGCCACGAGTTCTGAAGATAACCTGAGAAAACACATAATGAACCTTGACGACTCTGAAACAGCCCCAAAGAAATGACCATAACTATTAGATGAAAACTCCAAATGATGATCCGCTTTCTGATAAACATAGATCTATGAGTGTAGAATATAACCTCAAAATTTGGCTTCGGAATACTTAGTTTTGATCTATCGTTCGTCAGTTCTCCATAAACGTGTCTGATGAGCTTTAATCTCTCTTCTCAAATGGTGTGATGGCTCCTCTTTCATGGTGGCTGGAGATGGAGAAGAGGATTGCTTAGAGAAGGTTGAATCTCCACTGACGGCACATAGCTTTAGGTTATTTAGGAGATTTATAATTAACAATTTAATATATAAGCAATTGGTTTATTGTCTTGGTCCAAATTTTAAATCAAACCGAATACCAATTTTGGTTTAAAGATTTCGGGTCGTTACAATTCTCCCCCACTAATAGAGAATTCGTCTTCGAATTCAAATCATGAGTTGGCTGTCCAATACCGTCCGAAAAAGCTCTGAACATTCAATCCTTATTTGAGTCTCGGTCTCCCAGATCTCCTCTTTGATCTTGTTTCTCTCTCAACAAACTTTGACCAACATAGTCATCATCCCCTGAACCTTTTTTTATTTTACTTGCCGGTTTATAACCTCAACTGACTGTCAAAGTGTATATATATATATTTTTTTTTTTACCATGATCACTTGGCAGCTGCTGCAAAATGAAAATTTTTTTTCTCTCTCCTGACCTTCCTCAAAACTGACATATGGATTACGTCTTGAAACCCTGACAACTCTGCTGATAACTTTAAACTATAAGCCACTGCTCCAATTCGCTCCAAATGGGGTATTGTTTCATATATCTTGGTTTAAACTTCTTTAGCTTTCGAATCTTAGATTCTTCCTGAGATATCCTCATTTCCATATATACTAAGTCTCACACCTGAAACTCCAAATCTTTATTGTGCTGATTTGCATAACTCTTTTGACGGTCATGGGCTTCCTTAAGCCGAACCTTGAGCATCTCAACTTGCTATACCATCTCCTGAACTTTGCTGATTCAAATCTTGACTCTCTCACACTTATGTCCAAAAAGGTGTACGACAAGGCCTACCATGAAGAGCCTCATATGGTGCCATCTCATACTCGAATGATAGGTGTTGTTGTAGGACAACTCTGCTAGATGTAGATACTTCCCCCAGTTTCCTTCCCGATATAAAACGCAAACTCTGAGCATATCCTCCAATGCCTGAATAGTCCTCCATGACTGCTCATCTGTCTATTGGTGGTAGGCTGTACTCATGTGGACCTTTGTCCCAAGCGCCTTCTGAAAGGCTCCCCATAAAGGCATATGTGAACTTAGTATCCCAATCTGATACAATGCTAACAGGAACTTCATGCAACCTCACAATCTTTTTGATGTACATCTGCACCAACCCAACTGATCAGCTCCATTTATTTTTGTAATCGCTATGAAAAGAGAAGACTTGGTGAGCCTATCCACAATAACCCAAATAGCATTTTTTCCACATGAATCTTTTGTTTTTTGGTAACACAGTCACAAATCCATAGTCACCAAGTACCATTTCCCATATGGTAATGGCAGATCCTGCAATAACCCGCTAAGCACCAGATTCTCAACCTTAACATCAGACATGTCTGACACTGCGAGACAAATGTAGCAACATTGTTCTTCCTACCAGGCCAATAAAAATATAACTTCTTATCTCTACAACTTTTAGATGTCGGCCACGCTGAAATCATAGTGGAATTTTCCAAATCTTGAGCAACTCCTACTTTTGAAACCACATAACCCAAAATCCAATTTTTTTTTTCTCCTGCCAAAAGAAAAACTTACCAAGCTAACAAATAATTGATGCTCTCCAGCTTAACCAATCACAATCTGTAAATGCTCCGCATGCTCCTCTCTGCTCAAAGAATAAATTACGATGTCGTCGATCAAGGCAATCGCACACTTATCCAAGTGCTGACGAAAGACATCGCTCAAAATATTCTTGAATGCTACCGGTGAATTTTGAAAACCTAATCAGCATCACCACGAGCTCATAATGTCCATAACATGTACAAAATCCCGTCCTATGTACAAGCTCTCAATGGTGAAGTACTCGACCTGATGAAAACCTTACCCGAGAGTTCATCCGACTGTTTTATTAACTCAGCTATCTCTGCTGGTACTAAACGGTAGTGCGCTTGTGAAACCGGTTCTGTCCCTGATTCCAACTCAATCATAAGAGCGTCTACTGGCTGGTGGTGGCCCATTTAAGGCTTCGAATACATCCTCAAACTCTGCAACCACTGGAATATCCTGCAACTCGTGATGTCCATCATCCTTATCCATCGAAATAGTCGCCACAAATCCCTCTGCTCCTCTCTCCAATATATCCTCAGCGTGCAACATGTAAATGAATGAAATTCCTCTGTAAGCCTGAATACACTGGAATGTGATCTTCCGATCTCTTCTAGGGATATGAACTCTTGCTCTGAGGCAATCTAGTACCACTCGATGACGTGACAGCCAATCCATCCCAACTATAACATCATAGAAATCCAGCTCCATTTCTCCTAAGTCTCCGATGAAATCGACCCCTCCAAGTAGAACTGATACATCTCGATGAACGCCAGTGGTCCCTAATCTCTGTGTGCAAGCTGTATGAATCTCAATAGCTTAAACACAATCTGAAATGGTAACACCGCCAAAATCTCCAAATAGCCAATTTACTCATGCAAGAGAATAACACATGCCAACCAATGGCTCACCTCTCACACCAAATAAGCTCCAGTAACCAAAAACTCGCAGAGTGACAACTTAAAGTTAGGTGGGTGGTAGAAACATCACAAATCCACTCACAATCTCCGAACACGGTTGACGAAACTGATAAAAACCTGAGCAATCTGACAAACTGTGACATCTTCCATCTGTTGAACATATGGCTGAAACACTGTTGGCTAAAGAACGGATAACGATGAGTTTACTCATCGTCATAAAAAGACAATTGGGTGAGAAGTTATCGAACAGGAAGATGCTAGTTACTTTTATTTTTAAAATCCCCCCAATTCATAAAAACACTGATGAAGTTGACTTATCGGCGGATCCGATCTACAACGAGCAGCCCCAAAAAAATGACCATAACTATTAGATGAAAAATCCAAATGATGATCCGCTTTCTGATAAACATAGATCTATGAGTGTAGAATATAACCTCAAAATTTGGCTTCGGAATACTTAGTTTTGATCGATCGTTCTTCAGTTCTCCATAAACGTGTCTGATGAGCTTTAATCTCTCTTCTCAAATGGTGTGATGGCTCCTCTTTCATGGTGGCTGGAGATGGAGAAGAGGATGGCTTAGAGAAGGTTGAATCTCCACTGACGGCACATAGCTTTAGGTTATTTAGGAGATTTATAATTAACAATTTAATATATAAGCAATTGGTTTATTGTCTTGGTCCAAATTTTAAATCAAATCGAATACCAATTTCGGTTTAAATATTTCGGGTCGTTACAACTTCCCTGGGTATTGTGAATTTCATATAATCTAAGTTTGGTTAAGATCAGTGTTTGAACCATAATCTCCTTTCGTTTGTTTTTTCTTCTGTAATGTTTTTAATATTTTCGTGGTGAAGGAGAACAAGAAGGTTCTCAATATTAATATATTACAATCAGTTTTTATGAAGACCTACATTTTCAGAGTTTGGACCTTTAAAAATATCCGTCGTGACACCGGCATGCGTTGTCCGTAATTGATTAATTACATTAGGGTTCAATTAAATAAGTATGATATGGTCTTTTATGTTACATTGGGTTTATACAGTTTAGATTATCGTTATTCGTATATAACATATAAAAGACTTTGTTTTTTGCACCGCTAAATTTTTTATGTAATGTTTCAGTATATCAATATAAAGATGGTTAATTTTTTTTTCTTAACTCTCACCCCGCGCTAGGCGCGGATCAGATCCTGGTTATAAAAGTATAAAAGAAACAATTATATGTCAGTATGTCACTGGTGAAACTTTGAAAACCGATATTATACATGTTAATACAACAAGTAAATGTTTACTTACATAAATTAAGTAAAACCGGCATGACACACGTGTATCACTATGAGTAAATAATAAAAAAATCATAATTCGAGCCAAAATCAAAATTATTACAATTTTAATAAATACCAGTTAGATTTTGACCCGCCCTTAAAAGAACGGGTATATTTTTGTCATAAATTTAATTTTTTATATTTGTTTTTTTCTTTCTGATTATATTTGTATTTTTTGTAATCATATTTGTGTATAAATTTTAATCAAAATATATTTTATTAAATAATAGCAATTTACATATTAATCCGGTATACGCAAGGTTAAGGCTGGGTTACTGGTCGAACTCGTCCCATTGACCCGCCAACCCGCGAGTTTTCAATTTTGTTTTGGTTAAAAAATATGACCCCCACAACCCGCAAACAGATAATTTTACACCACATCCGCTCCGCTTAATTTTGTGGTTATCCGCGGGTTATATACATATTTTAAAAATCATTATTTAATTTAATTACTATAAATTATATTTAGAATAAAAATTTTATACATGATTTATATTTTAACTTACTATTTTTAAAGTCCTGTATTTTTTTAAAAATTACTTTTAAATTTTTATTTTTAAATATTTGCGGGTTGATGGGTAGACGCGATCCAAAATCCTTAAAATCAATCGATAATAATAGAGTTTAGTAAACATCGAACAAAAGTATTGCTAATGTTTTTTTTGACAAAGATAAGTATTGCTAATGTTTCATGGTCAAATAGTCAAATACGTAGGAAATGTGTTATGGAGTAATTTTATAATTAAATACTATTCAGATTCAGATTCATGTTCAGTATTTCACTTTTTCTTAATGTTACAATCGATATATTTTTAAATAACATATCGTAGAACAATTTTGTAAATGGGAAGTATATTAATATGGAAGAAAGTGAGTATATTAAATGGCAATTTTGTTTAGTTATAACTTCCCGTTAATTGATGAAAAACAAATCTTCCCATTAATTGTAGGAGAAAATATAGGACATGAAGCATTGATTGATATTGCATAGTTATAGTTAGCTTAATTATTATATGGTCAAACAGTTAATTAATAAATAGTGATAGATAGGTCCAAACAACTTGTTTAAGTAGATTTTTCAAGAATGCTTCTATTTTAATAGTATAGATGTTGGATTATACAACTTAGGCATTAAAACTTAATAGTTGTAAAGTTCGCATTAATGCAATAAACCCACACCACCATTGTACATAAAAGCAATGCAATATCCCACAATCCTTTTTTTTTGTTAAAGGGTTTAATATCCCACAATCTTTAAAGCACAAATTTGTAAATAGACCAATCGCAAAAGAGTTATGTAGAAATTGGTTCAAAGAAAAGATGAACAAAATCACGTAAAAAATTTAAAACTATGTGTGAAAAATACCAAATCCTGCGCGTAGCGCGGTCTTCCCCTAGTACTATATAAGCAAAAAAATATTCTCAAAATTAACATTACATTAATTCTAAAACTATTTATTTGCGTTTTTAAACGTTGTATGTTTCTCATTTGTTTGGCATATAAAATTATCCGAGATACATGGAAATTTTGAAATGATAAAAATATTATTTACCATAAAATATGTTTTTTAGAAAAATACATGTATTAATATAACTAAATATATTAAACAAATATAATATAAAAATGGTATATGTAGTAAAAATGATTATATTTATATACATATCATTTGGTTAATTTAACATCTGACCACACAAGAACAATCAACAAATATACAAAAATTTGTAATATATCTATAAATAACAAGTAAACCATAAATGTTATCTATTAAACAAAAAAATACCCGTGCGGATGCACATATCAAAATAATTCATATGTACACCAGTGTACGCGTCGCATGTACACATTGTAAAAAAACATTAAAACTATATATTTTATTTTTGTCATAAACCATAATCTTTAATGTGTATATGTACACTAACATATGTACACAACTTTACAACATGCTGGATATCTAACATGTATCACAAACATATGTGTACATGTAAATATCTAAAAATATAATATTTATATTGTACACGTTAGTCCAGTGATGTACACATGTACACTACTATATTGTTGTACACATGTACACTATCATATTGTTGTACACATGTATGCCACCAACCTTTAATGTGTAAATCTAACTAACATATGTACACAACGTTACAACATGTTGGACATCTAACATGTATCACAAACATATGTATCACAAACATATGTATATACTATTGTACAATTCGGTGTACATATTTTTTTGATAGTTCATATTTTTTTTTGTTCGTTTAAGTCATATATGTGTGTATGTAGCTGTTTTTATTGTATTTTTATAGATGTATTCGTACTACAAATGGTTAGAATTTAATTTCTAAAGTTTGAGACAAAATTAAGTACCAATTTTTACATTTAAAAAGTATTGGGTTATCAAATAAATAACAAATAAGTTTAGGGACCAAATCTGCAAAAATGCTTAAATTAGCCATTGTTGCTTCAAGCTTATCATGCCAGTTTCAGAGCGCATATGAGAGGTGGGAAGGTCACGGCGAGGATGAATCACGACGAGGAAAGATGAAACGAGACAGAACACGGCATATCGAGCTTGGGATTCATAAAAGAAATGAGTTTGTCGTGTATGCTGGTGTGGTTAACATATCCATCGTTGTCCTCAACGCCTTTGTCGCCATTTCCGTCATCGTCGCCATCTCTGTCTAACTCTCTGTCGTCTTTTTTATTATTCTTGTGTCGTTTGTGATTATAAAATTTGAGAGATTGAATTCAAAGATTTTAAGATGAAGAAGATGAGAATGTTTGAAAGATAAAAAAATAAAAATAAAAGAGAGAGATAAAAGTGGGTTAAGAAGATAAGAGAGAGAGAAATGAAAGTGGGTCCCATTATTTACAATGTAGTTCTGTTTTAATTTGGAAAACTGAACTATATGTGATGAAGTTAGAGAAAAGTGTGTCGGTAGAAGAAACTGTCTTATTATGTTATTAAAAACTTAAAAGTGCCTCTCAATGTAATTGTTTCTATAATCTAGCTAGCCAACAAATTTATCAATTAAAGATAAATTTATATTATTGTGATTGCTTTTATATTGTAATTTAGATAATTTTGGTCCATGAAAAACTATATAAAATATATTTGTGCGGACGAGTGGGTATATTTTAAATCTTATTGAAACGGTTGGCAATTCAAAACTAAAATAAAATTACTCAATATAAAGTATAAAATTATTTTATTTAATAAATTTAAATTATAAAATATATACTACACATTTATATAAAATCAATATTTATTTATAAATATGTAAAAAACACACATGACGTATAAACTAGAACGCCTCAATATCACTAAAATAGCAGTTTTACTCTTTTTAATTATTCAGGTAAATATAATAATATACAGTTAGCAATATGGTCTTTCGGATACCCATCAAGTATAGATCGTTTTTTGAGGTATTAGATTTTTTTTGAGTATTCAAATTAGGCTCCGTTCCAGTACTATAATTTTTTTTGTGACTTTTGAGTCAGATTCTCCTGGTCCGAGTGGATTCAATTTTGATGTATTGGAACTTAAAAATATTCAAATAACTAATCTATCTAAAATTTCAAATATTTTGACCAAAAATAACCATATTACCTGATTCGGTTCAAATATTTTGTATCCAAACTAAAAATAACCTAAAAATTACCAAATAAACAAAGTAATCATATTATCCATTTTGATTTTAATTCAGATTCGATTATGATGTATAAGAACCTAAAATATTCAAATAGCCAATATAAATTTAGTTATATAATGACACATCTAAAATATATGATACTAATTATGAAAAACAAATATTGATTTTTAAAAAATAAAATCAAAATTCGCACGGGTGTGTAGGTCAAGCTCTAGTATTATATTAAAATACATTACACTAATATATTTTCAAAATAAATATTTATTATTCCAGTGTATTATAAAATTAAAAAAAAAGATTTAAATATAGTATCGCAGCATATATTATATTATATTTATTTATTTTACTATTTATTCATATTTATCTTATTTATTGGATATTAATTTAATTTAAAATAATACTTATTTAATAAGTGAATAGTATTTAGTGTTGTAAGTCTTGTTAGACTACTGTAGCTTTCCACTCAAGCGGTGTAATTTTAGTGTTGTTAAGAGAGATTTTAGGGTAAAAACTAGTCCTGCGACTTCGGTTTTCCGAAACCGAACCGTCGGTTTTTGGTTAACCGAAATTTTGAAAATAAATTTTGAAACTAACCAAATTAAATTTCGGTTTGGTTTGGTTATCGGTTTGCTAATGCTAATGCTCTACCCATCAAAATCTAAGTGGATATATCTTACTTTCCTACTGTTTTTTACTTTTTGGTAAGAAACTGGGAGAAAAAAACACCCAGCTTTTATTCAAACACCAACTTCAACCTACAAACGAACTTGTCTTGGCCTTGACGGACCATCAACATCTTCTAACAAAACATCAACAACATCCAAAAGTGCAACATCTAACTTATGAAAACCAAACGGCAAAGAAAAAGCAAGGTTAGCTAAACCATCAGCTAAGCGGTTAGCTTCCCTATACACATGAACGAATCGGACCAACCAGTCCCTTGTCGAGAAGCCATGGCACAATCGTACCAGGAAAGACAGCGGATGAGTATCTCCAATACCTGTTGTAAGAAACTCCACCACCATTTTAGAATCAACCTCCACCTCCAGCCTACTAATACCTTTCTCCCAAGCAATCGCCAGTCCATAATACAAACCCCATAATTCCGCTAGAGGTGCAGAGCATCTTCCTATATTGAGTGCAAACCCGCCACACCACTCCCCATCACCATTCCGCAACACTCCCCCTGCAGATGCCAATCCCGGGTTTCCATGTGATGCTCCATCTGTATTGAGCTTCATCCACCCTACCCGAGGTGGTTCCCATTTTATCATGATCTCAACCCGCCCACTAGTCTCTAAACTCGCAGTCTCCCTCTCCTTAGCTATCATCACTTCTTTAGCTAAGTTTCTCAAGAATTTAACTATGTCTCGCCATAGCCGGTTCTCACCAAACACATTCCCACATCTCAACTTCCACCCCCACCAAATAGCCAAGGAAAACGTCATAGCCCACGGAACTCCGCTCCCTACATGCTTCTCACATAAATTCCAATAGAGCATTTCATACAACATCATTGAAAAGAAGGCCTGTCTCCTCGTCGCTGGCACAAATCTATCCCATATTCCTTTCATCGCCGGGCAGTCTCTTAGAAAATGCAAGATTGTTTCTATCCCTCCTCTACAGACCTGACAAACATCAGTTCCACTTAGATGTCTTCGAAACCTCTCTGCATTTGTCATTATGGCTTGATTTCCAACGAGCCACAAAAACATTCTTACTCTTTCTGGCGCTATTACCCTCCACATAGTCTTATAGAAACTCCCCATATACGGTCTTGGAGTATCATCACGCGTGATCAAAGCGTAAGCGGATCTTACTGTGAACTGCCCATTAGACGTCTCTCCCCAGCCCAACCGGTCCTGTGCTCCAGTAAACGTATCCACCACCACCGTCGCGATCTCTTGCCTTGTCTCGTCAGTAACAAAAGGAATGATTCTGGATAGATCCCAACTCTCACCGTCTACCCATAGCTCTCTAGCTGTTATGTTTTCATATCCCTCCGGTAGATCATTAATGACAACTGTCGTGAGCGGTTGATTCGACAGCCACTTATCGGTCCAAAATTTGATTTGTCTCCCATTACCAATAACCCAGTTATGACCAACAGCTACCACTTCTCTGATACCCAACACCACGCTCCTCCAAGTAGACGAGACCTTCTTCCCTGCAACCATCCAAGTTGGGTCGTGGATATCGCCTACAACATACTTACTTCTTAGTATCCTAGCCCATAAGCTCTCTCTATCATGAAGTAAACGCCATCCCACTTTCGCGATCAACGCCTTATTCATATCCCTCGATACTCTAATCCCAAGGCCTCCATCCGTTTTTGGTCTGCATATTTTGTCCCAGGAAACCAGATGTTGACCACTACCCCACACGAAACTTCTTGATAGACTATCCAGTTTCTCCAGCGTACCAACAGGCAAACAGATCGTACTCATCGTATGAACCGGAATAGATGACAACACCGCCTTAGTCAGGGTTACCCTTCCTGCTAGACTTAGAGTTTGCTTCTTCCACCCTGCTAACCGTGAGGCCACTTTCTCAAGAACCTCCCCAAATGTATCTTTATTAATTCTTTTCTGTAGAATTGGCATTCCCAAGTATTTTCCCAGATCCTTTGTTGCTTCTATACTGCTCTCCTGGCTTATACGCTCCACTCTCCCTCTCGTAACATTACTTGAGATGAAAATTTTGGATTTCGGGAGACTTGCTTTCTGGCCAGAAGCTCTACAGAATGTCTCTAGCACTCTTCTTATCACTCTAATTTGTGTAACAGATGCCTCCGCAAAGAGTATCAGATCATCTGCGAAACAAATATGTGAGAGTTTCGGTCCTCCTCTTGACAGAGTAATGGGTTTCCATTTTTTCTCTATCACAGATTCATCTATCAAGTGACAAAGTCTCTCCAAGCATAAAACAAACAGATACAGGGACAACGGATCTCCTTGTCGAAGCCCTCTTGATGGCTTAAATGATTCTGACTTTTCTCCATTCCATAAGATACTCATCGCTGGACCAGAAACGCATTGCATTATCCTCCCAACCCAATCTTCTGACAAACCGGCAGCCCTCAATGTATCCTCTAGGAAATCCCCAGCGCACCCTGTCATAAGCCTTCTCTAAATCCAGTTTCAGAAGCATCCAGCCTTTTCGTCCCTCCTTTCTTCTCATAGAGTGTACTGCTTCCTGAACTACCACGATGTTATCAGCACTCAATCTGCCTGGGATGAAGCTAGCTTGAGCAGGTCCAATCAACTTATTTATAATACTCTTCAATCTCCCTACCATAGCTTTCGTAATGATTTTGAAAAGTACATTACAAAGACTAATCGGGCGAAACTGAGTAATGCTCTCCGGTTTGAGCACCTTCGCGATCAAAACAACAAGCGCATCATTTGTACCTTTCGGTAGCTTCCCAGTCTGAAAGAATAGGAGCACAAACCTGACCACTGAAGCTCCTACTGTTTCCCAACATCTTTGATAAAAAACAGGTTGAAACCCATCCGGTCCTGGCGCCTTAAAACTGCCCATAGCTCTAACAGCCGTTTCCACTTCTGCTGCAGAGAAAGTTTTGTTCAAGTTAGTGTGCTCTTGACTTGTAAGACTTGTAAATCCCCTCATCGGTAACGCTTGAACTCCAGCCTCCACATAATTCATCGAGTAAAGCCTTTTGAAATAGCTCACCGCCAACTCCTCAATCTCTTTAGCATCTGAAACCCATTTATTTTCATCATTCTTCAGCATGTCTACCTTATTACGCCTTCTCCTAATAATTGTAGACATATGAAAGAACTTCGTGTTCCTATCTCCATGAACAATCCATTTTTCCAGCGATTTCTGGAACCAAATCAGCTCTTCTTGTTCCAGAACTATCTCGAACTCCTTAAGCAGCTCACCCTCCTTCACCAATAGCTCTTCGGTGTGGTTCTGATCGATTTGCTCCTGAACTCTTTTTATCTCCATGACTAAGTTCTCTTTCTTCTTCTGAACATTCCCAAACACCTCCTTATTCCACTGTTTGAGCTTCTCTTCCAATCGCATTAACGCTTCTCTAGTATCAATATTACGATCCCATGAAGCTAGTAACAACTCCTTGAACTCATTGTGCTGTAACCATGCCGCTTCAAAACGGAAAGGACGACGGCATGCCCTTCCGTGTACCTTCGGCGCTAGTTGCAGATACAATGGAGCATGATCTGAGGCCAAAAAAGGTAAATGTGATACTCTCGCCTCCTGCCACTTGATTCTAGAATGAGCACAACATAAGACTCTATCCAATCTCTTAGCGACGAAGGTCCGCTCTGTCTTCCCTCTCTTCCAAGTAAACTGGTTCCCGCAGAAACCCATGTCTATGAGAGACATCTCGTTTATCCAATCACCAAATAGTAATGAGTCTTCAGAAAATCTCCCATTTCCACCACTTCTTTCATCCAATCGCACAATTGTGTTAAAGTCTCCACCAACAAACACCGGTCCAACACAACTACGAATTGTCTCTCTCAAAGCAGTCCACAAACCACTTCGACGGTTCGGCGTAGGAGCAGCATACACGACGATCAAATTAATCACCTCTGTCCCACTTTCTATTTGAGCATGAATAAACTGATTAGAAGATGCGACCACTTCCAGTTCTCCTACTTCCGATCTCCATAGCAGCCATAATCCGCCACTCTGTCCACACGCATCAACTCTAAACGAATTCTCGAAGCCCAGGCCCCTACAAATTCTACCCGCAGCTTCTCCTCCAGCATGAGTCTCAAATACAGCAAGTATATCGGTACTAAACTTCTTTACCAAATATCGGATCGATCTACGAAATTGAGGTTTATTCGCCTCCCGGCAATTCCAAAGAATACACTTCATCAGAACTTTATAAACGGCAACAAGAATCACCAAGGCAAATCGTTATGCCTCCACTGTGACGGACTAAACTCACCTCCTGATTTTTAGGTCAGGTTAAAGTTTTGGAAAGGTTAGGGAAAGATAACGTGGGCTGAATCTCGTAAGAACTTATAGAATGAATGATGATTTTATTGATGATTTTTGTATAGAACTGTTTACAATAGATATTTTTGATGATTACAAAGAAAGTAAAGTATTTTGAGAGCTTCTGCGTAAGAAGTTGAATTGTGGATCCTTTGATCATTGTTTGATGTCTTCTTTAAATAGCCTCAGGCCCCGTCGGTTGCTACCAACAGGTTCCCGAGATCCTCTCCGTGATTTGAGGGATTTGTAACAGCTTCCCTTTGACCTGGTCTTGCGCCTATTTATTTGTCCACGAGCTACCTCTTTGACCGGGTCTTGCGCCTGTTTACTTGTCAACGAGCTGCCTCTTTTCCTTGACCTCTCTGATGAACATCTCCAGCTCACAGCCTCCGGATCTGACTTAGCTGTTTTGAAGATTGAATTCATGATGGGCCTTTTTCGGCCTGTTATCATTTCTTATTTTCTATCACTAGCTAGGGGGTCATATTTGGGCCCAACAGTTGCCCCCAGCTTTCGAGATAAGATTCCTTATCTCAGAAGCTAGACCTAGCCGCCGAGCATCAATCTTTTTGTTGAGATCTCAAGCAACAGTTCTCTTTATTGAAGATTTCCTTTGCTTAATCTGATGGCTACGATTGCGTATGAAAAGGCACAAGTATCCGACTTCTCGGCCAGCAAGCTTCCCATTCCTCAATTCTCAGAGAGTTCAGGTACTTTCGAGATTAACATGTTTAATCTATCCTTTTCCGGAGAGTATGGTTCTAACTTAGGTTTGGTGGGCCCTGATTCAGCTCCAGTCGAGACGTCCCAGATGGGCGATGACAAGGAGGCAGATGAGGGAGATCCAGCCAAAGAAAGTGATCCAGTCGAGGGAGACAAGGATGTCGGGATGAGCTCCCGTGATAATGATGTCTAAGAGCTGCGGCTCTTTTTGAATTGTAATGTTGCTTTTCATGACTTTTGCCCAATGGGCTTTGTTTACGTTTCAGACTTATAGCCTGAGGAGGCTTTTAAACATTAGGGTCTTCTGAACCCTCGTTAGCCTGGGGAGGCTTTTAAACCCTTTTATTCAAATTTCGGTTTTGTTTTTCGTATTAAGTCATTTGGCTTGGTTTGATCGTTTCTTGGATGAGATTGACTTTTGTCAAGTGGAAGTTTCGGTTAGGACATGTATCGTGATTATTATATACAATGTCCAATGACTTATCAGGTCTCGAATATTTCAAGTGTATTCGATTACGAGGATCCTTAGAAGGAGTTCCTGAAATATTGAGATTAGCTCCGGGTTTTTAGGAACCTGAGCTACTCTGAAGACCTTAGAAGGGGGTTCATGGGAACCTGAATTCGTTTGTGGGATTTTAAGACTCATTGAAGTTTGCTTAGGATTTTAAGACCTTTTGAGATTTGATAAGGATTTTAAGACCTTTTGAGATTTGATAAGGATTTTAAGACCTTTTGGGATTTGATAAGGATTTTAAGACCTTTAGTGGTTTCTAAGGATTTTTAAGACCTTAGATTTAGGTTTGTCGAAGTTTGGTTTTGCCTGAAGGATTTTAAGACTGTCATGTCCCTGATCCTGAATATGATCATTAGGATCGACCATGGTGCAAAGAGACGCACCAGTCAGGTCATGTGACCTAAAAACAAGGGTATCATGGCCTGGAAGTAAGGTTAAAGGCATCATGAAGCTAAGATATAGCTAAACCAAGAAGGAGACAAGTATCAAGGAGCTGTACAAAGTGTATGGCAGCTGGGCGATGCAGTGAGCAAGCTCGACCAGCTAGATGAAGTATAGTGCAGCTCAGTGTAGCTCACTGAAGAGTGTGTCAGCTCCCTCAGCTGGATGAACTAGCTCACTCAGCTGGGTCAGCTGGGGATCAGCTCAACTCAGCTAGACTGAGTGTTCAAGTCTTGGGCAGTTGGGCCAGGTCCGGACAGTGGTCGGACCATGTGGACCACCCGGGTGTGCCGTTGAGCCGGTGGGCACTTGGGATCAGACCAGGGGTTTGGGCAACCAGCTAGGACTTGTTTGTGACATGTCTAGAGGCAGTTAGGACTGTCAGGGACGTCTGGTAACTGCCATAGGTGAACAGGTGTGATCTGGACCATTGATTAAATCAATGGCCCGAAATGTTAATGAAGGGATGCAATGGTTGGAAAATAACCACCACTTCTTCTATATAAGGAAGGCAAGTCCGTGCCTTTGCAGGCACGTCAGGGCTTCATTCTTCTTCCTGAAACACAAAGAAAAACAGAGAAAAACAGAGAGATGGTCGGATTACACAATCCAAGACCAAGAGAGGCTTGAAGGCAGCAAAGAGGCAGTTTTGATGGCAATCAAGAGGAGAGTTGAGAACGACCCTCTGGTGTGTTTTTATTATGGTTTGCCACGCCCTTGGCTTCCTCTACATCCTTACTACACATCCAAATAGCCATAGAAGAAGGGAAATGACCGGATTCACTCTCAAAGTCCAAGAGCAGCCTTAAGGGCAGTGGTGTGTAGAAAGGCAGTTTCATGGGTACTGAAGTGAGAAGTGATGGGCGACCCTTGGGTGGTGTTTGATCATGGATGAACACACCCTAGGCTTCCTCTGTGTCTTAGGGACACACGCAAATGGTCAGAAGAGAATGGAGAAGGCCGGACTCCACTCCCAAAGGCTTGTACAGCCTTGAAGGTGGATGCAGTGCATAAACTGGTTTCATGGAAGTTCCATGAAAGGGATGATGGGTGCGACCCATGGTTGGATCTTATCAATACTGGAAGTATATGATAAGGCATGATAGAGGCATGCAATGGAGGAGCATGGCCAGACATGATACAGGAAGCACAAGATCTAGAAAGATCAAGTCTAAGGTAACATGTACATATGATTACTTTGTGGTTGTTGGGGTCAAAATCGGTCAAGACGAAATCGATGTCCGAAAGTCTCGGCAAAATATGAAAAATGTTAAAGCAACCTCGAGAGACCAATTGTTAATCGAGAAAACTTAAGAAAAAATTAAGTTCGAGATTCATCGTCTCGAAATCAACTGCTAGAAACATTTTCTACACAAGGAAAAACCTACGGAAAACTAAAAACGCAAGAAACACGAAGGAACCGAGCAGCCAACACCGAACGTGGCCGTGGCCGCCGGGCGGCTAGCCCCGTGCTGGCCGTGGCCGCCGGCGGCTAGCGCCCGTGCTGGTCGTGGCCGCCGGGCGGCTAGCCCCGTGCTGGCCGTGGCCGCCGGCGGCTAGCGCCCGTGCTGGCCGTGGCCGCCGGGCGGCTAGCCCCGTGCTGGCCGTGGCCGCCGGCGGCTAGCGCCCGTGCTGGCCGTGGCCGCCGGGCGGCTAGCCCCGTGCTGGCCGTGGCCGCCGGCGGCTAGCGCCCGTGCTGGCTGTGGCCGCCGGGCGGCTAGCCCCGTGCTGGCCGTGGCCGCCGGCTAGCGCCCGTGCTGGCCGTGGTCGCCGGGCGGCTAGCCCCGTGCTGGCTCGGGTCGTCGGACGGCTAGTCTTCGTGCGTAAGTTCCAAACCTCCGGGTCGCCAGAAATCCGTGTTTCGCGACTTTCCGAGTCCTTGCAAATAAAACTCCTTTTTCTGTTCCGGGATTTCTAAAAACCCCTAAGACGTCAACGGATAGGAAGACTTCGTATAAAACGGTGATGGTTATCTTACAACACCATTCACCTTAGCAATGGATCGAAGATCTTCCGAAAGACTTGACATCCGAGTAGGAGCATCCTTTTAGAGAAATCGTAGAAAAACAACGGAAGACCGGAATGCGGCCCGAAAGGGACCAACTCCGATCGGACAACCAGTTTACGATTTTCTAAAAGGATAGATACGACGGTTTACAATTATCTTCGCCTGACAAGATAAATGTTAAACTGCCAAAAAGATAAATGTCAACTTTCCGAAAAGATAAATGTCAACTTTCCCGGTAAGCACGAAAGCCGACGAAAATGGAAAAAGTCCAGCCCACGGCAGACTCAGCCCAGCAACGATAGACCGTCCTATGGGAGTATATAAGCAATGCTAGGAGCAGAGGAAGGGGGATCCGAAATCAGAAGAAAGAAACTACTCCAGAGCAATTTAGAACTTAGGCGCTTATTTCCTTTTTTAGCGAGCTGCGACTCAACTAGGTTAGATCTAGGTTCTAAGACTAGCGACGATCGACAGCTCTTGTAGCCGTGATCTCGACCTGTTGTCCAAACGTTCTCCGCAGATTCGGAAATAAGATTCTTTCTTTTTGCTCTATTCATTTTACGCATTTATTCTCGTATTAGACTTGTCTTAACTTTGTCGTGCGTGGCCCAGCAGATAGCCGGGATCCTCGGGGAAAACTAGGTCAACTTAGTTTTCCTACGTTTTAACTTAACTAAAATCGACAGTGCGAATTTCGGTTCCCACAGTTTGGCGCTAGAAGGAGGGGGATTCGCAGCTTATCTTTCTCGCAACTACGCACGCCCAGTCAAGCATGTCTATCGACGCTGAAAAAGACAAGCAAACACACGACGGACCAGCCGTCGATGTCAACGCTGAGAAGACTCCTGACGGAAACGTATCGACGGTCACTGCCGAGGCAAACACCGTGATGCTGGACCAGATGAAGGAACTGTTCGCCACCGCCCAGAAACGGTCGGAAGAACAGGAGAAACTGATGGCTTCACTCGTTAAACAGGTCAATACCTTAACAGCGAAAAGCAAACTCCCGCGCGGATCCACCAAGGTGAGGCGTGTCAGGAGGCTGGACTTCGGTACTTCCGAAGACCAAGAAAAAGATGCTACCAGAAAATCCCCGGAAATCATCCCTGATGATACCACTCCGACGGGACAGAAGAAAACGACGGTCAACCTTCCACCTCCCGCGAGAGACAACGAAGAAGACGACGTCGAAAGAATCAATCTGGATATCAGCGATCAATCGGATCCGTCCGACGAAGACGCCGACATCCACCACAGAAGGACCCGAAGTCAGTCAGCTCGACTAGCGGCAGCCTTCGAAAAACCCATGACAGAAGAGGAAGAAGACCTCTACTGGTCAGAGCAAGAAAGGTTAGCTGAGGACCAGACTCGGGCCTATCGCCGCCAGCATAGACAGAAGAGCGCGAACGGCACCGACGAGATTCACGATCTCCGGGAGTACATCGCTAAAACTGCAGCCGAGGTGAAAGCGGTAAAATCGCAGATTCACCACGCAACCAGTACTGCCCCCGAGATCGACCTGCTCCTCGAGGAATCGAGAAAAACTCCATTCACCTCTCGAATCACGGAGGCACGAGTCTCGGATCCTGGGAAGATAAAGCTTCCCACCTACGATGGAACCACAGACCCAAAGGCACATCTGCAGTCTTTCCAGATTGCAATGGCAAGGTCTAAACTTCCGGAGCGGGAAAAAGACGTCGGCTGCTGTCTCCTATTCGTCGAGAACCTCAGAGGTGCTGCTCTCGAGTGGTTCTCACAATTGAAAAGAAACTCCATCGGAAGTTTCCGCCAGCTTGCTTCGGCTTTTCTGAAGCAATTCTCCATGTTCATGGATAGGGAAACTTCCGACGTGGACCTTTGGAGGCTAATTCAAAAGGAAGACGAACCACTCCGCGACTATATACGGAGGTTCAAACTCGTGATCTCCAGGGTAACAGGCCTCAGCGACAGAGTCGCCATCGACGCCCTGAGAAAGAACCTCTGGTACAAGTCGAAGTTCCGAAAGTGGATCTCTCTGGAAAGGCCACGTACCATCCAGGACACTCTCCACAAAGCAACGGATTTCATCATCATGGAAGAAGAGATGAAAATCCTAGCGCAAAAGCATGGACCGCCAAAAGCATCCGGCAAAAAGAAGACCTCTCGTAACGACAAGTACGTCCATCACGAGGGGGAAGACGTCCAAGGCGAGCATAACAACGCCGTTAATTCCGAACAAGGAAAGACCAACGGAAACACCTGGACACGGAACTCGTACAAGGACAATTCCAGCTGCGAGTTCCATCAGACGAGAGGTCACTCCACCGCCAACTGCAAAGTCCTCGGCGCTAGGCTCATTATGAAGCTGCTCGATGGCAAACTAGCAACGGTCAGGAGCGTGAAAGACCTCGTCCTAGATTCTGACCGTCCGCCGAAGACTGACGGAGCCAATCCCGAGAATAACATGCCTGGGACTCAGTCGGGCGAAAAACGTGAACGGAGACAAGACGGCGAAGGAAACAACAACAACCGTCAAAGGGTTAATATGATCATCGGAGGATCACACTTTTTCCAAGACTCCGTTTCGTCAATCAAAGCCTACGGACGGAAGGCCGAAACAGGTCCCGGATGGTCTCCAGAAGATGACGTTCCCGATCAAGCGATCATCTTCGAAGAACAGGATACGGCCGGACTCGATAAACCCCACTACGATCCTCTGGTCATCGACCTGGTGATTCAGGACCTCGAAGTCGGCCGCATCCTCATCGACACAGGGAGCACGGTCAACATCATGTTCCGCGATACTCTGCAGAGGATGAACATACCCCTCGGAGAAGTCATCCCAGAACCAAGACCATTAACTGGATTCTCGGGCATCACATCCATGACCCTCGGAAAAATCAGACTCCCGGTCATGGCTAAAGAAGTCACGAAGATCGTCGAATTTGCGGTAGTGGATAACCCGGCTATCTATAACGCCATAATGGGAACTCCTTGGATAAATGCCATGAAGGCAGTTCCGTCCACTTACCATCTCGGCGTCAAGTTTCCAACACCGACTGGAACAGCGGTCATCTGGGGAAGCCAAAAACAGTCGCGACTTTGCTTCCTAGCCGAACATAAACTTCGCAGCAATCGGAACGCCCCAGTAGCTAACCCGAAGCGAACCAAGAAGAACCTGAGTATCTCCGGGAACTCGGCAGAAAACAACTCGGGTCTGTCCGAACAGGCAACAACTCAGGATAGCGAAAAAATCCTCGAGACCATCGCCGAAAAAACGGACGACCCAACTCCCGACGCGACCACCGACTTAGCTGAAACAGTCAAGGCGCCAGAAACCGTGGAGTAATAGCAACCGTGACAGAAACAGAACTACGAGATGGCTTGATCCTCGCAAGAGGTACGTAGGCAGCTCGTCGCAACCCGACGAGTTCAGCTATCCCCCTCACCAAAAAGGGGGGGGGGGAATATAGGGACAGACATCCTTGTACTCCCGCAAAAACGCTCTTCATGTAATTTACTTTATGAATAAAAAATCTTCTTTTTATTTCAAATGCTTACTCAAACGCATAAACGTTACGGAAAACGAAAATCATGTCTTTGGGGAACACGAGACGTCGTTAGTTCCCGAAAAATCTTGATTTTCCTTTCTCCTCCAAACAGTCCGTCCGCGACTCTAAAGACACCACCAAACAGTCCATCCGCGACTCTAAAACTCGTTTCCGTCGATTGGCCCCGACGGAAAAATAGAAACGTTTCACTCAATCAAATTCGTAGTCTGGCTTCTAACGAAGTCCTTTTTGCATCCGACAAGGATATCATAGCGCGCTATACAAAAAATCCAAATTTTGGTTAGCTCTTCGTAAAGGAAGTAGCTCGACTCGTTTCCAAACGAATCATATAAGCCGATAAGCACTTCGCAGATTCTAGAACGGTACGAGTCAGGTCAAAATCGCAAACAAGCAAAACGAAAGCCGATTTGTCATCGCACAGCTTCAGTCCGAAAGTAGACCTAGGTCTTGCCCTAAACCCAGCCTTGCTGGTATCTAAGACATCTCACAGGCATAAGTATCCAGAATACGAGATCCCAGTCGCCTCTTATCGCTTACAAACCTAACGTTCGCTACAAAGTGACCTACGGACCTAGCGACAAAAAGAAGAGATTGAATGCGAAGTGACTACACGTATTCAAACCCTCTACACTTGACGAAAGTATAAATCAGAACGCATATTTCATAAAAACATTTATAACAGGGATCCGAAAGCCACCAACGGCTGATCCCGAAAAACATAAAGTCACGCGACCTCCTAAGGGTCGCAACACATACATACAAACGGCCACACTTGGCCAATCATAAGTTATAATCAAATGCATAGCAGTCGGTTAGAGATATTCCGAACGAAGAGTCGGGCTGATCGACCTCCTCATCCCCGTCGCCCACGTTTGGATCCTCGCCTACATCCGCCGTATCCTCCGAGACCTGGATAGGATTCCACAGTTCTCGAATTCTTCCTTCAATCGGAGGAACAAAGGATTCGGCGTTGGCACATATCCTCATCGAGCCATCCATCGTGGCGAGTTCGCCGGAAAGAGAGAAGTCCCCACGCTGCATCTTGCCGAGGGTACCGACCGAACCACGGCACTCGCGAAAATCACCTACAAAGTCCTGAGCCTCCTTGTACGCTTCGAACTCAGTAGAAAAATTTTCAGCCCTTCGGTTCATTTCGGCGGCAGCTCTTCTCCGTCCGCTCCTCTCCGCGCGAACAAGGGCTCGAGCCTGGACTTTGGCTTGCCGGCGATTTTGCTCCTCCACCTCCAATCGATACTTAGCAAATTCCCTTGTCTTTTCCTCCGCTTTGAAACGGGCCAACCGGGCGGTGCGGAAACTCCCATCAATCGATGCATTCCAAACTCTCACGGCCTGCAAAGAAGCCAAGGTCAAATAAAAAGAAAAGAGGAGTTACTCGAGTTTCGAGAACAAACCTCGTTGACCAAGCGAGCACCCTCCGCAGTCACTTTGTCCCTTTCCTCGTTGGGAAAACGCCGGAGGGAGTTCGTCAAAGAAGTCACCCGGAGGAGGAACATCCCGACTCTCTGAGGTAAGGCCAGGGTCGTATCTCGGCGTCGCGCCATCTCCCGACGAGGCCTCAAAAGCAATCCCTTTATCTTTACGAGGTCTCCGCCTCTGCCTTAAAGGGGCAAAAACGTAGGACCTATCGTTGACACAGGGACGTGTACCACCTCGCGATCGGAAAAGCGCGACCGCCCCTCGAATCCGGTCGAGAGTGAAGGAGTTCCAGGAACAAGGCCTCGACCTAAAAAGATCCCTCCTGACCGCAAGATCGGAAGGAACATGCGCGAGACACCTGTTCTCTAAAAAAAAAAAAAAAAACACATGTTCAATATTCGCCTTTCGAATGTTAAAAGAGAGAATGCAATAATTTTTACCTCGCTGGTACAACCAGTCCGTCGGGAATAGGTGGAGAAAGCCTTCTTCAACAGACTCTCCGTCTATCCTCACAAAAAAGAAACGATCGACATAGTCCTTGGCATGCGAGGTGACTCCATTGATCACCGAAAAATTGGTCCTCGCCTTCATGGAGTAAACTCCATTGATACTCGTCGCCTTGGAGTTCCATAACCCCTCGAAATCGGCAGGGCTAAGATCTATCCCTAACTCGTAACTCAGAATCACAACGCCGAGCCAGCTCTCCAAAGCTGACACGTTCAGCTGGCTGATTGAGATTCCGAAACGGTCAGGGGCCTGGCCGTGGCCGCCGGGCGGCTAGCCCCGTGCTGGCCGTGGCCGCCGGTGGCTAGCGCCCGTGCTGGCCGTGGCCGCCGGGTGGCTAGCCCCGTGCTGGCCGTGGCCGCCGGCGGCTAGCGCCCGTGCTGGCCGTGGTCGCCGGGCGGCTAGCCCCGTGCTGGCTCGGGTCGTCGGACGGCTAGTCTTCGTGCGTAAGTTCCAAACCTCCGGGTCGCCAGAAATCCGTGTTTCGCGACTTTCCGAGTCCTTGCAAATAAAACTCCTTTTTCTGTTCCGGGATTTCTAAAAACCCCTAAGACGTCAACGGATAGGAAGACTTCGTATAAAACGGTGATGGTTATCTTACAACACCATTCACCTTAGCAATGGATCGAAGATCTTCCGAAAGACTTGACATCCGAGTAGGAGCATCCTTTTAGAGAAATCGTAGAAAAACAGCGGAAGACCGGAATGCGGCCCGAAAGGGACCAACTCCGATCGGACAACCAGTTTACGATTTTCTAAAAGGATAGATACGACGGTTTACAATTATCTTCGCCTGACAAGATAAATGTTAAACTGCCAAAAAGATAAATGTCAACTTTCCGAAAAGATAAATGTCAACTTTCCCGATAAGCACGAAAGTCGACGAAAATGGAAAAAGTCCAGCCCACGGCAGACTCAGCCCAGCAACGATAGACCGTCCTATGGGAGTATATAAGCAATGCTAGGAGCAGAGGAAGAGGGATCCGAAATCAGAAGAAAGAAACTACTCCAGAGCAATTTAGAACTTAGGCGCTTATTCCTTTTTTAGCGAGCTGCGACTCAACTAGGTTAGATCTAGGTTCTAAGACTAGCGACGATCGACAGCTCTTGTAGCCGTGATCTCGACCTGTTGTCCAAACGTTCTCCGCAGATTCGGAAATAAGATTCTTTCTTTTTGCTCTATTCATTTTACGCATTTATTCTCGTATTATACTTGTCTTAACTTTGTCGTGCGTGGCCCAGCAGATAGCCGGGATCCTCGGGGAAAACTAGGTCAACTTAGTTTTCCTACGTTTTAACTTAACTAAAATCGACAGTGCGAATTTCGGTTCCCACAGTGGTTTATGTTGGTGTCTCTTGAGGTGCATATGAGGCCAAGTATGGCACGCCCTTGGAGACCATATATTGTGATGTATTGTAGGGATACAAGACCATGGAGAAAGGGGCGGATCATAGTTGAACTAATTCATCCATATGGGATAGTAATTAGATGCTATACAACAACTAGTGATTCATGGTGGTTCATGAGTGAACCATATCTATGGTTTTGCATTACCAATGGCTTCAGGCCGTGGCAATGAGGTTCAGGTTCACAGAGACCTGGATTTATTCGAAGGGTTTTAAGACCTTAGGTTCATGTTCACGGAGACCTGAATTTATTCGAAGGGTTTTAAGACCTTAGGTTCAGGTTCACGGAGACCTGAATTTGTTCGAAGGGTTTTAAGACCTTAGGTTCAGGTTCATTGAGACCTGAATTTGTTCGAAGGGTTTTAAGACCTTAGGTTCATGTTCATTGAGACCTGAATTTGTTCGAAGGGTTTTAAGACCTTAGGTTCAGGTTCACGGAGACCTGAATTTGTTCGAAGGGTTTTAAGACCTTAGGTTCAGGTTCATTGAGACCTGAATTTGTTCGAAGGGTTTTAAGACCTTAGGTTCAGGTTCATTGAGACCTGAATTTATTCGAAGGATTTTAAGACCTTAGGTTCAGGTTCGTAGAGACCTGAGTTTGTTCGAAGGATTTTAAGACCTTAAGTTCAGGTTCGTAGAGACCTGAATTTGTTAAAAAGTCAAGGTATCAAAGATAATTGATTTAGTGATAATAGGATACATGGTATCACAATAATCATACAATCGATGTTTGGGCTATATGTTCTCAAACATATGCCCCCTTTTGCCATGGTGTAAATAGTGTTAAAATGAGATTGGGGTTGCACTCATAACACAATTGCCTATGTACCCAGTCAAGGAGTCAAGCCTAACGTAATTCGAGGAATTTAAGTACCTAATGATAGTATTTCTTCAGATTTGTGGCATTCCACAATCTGACTTCAGGTACTCCGGTTCGCAACTTGAGGAGCTTATAGACGCCAGGTCGTACCACGTGGATAATCCGGTAAGGACCTTCCCAATTGGTTCCTAACTTCCCAGCATATGGTTCCTTGGTTCTTTCGAAAACCTTCTTAAGTACCAGGTCACCTACAACAAATTGTCGAGGCCTGACTGGAACTATAATGTCGAGCCATTGCCTGCTGATAGTTTTGAATCCAAAGCAAAGCTCGGTCTCGTCGTTCCTCGATTAAATCGAGGCGGTCTGATAAGAGCTGGTCGTTAGCTTCGGGATCAGACGTACAGAGCTCTCGACGGAGGCTCCCAGTGGAGGTTTCCGCCGGAACGACAGCTTCCATAGCTAAAGAGAAAGGGGTTTCCTCTGTAGCCTTTCTCGGGGTGGTTCGACATGCCCAAAGTACTTCAGGTATCTTTTCAGACCAGGTTTTCGTGTTGATTCCGAGGCGTTTTTTGAGGTTTGCTAATACTGACTTATTAGCAACCTCCGCCTGACCGTTACCTTGAGGTCGTCGAGGTGTTGAGAAGGTAAGACGGATATTCCACTTGTCGCAAAATGCTTTGAAGTCGCGAGAAATGAATTGTCCTCCGTTGTCGGTTACGATCTTATTCGGGACGCCGTGGCGGCAGACAATGTCTTTCCACACAAATCCTTCGACTTCGAATCTAGTTATCTGTTGGAAAGCTTCAGCCTCTATCCACTTCGTGAAGTAGTCTGTCAAGACCAGGAGGAAGTGTAGCTTCTGCCTTCCCCTTTCTGTCGTTATGAGTGGTCCTACGATGTTCATGGACCACTTCATGAACGGGACGGAGCGGATATTGAGGATAGTTTTTCCGCAGGCTGATGTATAATCGGTGCATGCCTTTGGCATTTATCACATGAAGAGGAGTAAACCTCGCAGTCAGCGATAATGGTGGGCCAGAAATAGCCCTGTCTTTTGATTCGGATAGCTAGACCTCTGCCCCCAGGGTGGTTTCCACAGGAGCCGTCGTGCATTTCTTTCATAAGATTGATAGCATCGAGGCCATGGACGCATTTTAGGTAAGGTCCGGAAATGCTTCGTTTATGGAGGGCTGACTCGATTATGCAGTATCTTGCGCTTAATGCTTTGAGTTTTCGGGCCTCCCACTTATTGGGGGGGGGGGGGGGGGTCTTACCTTCCAAGATGTACCGCATGATCGGTATTCTCCAATCCTCTCTCCCAATGATTTTGTCATGAAGAGATGAGGGCGGGTCTTGTTCAGGTCCCTGAGTGTCGTGACCTGATGTGTCTTGTTCAGGTCCCTAAGTGTCGTGACCTGATGTCTTATTGCCCCCAGAGATATTGGTAGGATTAGGCTCGAAGGAGTCTGAATTCTGAGGAATATCTCCAGTTCTGGTGTTGTTCTTCGGAGTCTGGGTCGTTTCTTCGGATGCGCTTTCAAAAGCAGAACGACTCCTTGTCCTGGCTGCGTAGACAGGTGAATCCGAGGTCTGGATCTTGCCCCCGGAGGTATGCTTTTTAAAGCTACGAATTCTGGTTTTTGGGAACCAGTACGTTGTAAGAACTTGGGTTGCTACCGTCTGGGGGTAGCTACCTTCCGTTTGCTCTTTCGGCTTGCTATCGATCTCAGCTTTGGTAGTTATGTCGATACTTGGCTTTTCGATTCTCTCTACGGGTATGATCCGTTTTACGAGGGGGTCTGATGTTGACGCTAGAGCAGCCAGCGCGTCTGCTGAGGAGTTCTCTCCTCGTGGGATCCTCGTTAGTTCAAATCTGTTGAACTGCTTAGTGAGGTTCCGGACAACTTCTAGGTATGCCCCCATTCTTTCGTCCCTTGTTTCATACTCGCCGTGGAACTGGCTAGCTACTAGCTGTGAATCACTATAAGCGTTCAGCTCTCGAATTCCGAGGCTTAGGGCGAGTTTTAATCCTGCAATTAATGCTTCGTATTCAACCTCGTTATTAGAAGCGCTGAATCCGAGCCTGTAGGATTGTTGGATAGTTTCTCAAGCTGAGGAGGTCAGCCTTAGACCGATGCCGGAACCTTGTCTTGGCGAGGCTCGTCAATGTACAGACTCCACTTTGGAGCTTCCGTTTCCAAGTCTAGTTGTTCGGAAGCTAGCTCGATTATGAAATCGGCAAGGACCTGAGCTTTTGCTGCTGCTCGAGGTCTATACTCGATATCGTATTCACTGAGCTCTATTACCCATTTAGCTAATCGTCATGATTGGCTAGGGCTGTGCAAAATTGTTCGCAATGGTTGTGAAGTCATTACGACGATTGAATGCGATTGGAAATAAGGTCGCAATTTTCTGGCAGCTGTTACGACAGCTAGAGCTAGTTTTTCCATAGTAGGGTATGTAGTTTCGGCGTCTATCAGACTCTTGCTGGTATAATAGACAAGTCTTTGCTCGTTTTGCTCTTCTCGTACCAACACACCACTAACTGCAGCGGTTGATACGGCGAGGTAAAGATATAGCGGTTCTCCCATACTGGTTTAGCCAGGATCGGAGGTTCGGAGAAGTAAGCTTTCAATTGTTTGAAGGCTTCCTCGCACTTTTCGTCCCATAAGAGTTTCTTATTATTTTTTAGAAGTTTGTAGAATGGGAGGCACTTATCGGTGGACCTGGATATGAATCGATTTAATGCTGCGATTCGTCCACTCAATCTCTGTACCTCTCTGGTTGTCTTAGGTGACGGCATTTCCAGAAAGGTAGCTATCTGTTTTGGGTTGGCTTCGATGCCTCTTTCGGTTACGAGGTAGCCGAGAAACTCGCTTGAAGGTACCCCGAAGGTGCACTTAGCATGGTTGAGCTTCATATCGTATTTGTTGAGGATATTGAAGCATTCCCTTAGGTGGGAAATGTGGTTTTATCCAATTGAGGATTTGACTAGCATATCATCAATATAGACCTCCATGGTTTTCCCGAGCTGGCCAGCAAACATTTTATTCACTAGCATTTGATAGGTAGCTCCTGCATTTTTTAAACCGAATGGCATGACCTTATAGCAATAGGTCCCTCGTTCAGTTATGAATGCAGTTTTCTCTTGATCGTCGGGATCCATCATGATTTGATTGTACCCTGAAAAGGCATCCATGAAGGACAGGAGCTGGTGGCCAGCAGTGGCCTCGACCAAACGATCGATGTGAGGTAACGAGAAGCTGTCTTTTGGACAAGCTTTATTTAGGTCGGTGAAATCTACGCAGATTCTCCATTTCCCGTTCTTCTTTTTTACAACTACTGGATTAGCTAGCCAGTCTGGGTAATGTACCTCACGAATGGACCCAGCTTTCGTAAGTCGGTCAACCTCGTCGTTAACAGCTTGAGCCTTTTCTAGACCTAGCTTGCGACGCTTTTGTTTGATCGGTTTGAAAGTGGGGTCTACATTAAGCTTGTGAGTAGTAACGTCGGCGTTTATACCCTTCATGTCACTGGTGGTCCATGCAAAGGTTCCGACGTTGCTTTTTAGAAAGTCGATGAGATCCTTCTTAGTCTCGAGAGGTAGCTCGGATCTGATACTCACTTGCTTTTCAGGATTTGAGTCGTCGATACTAACTTGCTCGGTGAGGTTCTTAGGGGGACCTCGAATATTCTGTTGTATCTCACGACCCTCCTGGATCTGTAATTGCTATTGGGGTGATTCTTTGAGAATTTCGAATCCTCCCAGGTAACAGATCCTGGAGATCTTTTGGTTACCATGCACGGTAGATATCCCTTCAGGTGTCGGGAATTTCACACATTGGTGATAAGTTGAAGCTACTGCTTTCATCTGATGGATCTACGGTCTTCCTAGGATCGCGTGAAACGGGGAAGGTCTGTTGATAACTACGAAATTCATCATTTTCATGATTCCGCCAGTTATAATTGGGAGCTTAATAGTTCCCAATGAGGTAGCTGTTTCTCCGGAAAAGCCTATGAGGCTAGCTTTCTGGTCGACGATTTCGTACTCATCTATTTCCATCCCCTTTAGGGCGTTATAGAAAATGAGGTCGATGGAGCTCCCGGTGTCTACCATGATCTTGGGTACTTCATACCCTGCAATGTTCAAGGTGACGGGGCATCGTCGTGAGGTTTGTCAAGGTTTGACGTCTCACTTTCCCAAAAGGAGATCTTAGTGTTCGACTCGGGGTTAGGAGGCTTGGATTGAGTGTTAGACACAGCCTTCCGTACATGAGTTTTAATAGAATTAACGGAGTCTTGACACATATCGGATCCTCCGAGGATGTAGTCTACCCTTGAGCTGGGGCTCGATTGAGGTAGCGGTTTGCTCAGGAGGGCCTCAACTTGTAGGCTTTTTCCTTGGGGGAGTTTCCCGAGGACCATGTCGACTCTTTTCTTAGGAGCCGGGGGTGGTGAATCGGTCTCTTTTTCAGGAGACCTTTCTCGTTTCGGTGAGGTATCTCTGGGACCTCTTTTCTGGTAGGGCTGTGGTTTCTTGAGGTCCAAGCCCTTTATTCCTCCGGCAGCAAATTTAACTGCCAGTTGTCGTTGGAGGTCCCAACATTCCTCGGTTGCGTGCCCTTTCCGATCATGGTAAGAGCAATGTTTGTTCTCATCATGTCCTTTTGACCAAGGGGTTTTATTTGCTGCAGCGACAGGTTTTCCTTCCTTATCTTCCTCGATTGCATAGGAGTGTTCCCCCTGGGTCTGATTATTTCGAGAGTTCCCCTTTTTATGAGGTCCTCTTGCTTTTGAGGTTTCGTTTTTCGAATGACTCTGAGATTTTTTGTGGAGTTTATCCAGTGCAGCTGTTTCCTCTTCCAGGTTAACATATCTGGAGGCTCTATGAAGAGCATCGTCGATAGTTGGGGGAGGATTGAGCGTTAGCTCCGACCAAAGTTTTGATTTATACCAGAGACCTCTCCTGAGAGCCTCAATGGCAACTAGATCATTGGGATTCGAGAGCTTAGTTCTCACTGCTCTGAATTTTTCGATGTAGGCTCGTAGCGAGTCTCCCACTACTTGTTTAATTTTCCAGAGGTCAGCCTCGGATGCTTGCTTTTAGGATGTGAGTCGAGTATTGCTTCATGAAGGCATTACTTAACTGGTCGAAACTGTCTATCTAATTTGGTTCAAGACCAGAGAACCATTCGAGGGCTGTTCCGACCAGGTTTTCGGCGAATGTCCTGCAGTAACCTGCATCGCATTCTTCTTTCGTGAAGTGAGCCTTCACGATAGCTAGCCGGAAGGCTCTTAGGTAGGCCTTCGGGTCCGAGGTCCCGTTGTATTCGGGGATCTTAATTTTTCGGGTATCTCTTACGTAAGAGCTGGCAATTCTGTTAGTGAATGGAGTTCCACAGGTATCCTCAATCAAGCTCTCGATTTCGGGAGCTGAGCTCGTTGCCTTGTGGACTTGAGCTCCCAATTTTTGGAGAGCTGCGTGAGTTCGCTTCATATATCTGCGAATAGCCTCAGGTCCCTCTAAAGGAAGGACAGTCGGGTCATCGTTAGGTACCTGACGAACATGTACCTGGCGAACAGGTCCCTGATGGAATCGTGTTCGATCATTTTTCCAAGTGCTAGATGGGCTGATTTGCTCACTGGCTATTGGGTTATTTTGACGAGTTAGGTTAGTGGGGCGAGCTGTAGGATCAGCATCCGTCCTTTGATGTTCGCCCGGATTCGTGTTTAGGTTTCTGGCCCGAAACACCGGAGCTGACGTTCTGCCCCCGGACGGGTCGGATACTCCTTCTCCTGACCTAAGAATAGGTGGTGGATGAGGTAAGCGAGCGCTCTGACCAGTAACCTGATCGGGAATAGAGCTAGTCGATGCTATGTTGCTTCCCATAGCACTGGTGAGGGGTGGACTGAACACGGGAGCTGTCCTAGCATGAGGCGTTTGGAAAGCCGGTCCCTGTTCTCCCAATCCAGTGTTATCAAGGGAAAAGTCGAGACGTCCTCAAGGGAACGAGGGATCAGTTATTCGATCTCGGAAGGTCACTCCCGAGCCCTGACGTTGCGGTGGTTGTGTTGTTGCGGTTAGAGATCTAGTGACCTCTTCGAATCGTTGCTGCCGAGCGGCTAGCTGTTGCATTGTACGCTCACCTTCTTGAGCTTTTTCTACCAGCTGCATCATCATGCGACGGATCTCAGAGAGCTGAGCCTCCGTCTGGTTCGGAGCAGGTTGGTGCTGAGGGGTAACGAGGGCTGGGAGCCCTGGATCGATCCCACTGGAGGTTCTCGTGTTGGCTGCTCCAGCACTGTTCATCGAGATATTGTTCATCGAGATACTGTTCATCGAGATACTGTTCATTGAGATATTGTTCTTCCATTACTGTTCATCCGAGTACTGTTCATCGGGATACTGTTCATCGGGATACTGTTCATCGGGATACTGTTCATCGAGATACTGTTTACCGAGATACTGTTCATCAAGATACTGTTCTTCCAGTACTGTTCATCCGAGTACTGTTCATCGGGATACTGTTCATCGTGACACTATTCAGTGGTTAGGTGAATTTGTTGTCTGATCGACTGGATTCATCCTTAAGTTGGAGTAAGGGATTCCATTGTTTCTTCCCCACAGACGGCGCCAATTGTGAGAGACTAAACTCACCTCCTGATTTTTAGGTCAGGTTAAAGTTTTGGAAAAGGTTAGGGAAAGATAACGTGGGCTGAATCCCGTAAGAACTTATAGAATGAATGATGATTTTATTGATGATTTTTGTATAGAACTGTTTACAATAGATATTTTTGATGATTACAAAGAAAGTAAAGTATTTTGAGAGCTTTTGCGTAAGTAGTTGAATTGTGGATCCTTTGATCATTGTTTGATGTCTTCTTTAAATAGCCTCAGGCCCCGTCGGTTGCTACCAACAGGTTCCCGAGATCCTCTCCGTGATTTGAGGGATTTGTAACAGCTTCCCTTTGACCTGGTCCTGCGCCTATTTATTTGTCTACGAGCTACCTCTTTGACCGGGTCCTGCGCCTGTTTACTTGTCAACGAACTGCCTCTTTTCCTTGACCTCTCTGATGAACATCTCCAGCTCACAGCCTCCGGATCTGACTTAGCTGTTTTGAAGATTGAATTCATGATGGGCCTTTTTCGGTCCGTTATCATTTCTTATTGTCTATCACTAGCTAGGGGGTCATATTTGGGCCCAACATCCACCTCCGTCGCGCCTTCTTCCATCCGCCCCCCATGGGGTTCCGATGAATCAGGAGTCGACATCTCCATCGTTGTAATCTGCACTTGCAAGTTCCTTTGATCACCAGCCTTACTGGTAATTGTCTCATTTCCGTCAAGACCTCCATCTCCGGCGAAAGCACCACCTCTAATTGGGCCATATACCAGTCCACGTGTGGGCCCAACAGATCTTGACTTGGGCTTTAGTGAACTTGGGTTTCTTGAATTATTTGCTCTTCTCTCTTTTTGACCCACTCTAATTGGATCAACAGACCCTTTCTTCCCAGATGCTGCAAACGTAATCCCCTTTTCATGTCCTCTGTTCGATCCTCCAGAGCTAATATCAGAAATTTCTTTATTTTCTTTATCTTCTTCCTCTCTTATATCCCCTTCCACTTGCTTCTCTATTTCCTTCTCCTCCAATCCTCCAAACCGGTTAGATACTTGTATCTCCTCCAGCACTCCCTCCTTATGTACCTCTCGTGCGTTCTTCCCCACCATAACCCTTCCATCATTATTCCTCATTGGACCTCCCGTGTTCCGCTGTTGCTCAGGCTTCCTCCCCGCCTGCCGCACTTGAGTAAACTCTGTTTCCGTTACCATGGGTTCTGTTCTCGCCTGCATTGTGGCCACTGGGTTAGGCACCACTGCAAGAGCTCGCTCCGTAACATTACGTGGGCATGCATGCACTAAGTGGCCATACATACCACATGTCGAGCAAATGGCAGAGATTCCTTCATATAAGACAAAGTACCTCTCACCATTTACCATTACTGTCCCCTTCAATGGCTTGTTAAGGTTTACCTCCACACAAATCCTCGCAAAACGAGCTCTTTCGAAGTTCAGAGTTGTCAAGTCAACTTTGATCGGCCGCCCTAACCCCTTGGCTATTCCCATCAAAATTGTCTTATGATAGAAGTTCACTGGAATATGAGATAAGCAAACCCAGACTGGCGTCGTAACTATCTCATCCTTCAGCGGATCAAACTCGGGAGACCATGCTTGCACCATAAGGTAACTTCCAAACGCCCTCCATGGACCACCTGACAGTGCAGCCATGTACTCCTCCTCTAATTCGAATCGAACCATAAAGAATTGTCTAGGAAGATCCATAACAAACATCGATCCTTTAGGCTTCCATAACTCCTTTAACTTCCGCGTCAGACTCAAGAGTGAGATGTTTCTCCCCAAAACCCTAACGATCATGCATCTCTTCCATAAACCATTCATAGCCGTCAACACCTCATCTCCTATCGTTATCACATGTTCTCCATCTTCACCGTTCGGAAACTCTAACCTCAGTCTCGACTCCACGAACTTCTCATCAACAACTTCCTCCGGGATCGGCCTCCCTCCTTCATTACTCCCTAGCACCTTTCTCACCCAAGAACCAGGAGCATCCGGAGGATCTCCCGGCGGCCTTCCCTTCTCTCCGATGTCCTCCATGGTCAAATCCCGTCCTTCCTCACTCGAAACCCTAAAATCGCCCTCTGAAGCCCTAGACGTCATTTTATTTTAGCCGCTTGATATCTACTTTTACTACTAGACAAAGTAAGAAAATAAGTAAGAAGCTCATTCTCCCAAAAAAAAAAAAAAGAAAGAATGAAAATAAGCAAGAGAAAAATCTTTCCTCTATATTTTTTTACAAAGTGGACATTTGGGCTTTGGTCATTTCTTTTAGGTAAGATAGTTATGTCTAATATAACAACTGTTTCATCTTGATAGTGATCATTTTGTTTAGACACAATCGTTTCTTTTGTGATCAGCTACCCATATGTTTGGACCAAGTTCTGCTCAAACGAATTGATTCTTCGAAAAATATATATGTCTGTCTGTATTTAATCAATATGAAAAAATAAAACTTGTAGTTGTGTTAGTGAATCTGCGCGATCATTTCTGCTTCTAGGAATTGTAAGACACAATCGTTTTGTCTTTGAAAATTGTCATTTTCATCTAGATATATGGTCATTTTCGTCCTATGTAAACTTGGCAATTCCATCTAGGAATAGTCCAATCGTCCTCCTTTAAACAGCCAATTTCATCTAGGTAATTTAATTTAGGCATGGACGGATCATTCTCCTATCAACAACAAAATTTTGTTTATGCATGGTTTTAATACTTGATTGATTTTGCCTAGGTGATTTCGAATAAAAGATTGTCTATCAGTTTTGATCCCAATATTTTCGCACCTAAACGAATTTGAAGAAGAGTTTCATTTCATTTATAAAAATTCATAGAAGAGTTGTACATAGAAGAGTTGTACAATTCATAGAGAGTTGTACATAAAGAATTTGAAGGAGAATTTGAAGATAAATGTTGTGCTTAAAATCATCAAACTTTTTCACTGAAATTTAGTCCGAGGAGATTACGGTTCTAAAATCTTCCTCTCCTCGTTAGTTTGCATCATCGTACTTGATTTCGGCACTGAGGTTGGTAAAACCACGAAAGAAAAAGAAAAAAAGTGAAAAATACCAAAAGAAGAAAGTTATGGGCCGGGCCGCTCATAAGAAGCTACGAACCGAATATTTTAACAAATGAAATCAAAATCAGAAATAATAACCAAAATAAAAGTTAGATTTTTAAGGGAGAGGAAAAGAGGGCTGTTGTTTCTTCATACGTTTCGTTCCTCCAATGCTAATTCGCACACAGAACACACAAATTACCAAAATTTCCTTCATCGCAAACAAAAACCCTAATTGCCTCCTTCTGATTCCATAAATTTCCATCTCTCCTTGTATCACGTTTCCAGTATCTACCTCGTGTGGGTAGAAATCCATTGGTTTCGATTGCATCTACGAGACTCCCTGTTTCCTGCGATTAGACAGAACAATCTCCTCTCCGAATTAGGGTTTTGGTGTCCTCTCTCTCTCGCCTCTCTACATCCTTGTTGTATCGGGTTAGGTTAGGGATAATTTTGGCTGATTTTTTTTTTTTTTTTTAGATTGTCCTGATAAAATTAGAGAGGCATATGCGTAGGTGTTAGGGTTTCTATCACTTGGAAGGCATTGAACCGGCTTAAAGGTGGTTGCGATGAGAGTGTTGTTCTAATAGATTGATACTGAGTTTAAGAAGCCGAGAGGGATTTGGATTCATAGTTGGATGCTAGGATAGGTGGAAGAAAAAAAAATTAAAAGATATTGTTATTTGTGTGGTTGGTTGGTTGGTTGGGTGAAGAAGGTTTAGTGTGTATCTGTCTGTCTTTTTTATCTGATGAGGTACGGCTTTCATAATGGACAAAGGTGAACCCTCTTTAGTTCCGGAATGGTTGAGAAGTTCAGGGCATGCTTCTGGTGGTGGGAGTTCAAACCACCTCCTTATATCATCTTCTTCTCACTCAGGTATTCTCTCGACTCCTATATAGCATCTGTTTGTTTGTTTGTTTTGTCGGAATAACGTGTGATTAAAACTCTTTTTTTTTTCTTTCCTTGTGTGATTAGATTCTGCATCTTTACCACATAATAGTCGGAATAAGAACTCTAGGAGCAAAAGCGATGTTGATTCAGTTCATTCTCCTTTTCTGGATCGATCTTCTTCTACTAATTCGAGGAGGGGCTCTAGTAATGGGTCTTCTAAGCATCCCTATAGTAGTTTCAACTTCAATAGGAGTCAACGGGATAAGGATCGCAGCAGGGACAAGGATAGGGTAAGCTATGTGGATCCATGGGACCTTGACACTTGTATCCCTCTCAGAAATATCTTAACTGGTAGGGATCAGGATCAATTGCGACGATCACATTCAATGGTAACAAGGAAACAGGCCGACCACTTGTCTCGAGGTCTTTCAGTGGGCTTGAAAAATGGTGGTGGTAGTAGTAGTAGTTACAACGGGAATGGTATACTTCATGGACCTAGCTTTTTGAGGACTGGTTTTGATAAGGATTTTCCTTCGCTTGGAACTGAAGAGAAACATGGTGGGCAAGACGTTGTACGGGTCTCTTCTCCTGGTCTAGGCTCAGCTGTTCAGAGCTTGCCAGTTGGTAACTCTGCTTTGATTGGTGGGGAAGGTTGGACATCGGCTCTGGCAGAGGTTCCCAATGTCATCGAGAAGGCTTCTGCTGCGCCGTTAACTTCTCCGAAAGCCAATGTTGTTTGCATAGGATCTTCAACTGGTCTTAACATGGCTGAAGCATTGGCGCAGGCTCCAGCAAGAACTCTTACCCCTCCACAAGTATGATTTCTGTCATCGTCGTTTGTGTTTATCCTACACTTGCCTTTCTGCTTGTCTCTAAGTAAGATAATAACCATTGTTTTCAGGGATCTGGGAAGACGCAAAGATTTGAGGACTTGGCAATCAAGCAGTCGAGGCAGTTGATTCCGGTTGTGCCGTCAGCACCAAAGAGCTCGGTAAGTGTTCATCATTACTATTCTATCATTCATTTCAATCAATATCTAAAATTATTCAATTTGACAGATTCTTAACTCTTCTGATAAATCCAAGACAAAGCAAATGGTTCGAGCTGGTGAAACATGTCTTGCTCCCTCAAGAAACTCCCAACAGCACCCCTCTGTCCTGCTTGGAAATGTTCAGTCTAATCCTACTGGTCAAATTAAATCAGAGAAGAAGCTGTTGATTCTCAAACCTGCTAGGGAAACTGGTGTCGCTGCTGTTAAAGAATCTGGAAGTCCTAGTAGTAATCCAAACAGCAGACCCAACTCTAGCCAGCTAATGAATACTGCTCAAACACCACAATCTACTACTGTGAGAAGTACAAACAACAGCCCAAGGGAGCACAAGGGAATTACTTCCTTCACCATGACATCTGGACAAACCATTGAAAAGAAACCTTACGTAGCTCAAACTCAGAGCAGGCATGCATTTTTCAGTGCTCTGAAGCAGAAAACTATATCAACAAACATCTCTACCGATCCTGTTAACCCTTCAACTACTTGCGTCTCTTCTTCCGTTGAGGAAAAAGTCAACTCGTCAAAGGAGCTTGTAGCTAGTGACTCGTCAAGTTCGCAGGTTACACGTGGTCTTGAAGTCACTCAAAGGAATACTATTGGTTTTGAGGCAGCAGACACTCCAGATGAGGAAGAAGCCGAGTTTCTCAGATCGCTTGGCTGGGATGAAAACAATGGCGAAGTAGAAGCTCTTACAGAGGAGGAGATAAAAGCTTTTAATGAACAGGTAAAAAACATAACTACACTCCTTTGACATTGTCTCGTTATCTTTTAAGATTAAAAAGAGTAACAATGGTTGTATCCTTGCTTTGTTCAAACAGTACAATAAGCTCAGGCCGTCACTTCCGCAGAAACTGTCCATCATACAAGAGCAAGAGAGTGTAACCTAGGACCTTCGAAACCAACCTTACAAACTGAAGAAATTACTGGTTTTTTACTCCATGGAACATAGTTTCTAATTTCTTTCTTTTTTTCTTGAAAAAAACTGGCTACTACTTTTGGCAATAGAAGGGAGAAAAGCAGAAGGGGTTTTTGGGTTTTGTTTGATGGTTCTTAAAGATTGTGCTAAGAAGCTTATCATGAGGGCCACGAGGCTTGAGTGTGCGATAAAAGTGTCCTTCCCTCTTCAGACTTCGTAGATCTTTGGTCTGGAAAAATGTCTCAGCTCTCGCACATAATTTGCACGCCATCTTATTTGATTTCAAATCTTATTTGAATTCAAATGTTTGACGAGGATAGGAGAAGACTATTTAGATACTCTAAAGGAATCTTTTAAAATAGGACTATCAAATACAAATCACGGAAAATCTTTTAGCTCATTTAAAATTCTTGCCAAGCTAACACAAAGGTTCAAATTGATGATGCTTCGCACCATCAGGACGAGTTCGACCTTGAATCTTGGAGAATACTTATTGGACCAATATGGTGTGGTATGTTGATGCGGCTACAAAATCAGTAGTTGAGCCAGAGGTGTACGCACAATTCAACCATCTAAAGCGCCAGTCAGTGAAAATGTCACATTCTACAAATCAATATAGATTTTACCATGAATCCAATTTTTATGGATTCTATATTCAACAAGCTGTTTTGTCCAAGTGGAATCAATCTCAAAACTATCCAGAGAAAAATATGAATTTTACAAATCAAAGGTTTTCCAATCTGTCCATAAAGCTCATTTAAAAAGCTGTCTGACCCAAACAAAATTATAGATTTCAAGATGGATTATTTTCCAAAACTTGCTCAACTACTGAGGAGAAATGGCCACCGAAATATGAAATTATGACCTATTTTCTAAAACTGACCAAACTAGTTCTACACTTACCTAAATTGGAAAATTCAGGTTTGCCATCAAACCAAATTCAGGTCTGGCAACCATGTGACTTTATCCAATTTCTAGAGATCCTCTATAATGTCCTAAGGAGCACCAAACCACACTGGATCAGGTGGATTTTAGAAGAAATTATCCAACCAACCAGGAACCAATTACGAAGAGATTAGACAATCTTTCAGTTTAATCCTTTCCAAACCAATCAATTCCGACCAGAAGACATTCTTCCTAAACCAAGACTTGCAGAAGATAAATTCAACCATCAGAAAGTCATGCCATCAACTTGCAGTGGACCAGCAAGCATAGGAATAAAAGGAATTACATTTTCTCACACTTGCCTTATTTGGAGCTTTGGTCATTAAAACTCCACCAACTCCTTTCCAGTCAGTTAATGAATGTGATCAGCACATATTAAGAACCCAGAAAAATCCCAAACAAGCTCTCTTATCCCTTAAAACTGTCCAGGTCGAAGATGGATCATATTCTTTATTTAGAGCCAAAATCCTACAAAAAGCTTTAACATCTTAGATCAATCGTCCTGCCATGAAAGTCGATTGTGTTTCTGATATAAGTATTGGATGACAGCACTTTAACCTTTGACACAATACCTTGGAAATGATCTTATATCCTACACTGCATAGACTTATCAGTCGCAGTTCCATCATTTTGGTAGGTCTCTTTGTTTATGGAATGAAATATATATATTTGTAATGTTCAACCTGGCATCCAATTTTCCTTTTCTCAAAAAGTATTCACTAGATCGAGATTTTTTATTTATGATAAGCCATGTGTGCTGAAAGAAAAGTGTGTCATGTCATCTGGACCGGTTGTTTTCTCCGGGTGCATCATGAATAATTCTTCTTTGCTTCATCCTCTGTCGAATTCCTAATCAACATATAGTTCATCTGATAAGTAATGATTCGTGGAATCACATTTAGTTTTTTTTTTCAAACTTTCAGGGTAATATGAAACTAAATAAATCTTTACAATATTTTACTGCTACTTTTTCAATTCTTTTATCCTCTGTTATCCACGGTCCACCATCATCATGTAACTCACAATTCGATTCTTAGCTTGACGTTGTTTCGTTAAAACATGATAAACATTAGTGTTAAAATCTCATGACGTGTACCACATGTTCTGACTCTTCTGATCCCACTATTCTTCCTCATCTTTAAACACATCTTGTAGCTTCTGATATCCACAATATCCTCTTGAATTCTATTGTCATTTGTTTGGACTTCCTCCAATGTCCTTTGTAATGCATTAATCCTCCCTTTTCCGTAAAAGTGATTGTTTTTTCTCCATTTAGCAATTTCATGATAATAGTTACTAAATTTGGTGACAAAATCCGCACTATTTCCTTCTCCTGATTTGGTAACAAAATCTGCATTATTTCCTTCTCCGTTAAAACATGTAAATTTTTTAAACTATGTAATATTTATATACGTACAAAAGATAAATTTATTAGCATAAGTTAGACTTTTATATCTATAACTATATATTAGCTTTTTATTATCTAAAAATTATTATATACAAGATATAATATATAACTAACCTTTAATTTATGTATTATTTACAAAATATGTTTTTAGAAATTTTGAAATTCTAAAAATTCATTAAAGATATTGATGAAAACACAATTTTGATTTTAAATTTAATGTTTATTTTAATTATAATATATTTATTTATTAAAATATAAAAAATGTTACAAAAAATTCAAATTGTTTTTCATAGAATAGTAAATTAATGTGGTAAAAAGATTATTGCAAACTCAAATATCGATTTTAAATTTTCAAAATTTTCTCAAATAAATACAAAATTTTGAAAATAAATATTCTATACTCAAAATGATAATATTACAAACTATACAAATATGCTAAAGTATATTTTAAAAAAATGCAAGAATAAAAAAATTAGTTTGTAAAAACAAAAATAATATTATATTTTGAAATCTTAATTTAATAACAAAGAAACAGAAAACTTAATACAATAACATCCAAAATATTATATCTCGATAAAAAATTCTAAAGGATTCTCATAGATGCTACAAGTATAAAATTTACTAAAATAATAGAGTTGTGTTATTTAAACAGAATAATGTATTCACGCAAATTATTAAAATGATAGATGTTAAAATATGTATTTATAAACAAAATATGAAAACCTTCTGAGGATTGAGGAGGAGACGGAAATCATGGAGCCGAGTATAACCAAATTGGAAAGTAAAAGCACCAAAGAAGATATGCCGTCTTATGTGGCAACTGATAACATGACAAGTTGCTGTTACATGAAATTTAATACGGCGGAATATGAGATGCGATAATTACTATCCAAGATGTGGAGAGTCTGAAAAGACTGTTACTCATGCCATATTTGAATGTCCTCCAGCCTTGCAAGTATGGTCCTTAGCGTCGACACCATCTGCCCCTGATATTTTTCCTCTGCCTCGTATCTAAGCCAATATGGATTATCTATTCTAGAGGAAGAATAAAATTGCTGGACCAGAGATTGACAGAGACCCATATCCTTGGATAATTTGATATATCTGGAAGGCCAAAAATGTAAATTATTTAGAGGAATAGACAGAGATCCTCTGGAGTTGGTTAGGTATGCAAAAAGCGAATGCCATCCTTGGTTTAATGCAAATGATATGATACCAAATACCCAACAGCAGGCGCAAAATGAAGAAGCCCAAGTCATATGCTTGGATGAGATATGTATGGTGGATGGGTCATGGACTTCCATGGACCAGTTTAGCGGGTTTGGAAAGATAGACAAGGACTAATTCAGGTTGTTTACATACTCGACTAAAAGGAGGAACCCTTCAGTGGGCATCATAAAGAGCGCTAAAGGGGTGTGAGAGGACCGGAAAATAATGAGTCAAGCCTGCAGAAAAGAAAGTCAAACCGCGAAGGCAAGTGATACACTAAAAATGAATCTTTGCTACTGCCAAGTTAACAGTTCCAATTGCAGTATTTGAGATTCAAATCCAGAGGACCAGTCTACACTCTAGTTCTGAGTTTCGAGATCAAGCTAAGAAGAAGATTTGACTTTGGTTTTAAAATGACGTAGAGAACAAGTAAAAAGCTCAATCAATGAATTCAGGTTAAAAGGAGTTAATCTAGGATGAATGCGAGTGATCTCAATCACGACCGAGCAGCTATTCAGGTTCGATGCAGTTCTATCTAGAACTCGGAGAATAGGCTAGATCAACACACTGTCGTGTAGTTGTCCTTTCACCGATCAGACCCAGCTCCTAAGATGTCGCTTGGTCTGAGATCTGATGGTGAACCTTAATGATTAACTCCGATTTGTTCACAATGCACCTTAACATCTACTTACGTGTGGCTAAGGATGCAATGCTCATTCATACAAGATCTACCAACCTATTACACTTTTGATGCACAGATTTACCTAGGATCAAACGCTAGATGATCGGTTTAGCGCATGCATGAAACAATGAATGAATGAAGATCTACTAAATGATAACCTATCTATGCTCAGTCGCGAATGCACTCTATCACTCTAGATCAACAGTCGACTACTCAATCATGATGCAGTGAAGAACAACAAGAACAACAGATGAAACTGAAATACTCATGATCAGATTAAGAAGAATAAAACTAGGGTTCAAGTTGTTCTTCATATGGAAGAGGTGAGCCATCGCCCTTACAGAAATCTTGAATCCAAAAGTATGAAAACTTGTCTTGCAAAAACTAGCGTAAGAAATAAAATAGGATAGGCGGCGTTTGTATATGGAGGCGCCAATAGGTAGAAAAGAGATTAGGGCAATAGGGCTTTAACTCCCGAAGTAGGAGTTTCCATATTTTTCGGGAACAAGCTCGGGATCACTCTTTCTGCTTGTTCCGCTTGAGAACAGTCTCGGAACTGTTCTACTTGAGTGTCCTCCGCAGGATTGCTCCAAAAAGACATCTTCTCTTCACTCTTCTACCAACTCCAGACCTGTAAAAGATCAAAAAGGACTAGACTGACACGAGTTAGTGACTTGAAACAAATGAAAACATATATACAATGATGTGAAAAACACCATATATCAATTCCCCCAGACTTAGATCCTTGTTTGTCCTTGAACAAGGCAAGTACCAAGAACATGGAGAAAGGTTTGAAAGCGTGGGAACTCGCTTATTCTCAGCAACCATACTCTTACCAAAAATCTCTGAACCATACAAGCTGTAGATTAGGACCACACACACTTACTGAGAACCCCCTGATCGCTGTTCGAAGATCGGCTCCTTACTCTACATCTCAACCTGAAAAGACAACACTTTCGAGACAAAACTCCTTATGTTCAATTAAGATCATTGTGAGCTTCTTGTCACAGGCTCTACTCAGGGAGAACGGGCTAGGTATAGAACATGCTAACTTTTATGGTGGAGTTCAAAATGGTCGGATGTAACCAAATTCGGACATCGATCGAACATGCTAACTCAGGGAGAACGGGCTAGGTATAGAACATACTTAGAATAATTAGGTTAATTACACTTTCCCCAGTGTAAAACAGTCGGAGTTTATAAAAAACATAAGTATAATTAATGAATTGAACAAGTTAGAACGTTATACCTGATCGATACCATATCGATCGATGTAGATGAAAGACTGTCGATCGAGGCGGATGTAGTGATGTCGATCGATGTCCGACATTTGGTTACATCCAACTTGAAGCCCGGATTTGGTTACAGCCGACTTGAAGCCCAAGACACCATCTATTTACCATAATGCCCCTGACGTGTGTTAACCTAATTATTCTAAGTATTTAAAGTCTTGCCTATGTGTTTTGGCAGACACGATTTTTACAATAGCTTTTTAGTTTCATAGTTTTGGTGAGAGAGAGAGAGTTGTCAAATTGAGAGCGTTCTTGAACACCATTTATTTATCTATCTATTTATGAAGCTTTCTATGATTTTGTCCATGTCTTACTTGGCTATGTCTGAGTAGACACCTTTGTTAGATTTAGGGTTCAAATAGGTATGAGGGATTAGCCCAAAATATGATTACCTGAGCATGTGATATTTATCTTAGAAGATCATGCATAATGCTTCGTAGGAGTAGCTAACCTACACATGAATACAAAGATATAATCCTTGGATCTATCTTCTTTGAGCCATCAATTCACTTGGAACAAGCGACAGCTGACTGGGTGATTTCTTGGTGAACTGTATTCAACCTACGCGCGGTAAATCTTACTAGTAGCGCATCGATCGATACTCTTATAAAGTGATCGATCGGTAGACGCCGGGTAAATGACAATCGATACATGCGACAACATATCGATCGATACATGCGACAGCAAGTCGATCGATACATGCGACAGCATATCGATCGATACCTTAATCTATGACTCGCCAGGAGTGTGTTCATCGGTTCTAGTTATTAGATGGTCGCAACGACAGTTGGGCTATTTCTTAGTTGGGTTCTTTAATATCATGCAAGCATCTCACATAGGAATCATACCTCTATAATCCTGATAACCTGAATAGTAATCTTAGATCTAACTCTTTTAAATCATACTAGTTAAACCCATCCAATCATCTTGAGTAATTGTCCTGCTCAAACCAGTTTCCTTGTTTACTTTTATTTCACTGCATTTAATAATCTTCTGCATATCTTATTTATAATAAGATCTATTGATTCCTCAGTTTATGTGTTGCAAAGTTTTAATCTTAAGCCTGCGTTGATGAAACGTCTTGGTTTGTCTGCGGATGTTCGCAGCCAAACCTATTGTTCCAGTTTTGATGTTAAATAGTTTGATTTGTGATAGAAGGGTTATGACCAAGGGGTTGCGTAGATTTGTCCCCGGGAAGAAGAGTTGTCCTAAACTGTGCTTCGTGAAGTGTTGGCCTTCCGGTATTTGTTTTGTGCAGTTTTAAGATGATTTGTATAGCTGCAGGAGCTTTGTCACGAGTTTTTCATTGCATGCCGCGTTTTATAGGTAAAATGTTGTGGGCTTTAAGTGAATTGTGGAATGTGTGAAACTTGGTCGATTGTGAACAAGTTTAATTTTTCAGTTAACTGTTTGATTGCTAGGACTGAGCTTTGTTGTGAAACAATTATCGTATAATTTCCTCTCGGGTTTATACGACAAATAGTATGTGAAATCGTAACTTGGCATTTTACGACTAATCGTGGATCGTTGTTTAGCCGTATAAGTGATTGGAGCGGTGGTCACTTGATTGTTTTGGCTTGGGATGAAGGTTGTGTTCTGCCTTATAGCCAAGGACATTGTTGGTAAAGGACCAGACCGTGGAAATCTTGTTTTACGATTTTCCTCAGAAAGACGCCGAATTATGGTTCGGGCTCGGGCTTTACGGGGAGGCGTAGTTGGCTGAGAGCCGAATAGCGTTTTGTCGAGATTGGCGGGCCGATTACAGCGGAGTTTTCCGAGTTATGACTGATGACTGTTAAAAACAATTTTCCACCTTAAGTTTCAGCAAGAGTAAGAGTAATCCGACCACCCCTCCTTCTAGCGCCAAAATTTGGAAACCGAAATTCATACCGTCGATTTCCATTTAAATTAGGAAAAATAGGACACCCTAATTTCCCAGAGGTCCGGATTCTCTGCGAGAGCCAACGACAAGTGACCAAATAAACGCGGAAATAATGTAAAGACAATAAATCGAGTATAGAAAAAATAGATCTTCATTTTGAATTTGCGTACGAGCGTTCCAGAGACAAAAGCATACATGAAGCTTGTCTGGAAACGGGATTACAAAGGAAATCATATGACAAAAGCAATAAAACGAAACTAATTTTATCAGCAGTACCACCTGTGTCAAGAAAAAACCTATGTGGCCGCAACTCGCATAGCAATAGACGAAATAAGACGAAAAAGGTTTTGAAGATTTGGGACTGGACCTTACGAAAGGCTGCCTACGTACCTATTTCGAGGATCATCGGACATAATTCAATTAGAAAGATTTAAACAAGAGATCGAACTGCTTGGGCGAGTTTGTATAGTATGAGTGCAAGTCATAGAAATAGGCATGTCGAGAGTAATGCCTAGGGTTTCTAAGTGAAAAGGGTTAGAGAGTCTCCGAGAGATAAGATGGACAGAGTTCTGCTAGCCAGATTGGTCTCAGAACAAAGACGAAAAGAGCCAGCCTCCATCTTCCAGGTCTATATCTCTCTTTATATATGCCTAGTAGGTCGGTTGTCGTGTCCCCTTTTTGCCCCTAGGTCAAGTTTATCGCTTCGCGAAAATATTCCTTTTTCTTCTCGATCTTCATCATTATCTTGGAAACTTGACATTTATCTTCTGATTTCGCGAGATCCGCCCTCTCCCGCAAGCAAGATAGGCCGTCATAGTGATTGCGCTTGATTATTGCATAAAATCGAGAGTGGGCTTTTTGCCGTGTTCTCAAGAAATGACGTTGATTTTAAAATATTTCTCAAGAAACGACTGTTAGGGTTTTTTGTGTAGGATCGTTTTAGTACTACGGAACACTAGAAGAGATTGTGTGAAAGCAAGAGAAATCGTAAGCTAGAAGATGTTATTGAGTGTTTTTATTCGGGACTACAATGTTTGGGTGTATAAACCCTCGTCTTTGTCACCTAAACTCTAATCTTCTAGTATAGAATCGTCGATCCCTTATTCTAGGGTTTGGGCTCTCCTTTTATAGTTGTAGATGTCGGCTTCAAGTAATAGAACTCTTCCATAATCGGAAAAATGGAAGTTTCCCCTTAGGCGGAAAACTTCTATTTTGCTTCAAGGGTCGATCTGATCAAGGGGGTCGGACCTATGGCAGGGGTTGATCCCTGGTTTCTTCTTGAGCAAGAATCCGGAAATCGAGGGCCTATCCGGAAGGTGGAGAAAACTTATGTCTGGATATTTTTCCCAACAGTTTGCCCCTTATTCCTTGATTTGCTCGTGGAAATCAAGGGATAACTTGTGTTCTCGAATCTTGGTAGTTTTCTCTTAGGACGAAGTCTTCCTTGGGCACCTTTTTTCCTTGCAATGGATCAGGTCGGGACCTTGACTGGTGATTTAAGCAACGATTTTACGAGGCATTTAAAATCATAACTTCCCGGTGCGTCCGGATCCGTGCCTTAACCAGTTTTCAGATGAAGAAATGGGATGGGGCATTCCCCTTCCGAAGAATCAAGGGGTACAAGCCTTGCCTTTGAGACTACTCGAATGGAGTGGGCCTCGCGAGAAAATCCCAACGACGGTTGAATTTCTCCGTTTGGCGCCCATTTGGCCGCGTGGCGATTCTTACGAGGCGCGTGGTCATCACCCTAGGGTTTCTTCCTTCTCTCTTTCATTTGATCGAGATCAAAGCTTCTTTTTCTCATTTCTTCTTTATTTCTCTCAATATTTTCTCTCGGCGGCTCCCTTCCTCGAAGATTTCATCTCGCTCTTTGACAGGTAGCCGTCTTCTCCTTTCTTCTTTCTTTTCCTCTATTAGATAGGCCTTCGATAATGTCCGACGGTTCCCCTAGCAAAACCCTAAAATCCCCCGTAGATAGTAGGGTTAGATCTGAAACCCTAGGCTCGATGAACTCTTCCTCTCTCTGCCCGAGCCCGTAGCCGTTGCGGAGAGTCTCCATCCCGACAACCCTGAGAACGTCTCTTCCGGCGATGAAGCCGAAGGGTCTCTACTGGTGGGTCCGGTTTCTAGAATCAGAAAGAGAGACATCGATGAGTGGAGGAGGAAGTACGATCTTCCTCAAGATCTGGTTATTAGGGTACCGGGTCCTTCCGACAAGATTTCGGATTTCGGAGTTGACGAGATTCCGATCTACGAGGAGTATTTTGAGTCGGGCTTCCGAGATCATGTTCCGTCTTTGGTTGCGAAGCTCTCGGAGCACTTGAACATTTCTCCGGGTCAGCTAACTCCTCCGGCCTGGAGGACCTTGATCGCGATTCATAATCTCGGTGACTTAGAACGCTTGGTGATGGGAGTGAACGAGGTACTCTACTCCTAATACATTGATGGCTTGCCTGGATCGAATGGAAAATACTATCTCCACCCTCGTAGTAATCAGGCTCTGGTCCGAGAGATCGAGAAGGGCGTAAGGAAGCGTCATCCAGTTTATAATAATAGGTGGGCAGAGAGATTTGCCTTCGTAACTCTCCCTGGATTCTCTCCTATTTGGCATGTAGTGGGTAGGTCTTTATATTCTTCAATCGTTTTTGACCGTGACACTGATTTGCCTCATTTTTTATTGCAGAGGTGCCTCGCAAACTTGTGCTAGAAGGGAAAGAAGTTGCGGATCATGTCCTTGATCTTCCTTCAACGCGTCGTCAGGTCTCCTTCCTCACCAGCAAAGAAATTTTAAGGCAGTGCAGCATCTGGGGTAAGCTCTTCACATTATATATTTTTTTTCTTTTTTAGCGAGCTGGTTTACCGATTGTTTTTATCCTTTTCAGGTAACATGTCGGGATCCACAGGATAAAAAGCTATGGAGGCGTTCATGCAAGCCGCGGAGAAGCCCTCAGCCAAGAAGCCTGCTACTAAGGCTACTGCCTCGGGTGATGATGATGTTCTCTTCTTCAAGAATACCAAGCGCAAGGGACCTACTAGCTCAGCCCCCTCTGCCTTAAGGAGGAGAACTCGAGCCTCGGGATCGAATCCGAAGTCATCGACTCCAGAGCCCTCTTTTCAGCCTTGTGTTGACCTAGCCAAGGTGGTGGCTAATTTCTCCCTTCTGGGGACCTCCCGAAAGACTTTGGGAGCGTTCAGTTTGATCTCCTCCATTTAGGACTTCGCGCCTTTTCTTTTCACCTTTGTTATATGGATTGGTGATCATTGTGGTTTGATTTGCAGGCTATGTCTCAGATTCACTATCTTGAGGATATGGTGAACGAGCAATCATCCAAGAAAGAGCTGGAGAGCTTGAATGCTCAGCTTAAGGAGGAGAAGAACAAGGTCCTGGCTTAGGGGAAGGAGATCAAGTCCCTTAAGCTTAAGCTGAAGAACTCGAAGGAGGCCGAGGCTGCTACTGCTGCGGAGAACACCGCTTTGACGTGACAGTTGGTGGAGACCCAGGAGGAGCTATGCGGGCTGAAGCTGGAGCAGGAGTCCTTTGAGGACGAAAAGATGATGGCTGTGAGTGGAGCCAAAGGTGACTGCTCGCTGTGAGCTGATGAGGGAATGGCTCAAGGAGAAGACCGACAAGTGGGAGTTGGCCGTGGAATTCCAGCGATACAAGCTGGTGAAGGAGTCCGAGACCAAACTGCAGGGATTACCTCCTCCGTCGTTTGATGATGAGCCGCCTCTCCCCGAAGCCGGTGCTGCCAAGGAGACTTCCCCTACTCCATCTGAAGGCGCGGCTGCTTCTCCTACCGCATGATCTCCCTATCTCTCGAACTCTTGATCTTTTAAGCCTTTCGGGCTTTTGTTGTTGTTTTCACCCTTCAGGGCTTTATTTTTAAACCTCAGGCCTTCACTACAAGAAATATGAGTATTGGTAGCACATCCCTGTAGCACGAATTCACAAACTGCTACTAAAAATGGCCAGTTGGAATGTCTTACTTTATTGCAGCGTTAAAGTAGTGTTATGCAGCATTTTGTAGGATTTTTAAGAAGCGGGAAGTCAAAAATCTATTTTTTAATCTCTGTAACATTTACGAGCGCCAAATACTTAGTGAAAAAACATATTTGGCACCATAATATTTGGCTTTGTAGAAATAAATTTTTTTTGTTCTCGTATGTGTTGCGAAATGAGATTTGGGTTTTCAAATTGAAATTGAAGAGTATTAGATCTCTTCGCGAGACTAAGCCACGAAGGAGCTTGTGTCGGAGTTGCAGTGACGATAACTCCAAATCTCGTCCCCAATGTCTGCCACACCGGCGAATATGAAGTCTCTCCACGGTTTCTTTCTTCTCTCACACGTGGTCCCCTCGGAGGCGTGCGGCGGAGGAGGAGCTTCGGAGGCGGCGAAGAATCAGAAACCAATTGCAGCGGTGGAGGCAAAATCGAACAGGCAGAGAGAGATTCCGGCGGAGTCTCCCGGATTAGGCTACGGCGGCGTTGTTGAGGTGAAGACCAAGAATCACAGGCTCTGGGCGGCTCTGTCTCGCGAAGAGATCGAGGAAGACGTGTTCAGCATGAGTGGGAACAGGCCGTCTCAGTCGACCGCGAAAGAGGACGAAGACCTTGCAGAAATATCTCGATGTAAGTCTCAAAGTGTTCGACGAATTGCCTCACACAAAACTTCAGCAAGAAGATTGTTTTTTATAGTGTATCGTGAATGTCTGTGAGTGTAGGTTATCTTTCCTGGGTTGTGTCTTGTGAGGATGAATGCTGATTGCTTCAGGGTATCCACTTCTCGCGCTAAGGTATGTTTAGGCTTGTTGAATCAACCTGCCCATTTTAAAGCTACATTGATCCGTAAGACTGTATGAAGTAGACTGTTATGTCTGAAGAGCTTAAGCAAGCTTTAGATCTGTCTTTGTAGATCTTAGGACCATGAATATGATATAAAGTTTACATTTTTATTGATTATTTTGACCAATGAGTGCTTAATATATAGTTAGTAGACAAAATTATGGCTTTGAAGTCTTTGTTCCAGTTATGGTTTGTGATTTCTGATCTTTTTGGCATTGCTTTTCATTGTGTTTGTCTCTGTATCTATGGACGTTTGGGATCGTATATATCTAGGGATGCTGTTTATACTTTGATAATTGTTACAGTGCAGTTTAAGCTGAGAGCCATGTTTCGTTCTTGCTCTCTTTATGATCTTTTATGCAACTTTCATGTGACTATTTCCCAAGTAGGCAAGTATGAGGGAGATATTAATTTGACATATAGCGTTGGTAGATCAAAGAGTTAAAAGTTGTAGTCTTTCTATGCAGATTATCATTGAGTGTCCTCTACACATCTTACACAGTTTGAAACTTATAAAGTTTGAAACTTTAGTCACTGATCTCTATTTAGCATTCTTCAGTGGTAAATGATGGTTACACATTGCTGTGTTTGCAGATATTTTTAACAATTTGACCACAAATACACAAACTGGGACCAGATGTGGAGAGAAAGCCAAGGAGCGAGAAGCATTTTACTTTGAGGAATTCAGGAAATATAGTATAAGACTTGACTAAGAGTTATGGTGATAGTATAACACATGTTTGATGTTAGGGTAAGACTTGGAAATTCTATGTAAAATGTATGTTTGATGAATTTAATGCAATATATAAATATGTATATTTTAGTTGTAAATCAGTTTGCAGTTTATAATTTATGCAATACATTTTTATCAATGAAAAAAGAGGATGATTAACAAAAGAATGATTAATGATATTTATAAAAGGTCTGTTTAAAATTTTGATTTGTAAATAATATTCTTTTATGATTTCCCACTAAATTTTGAAATTTCATAATAAAATAAAGATTATGTTTAGAAATTTCATAATAAACTTTAATATTTTCATAGTGTAACTTAAATCTTAAATTTAAACTAAAGTTTAATATTTTTAAATGTATAGACTCAAATTTAAACTAAATCTTTAATCTACATCCTAAATCTCATACCCTAAACCCTAAACCACATACTTCAAAACACTATATTCCAAACCCTAAACCTATTAATCATCTTGTTAAGTTTATATCATTAGTTTGATTTAGTTTAAATTTTAAATCTTATCATCTTGATAATCTTATATCATTAAATGAAACCTAAATTTGAAACACTAATCTTAAATGTACACCCTAAACCTAATACCCTAAACTCCAAACTTAAACCTTACATACAAAGTCACAAACTTAAACTCCAAACACTAACCTTGTTTCTCAGATTTCTCTCCTCTCTCTTCTCTCTCACAGTCACGACACTGCATCTCTTTTTCTTTTCAATTGCTCGTCGGAAATCGAAAGCCCTGATTTCAGAGACTTGAAGGTGATATGGCTAAACTTTTTAGTCCGTGATTTGGATTATTCATCAGAGTTTCCTGGTTTTTTTTTCTAAAAGGGTTTCTCTAAATCTGTCTTGTAGTTATGATGTGAAGTGCCAAATTCGGATTGTCTCCCTGTCTGAAACTGTTGATGAAAGTTTGAATCTTTTTCTGTTTTTGTTTTGAAAACTGGGTTTCAAGATAACCAGGAGATGAAGAAGATGAAGAACAGCCGGAGATGGAGAGAAGAGGCGGAGGCAGAGGAATAAGCAACGATGGAGAAGAAGAAGAAGAAGAAGAAGAAGAAGGAGAGCAGACAGAGACGCAAATAGGAGGAGGATGGAGTAGGAAGATGACGAGCAGATCGAACGGTGGTGGTCGTGGCTGGTGGTCTAGGCGTCGTGGCGGCGGAGATCGAAGAAGAATGTGATTTAGTTAGGCTTAGTTAGGTTAGGTTTGGTTAGGGTTAGTTAATAAACCAGATTTGTATGTAAACCGGTTTTTGTAATAAACCCATACATTTGTAAACCAAAATTTTTAATAATAAATATTTCTTTTTACAAACCAATTATATTAGAATTTAATTTTAATTTTAAACCTGGATTAAAATATACTAATTTATAATTTTAATTAATAAAATATAAATGAGAAATAATAACATAGCATTGTATCTATGTTATTATAACATATTTTACAGTCTTATAAAAACGTCATGAAAATATACATTATAGCAATAAATCAATGCTATAAAAAGATTAATTAAGAGCAGATGTTTACCGCTACAATATGTCTATTTATTATAGCACATGAAAAAACGCTATGATAAATGGGGGGTCTATTATAGCTGCGGCTGTCACGGCGTTCTTCGAAACGCTACGAAAACCCTATGATAGCGTTTTTCGGGTGCTATTAATACCGATTTTTCTTGTAGTGCTTCGTGCCTTAAAACTTTTATAAGTACTGGCTCTCGAGGGCCTCAGACTTTAATCTATTTTATTGAGCTTCCGTCTTTCGTCTTGAGTAGCATAGAGTCGTCTTGCTTGTGCTTCTAAGATAGGGGAATTCCCTATCAGGGGTTATGGGCCGAAGGCCGACCATAACCTTAATCAGATCCGGCAAGATCTTAGGGGCTGATGATAGTCCTGCCCTTGGGATCGCACTACTCCAGGTTTCAAAGGAATCAGGGCCTGGGTCCTACTGCCATACTGAAAGCTTAGGGGTTTAGACCTCGTCGAATTAGTTCCGCATCTTCAGAATGAAAGGACGTCTAGGTGGACATGCAGATTTGTAGGAAGGGATGGACCCTTGGAAGGATCAGAGCCTTGTAAGGGCCGGACCCTTGGAAGGGTTGACCCCTTTGAAGGACAACAGTGTCTAGGACCTGGATCCTGTTAGTAAACTGATTGAACCCTGAAATAATTAGAGAAGCGTTAGACCTTATAATCCATTATTAAAAAACCTGAGTTTTAGTTTTGGAATGAAAGATCCTTGCTTAGAACCCTAGAGTTCTAGCTTGGTTTGAACCCTGTGGTTCTTGAGCCCTAGAACCCGGATGTTTTTAAGGCTTTGAACCCTGAGGTCGCTTACCTAGGCCCGAAGGCCGTTTTATTGAATCCGCTCATTGAACCCTGAGGTTTTTGAGTGTTGGGGTTTAATCCTTAGATTCGGGGATCATGACTAAACCCGATGGATACCTCGAACCCGGAGGTTGATGCTTTTGAACCCTGAGGTTCTTGGCAAACTCGAAGGTTGGTATTTGGATTCAAAGATCCTTGAACCCTGAGGTTCTTATTAGATCCGAAGATCAGTTAGGCCCGAAGGTTCTTGATCAACCCTTTGGTGATCTTGAATCCGGAGATTCCTTACAGACCCAGAGGCTGTATTGAACCCGGAGGCTCTTATAGACCCTGAGGCCGTACTGAACCCGGAGGTTATTATATAGACCCTGAGGCCGTACTGAACCCGGGGGTTTGTTATAGACACTGAGGCCGTATGCGTTATGGGAGGTTTTGTGATCGTATTCTGCTCCCCATGGGGGAACCACTACCGATCTTTTATTGAGAAACCGCACTCTGCCACCCAGAGGTATAGGCCACTCTCGTGAATCTCAATGCTACACTCTACCTTTCTGCAGAAAAGGTCACGCTCAGACTTACTGTGGTCTGGCGCGGGCCTACCCCGCGGAGCGACTTCACACCAGACACACTACTTTCCACGTCTGGATAAGTATTAAATTTTGGTGCCAACCGGTATTTTCGCACATTTGCTCCCTGCATATCAGTCGTCAGCATCTGATTACAGTACTTTTCAGTGTATGTCATGCCTCCTGCGTGTATTTAGCTCGTAGCGTCTTTAACGCAGGGTTTGGGTAGCACTAGTACGGTGGTCCCCACATAATTTTTGGTCTTATAGCCTTAAAGCAGGGCTCGAGGTGCAGACAATGTAATAGGGTTGATCAGACCTGTTCCTTATATGTCGTACACCAATGTGAGTAGTCTCACTAGTATATATAGGGTTTGCTAAGATCTAAGGTCCCTTAGGGCCTGACCTAGCTAGTATGCCCCTTTAAGTACAGTGGAGTTCCTGTAACCCCTTTAGACGTAACTAATAATGTATTTTATAAGCTTAGTCCAGAGACGTTATCGCATACATAGGAGTAGGAAACCAGTGTACTTAACTATATCATAATAATAGTAGTAGTATATAAAGCTTGATCCGGGGACCTTACTTTAGAAGTGATAAAATTTGAGGTGCAAGGCCTTCCAGCAGTTGGGTTGGACCTTATCGTTGCTGTCTTCCAGCTTATAGGCTCCTGCCCCTTGCACCTCTCTTACCTTATAGGGACCCTCCCATCCAGGAGCGAGTTTTCCGGCTGATTTGTCCCATTTGTGGTCACAGACTCGCCTTAGGACCCAATCCCCTTTCTGGAAGGTTCTGGATCTGACCTTCTTGTTATAGCTCTTGGCTACTTTCAACTGGTATGACGTGTTTCTAAGGCGGGCCGCCTCTCTCTTTTCGTCGAGTAGGTCTAGACTCAGGGACATTAACTCGTTGTTCTCCACCTGGGAGAGGAATTCAGAGACCGTGGTCCTTACGTGCACCTCCGTGGGTATCACCGCTTCAGCACCATAGACAAGCGAGAAGGGAGTCTCCTGGGTAGCCGTCTTCGGGGTTGTCCGATAGGCCCAGAGTACTCCATGTAGCTCTTCTGCCCATCGCCCATGGGCGTCTTCTAGGCGCTTCTTTAGCATATTCACCACTGTCTTGTTAGTGGATTCGGCTTGACCGTTAGATTGGGGATGTCGTGGTGCTGAGTAGGAGAGTTTGATGTTCCAGTCCTTGCAGAACTTTCGGAAGTTGTAGCTCGTGAACTGGGGTCCGTTGTCTGTGACGATCTCATGGGGGGGGTTCTGAAGCGTGTGATCACGTTGGTCCATAGGAATTTCCTTATCTGGAGATCCGTTATCTTGGCTAGTGCTTCAGCTTCTACCCACTTTGTGAAATAATCGGTAACGACTAGGAGGAAGACCGTTTGCCCCGGCGCCATGGGGAATTTCCCTACGATGTCCATGCCCCACTTTCGGAAGGGCCAAGGAGAGCTTAGAGACTTGATGTCACGCCCCCAATCCTGAGAAGGATTGTCGGGACGGACTATGGTTCGAGGAAACGAACCAGCCGATCCTTGTGATCAAAGGCAAGTGTTCCATAGTCCAAATACAAAGGTTAAGTATGAAAAGACTTAACAAAATAAGCTGAGAAAGAAATAGACAGCTAGAACAAGCTAGACGGTAGCTGGACGAAGAGTACGAGTAGCTCGACCAGCTCAGAGAAGTTCAGTAGAGTGGACTCCAGCTCCATCACTACTAAGTTAGCTCCACTTGCTGGACTACTAGCTCACTCCGCTGGATCAGCTGGGAGTCAGCTCATCTCAGCTAGACGGACTGTTCGGGTTTCGGGTCGATGGTCCGGGGCCGGGCCGGTGGCGGGCTGGGTGGTCCAGCCATGTGGTCCATGGACCGGTGGTGATAGACCCAAAATCGGGAGGATGGCTTTGGCCGGATGTTGGATATGAACCGAGAAGGCGATGGCACTTCCGGAACTGGGATGTATTGATAGGATCGTCAAGAGGTGCGGAATGACTCTTGATATACCAACGATCTAAGGCTGACCACCAAAGAACGGATGTAGTGCGTTGGCTAACCACCAAATAACACACAAAGATGATTGGCTGACCACCAAATCAACAAGCCGGTTCAGACCGATGAACTAGCTAAGAACTCTCTTTCTCACTCAGAGAATAGAAAGAAAAATAAAACCAAAATGAACTGATTTTATTCATGAAATGGATTACATATTTATAGTAGATGTAGTCAAAGAAAGAAATAAATAAAGTGCAGAAAAAGGTGTCTAGAAAATACAACATTTGACTAGATAATGATTAGAGAGTCAAAGTTGTAGAAATTGATGCAGTCTTGGTCAAGGTTGCGGAAAATAATGAAGACTGGTCAAAGATGACAAGTCTGAGGCAGACTGGTCAAAGTTCATCTAAGTGTCCAGGTGCATTCTGGTCGTGCTGGTCCACGGTGGGAATGATCGGGATGCACGCCGGACGATCCACACAGCCCGAATTCGCGAGGACTGAAGATCACCTGATTTGTAAATTGCATAACTTCCACATCTGAACTCCGTTTGATCTGATTCTTTGTCGAGGAGTTATGTAATTGAGTTGAGCACATTCTCCAAGTGATTTCATGCGTAGAATCCTCGTGGTTTGGAAGATATTAGTCAAACAATGAACATGTATCATTACTGCTTCCCATGACCAAACCATGCATGTCTGTTTTGCCCAGTGTGCTATCCAAGGGTGCATCAAAACCAGCTCCTTCTTCAGTGTCACTTAGCTCATCCAGCTCCATAGTAGTGTCACTTATCTCACTCAGCTCATTCAGCTCCAAAGTAGTGTCACAATCTGATGGAAAAATCTCGGTTGGATCAAGCTGGTCGACATGATACCCATGTTGGGCCGTGTCCATGAACCAAAAAGGACGGTGCTTGATTTTGGTTCTATCAGGTGGGCTCTTGGGCAAGGCCGTGGGCTGTGTCTAGGGGCCCTGGGGGATGGTTTGGGCTTAAGCCTGACCCAATATAATGGACTGATAGGCGTTGGGGTGCAAGGGAACAAAAGGGTGCAACCTGTTTTCCAAGTCATGCCTTTTGGTACAAGTCGTGCCTGTTCGTGGGGCAAGACTTACCCCCTCATTTCCTATAAATAGGGCCTCGCCCCATTCACTTTTCTCATCTAGTTCCAGAGTAAAATACTCAGATAAAGTCGTATAGAAAGAGAGAGAGAGACAAAGAGAGAGTTTCCGGTCAATACCGAGGCTGTTTGAGTGGTGGTTAGTTTTCCGGCGACTCTGATCGTTTGTGAAACAATCTCTGATCAATATGGAAGATAAGAATAGAGAGAAGAACCTGTAGAAACCAGTCGTGGTTCAGAAGGAAATGCGGCTTGTGGTGGTCAAGCCAAGGAACCGTGAAGGCTCTATCATTGAGAAGCTGTGCCGTGTGTGGGTAAACGAAGCTAGGGAAGAACTAGTTATTGTTTACGAGACTATTAAGAAATTATGTATTGGATCACATGATTAGATGTATTACTATGTAAAATACAAGGATGTTTTTATAAAGTTACTATTTATTCCGATGTGCTATCTGGTCGATTTGTTTATGAACCTCATATCTGAATATGACTTAGTAAATAAAATACTTAGAAATGGACCAAACAAGCACAGAAAACAATAAGTAAGTCTGCGGATCCAGTTGGGCCGAGAGGCCAGGATCGGGTCTTACACTTGAGGTTCTCCGGTGGAAGATTGGAGACTGGTGCGTGCTTTTGGCATTGGCTATAGAGTTTGGCTTGTTTGAGGGAGTCCCTCGCCATGGTTGGCCAGTAGTATCCAGCTCTTCTGGCTCTGAGCACCAAGCTCCGACCACTGGAATGGGAACCACACTCTCCCTCGTGAAGTTCTTCTAGTATCCTTGGGGTAAGACATCGTAGCTAGGGTCCTGAAAAGGATCTTCGGTATAGTTTCCCCTCGGAAAAGCAGTACCTGGCAGCTTGGCGCCTTATCTTCCGACTTTCGTCTCGATCTTCAGGCAAGGTACCATACCTCAGGTAGCTAATGATGGGAGTCATCTAGGTCTCTCCTTCGTCCACTACGGATACTTCCTCAGGCTCCGTCTCCTTTTCGGTTGCGGGCCATTGGAGTACTAGCAGTGGGATGCTCATATGACTCGTAGTTTCTAGGGCGGACCCTAGGTTAGCTAGAGCATCGGCTTGGGAGTTGTGCTTCCTAGGGATCTGGGTGAGCTTATAGTGTTGGAACCTGTTGAATAGTCGCTTAGCCACGGATAGGTACCTGATCATACTCGGATCTTTCGCCTGGTAGTCACCTTGGACTTAGCTTATGATCAACTGTGAGTCGCTGAAGACCTGGATGTCTTCCACTCCCATCTGTTTGGCAAGTGTTAGCCCTGCTATTAGAGATTCGTACTCAGCCTCGTTGTTCGTTGCTTTGAAGTTGCATCGTACGGCCCTTGAGGCTGATTCCCCCGTAGGGGAAGTTAGGACTAGTCCCACGCCTGCGCCCCTTACGTTACTAGACCCATCAACGTAAAATGTCCATTCGCCTTTCTTCCCTTCGCTATCACGAAGCTTTACCTCTTGTTCGAAGGCTGGAAGTATGGCATGAGAGAATTCGGCTACGAAATCTGCTAGGACTTGCGATTTGATAGCTGTTGCATCGTACTCCCCCTGCTCTATGGCCTATTTTGCTAATCGTCCGGACACTTCTGGCTTATGAAGCACTGCCTTGATGGGAAAGGAGGTGACCACCACGATTTGATGAGCCTGGAAGTAGGGGCGTAGCTTTCGGGCCGCATTAACTAAGGCGAGGGCCAGCTTCTCAAGGTGACTATAGCGGGTCTCCGCGTCTAGTAATGATTTGCTCACGTAGTAGATAGGATGTTGTTTACTTCCTTCTTCCCTTACATGGACCGCACTGAGTGCATGCTCTGATACCGCCATATAAAGACCTCCCCTTCCAAGGGTTTTGAGAGGAGAGGTGGAGTAGTGAGGTAGGCCTTGAGATCGGATAGGGCTTGCTCGCATTTATCGGTCCATTGGAAGTCCTTGGGGTCCTTCAAGGTTTCGATTAAGGCATGCGACTTGTCGGACAGTCTGGAGATGAACCTACTCAGGGCGGCCATCCTTCCCATCAGTCTTTGAACCTCCTTGACTTTACGAGGGGAAGGTATCACCTGGATTGCTCTCACATGTTCTGGGTTTGCTTCAATGCCCCTGTGGATGACTATATACCCTAGGAACTTCCCAGCTTACCCCAAACGAGCACTTCGAAGGGTTCAGCTTCATGTTGTACCTCCTGAGAATGGTGAAGGCTTGTTGAAGGTGTGAGATATGGTCCTCAGCGTCTAGGGACTTTACCAGCATACCATCAATATAAAACTCCATGGTATGTCCTATCTGATCGGCGAACATCATGTTGACAAGCCTCTGATAGGTCGAACCTGCATTTTTCAATCCGAAAGGCATGGCCTTGTAAAAGTAGATGCCCCTTGTGGTCATAAACGAGGTCTTCTCTTGATCATCAGGATGCATCAGGATCTGATTATATCCGGAGAATGCATCCATGAAGCTCATCAGCTGATGGCCAGCGGTTGCATCGACTAGCTTGTCGATGTGAGGCAAGGGGAAGGGGTCTTTAGGACAGGATTTATTAAGGTCCGTGAAGTCGATGCAGATTCTCCATTTCCAATTCTTCTTCCTTACGACCACTACATTAGCTAGGCATTCTGGATATTGCACCCCTCGTATGAATCCGGCATGCAGTAGATTCTTGACCTCTTCGTTGATTATCTCGTCCCTTTCAGGGGCGAACTTCCTCCTCTTCTGTCTGACAGGAGGATGCATTGGATCCACTTGAAGTTGATGCATGATGACGTCGGGATCAATTCCAGGCATGTCCTCATGGGACCAGGCGAAGCAATCGTAGTTGGATCTCAAGAAGTCGACCAATCTCCTTCTTAGGCCTTCCGAAAGCTTGGAGCCTATCTTCAGGTTTCGACCCAAATTCCCTTCTGTGAGTGGAACCTCATCCATTTCTTCCACTTCCGGAAGCTTCTTCTGTAATTGCTATAAGACTTGGGTCTTTCCCTTTAGGATAGTCTGATAGCAGGACCTGGCATTTTCCTGATCTCCCTTGACCGCCTTAATGCCCAAGGGAGTTCGAAACTTGACCAGCTGATGCAAAGTCGAAGGTACAACTCCCATGTCGTGGATCCAAGGCCTTCCTAGTATCACATTGTACGATGAAGGGCAGTCGACGACTAGGAATTTTGTGGCTTGGTTTATCCCCTCGGCATACACGGGGAGAAGAACTTCTCCTAAGGTTTGCTTAACCTCTCCACTGAAGCCTACGAGGGTAGTCGCCTTTCTAGTTAGGGCTGTAGGTTCCAACCCTAGGTCGGCGAAGGCCGAATGGAAGATAATGTTGCTGGAGCTCCCATTGTCTATTAGTATGCGCTTGACCAAGCAGTTTGCTATGGTAAGTGAAATGACATAAGCGTCGTGGTGAGGAACAAGGACCTCATCCTGCTCCCTTGCAGTGAAGCTGATCTCATCTATTCCGAGGATCAGGCGCTTAGGACCTTCGGCCTCTTGGCCGTTCCTGGCATTGCGAGTACTTCTCTTGGCAGCGACACTACTGATTCCGCTTACTTCTGATCCTCCTGAGATGACATAGATCACCCGGTCTTGCTGTGGTGGCAATGCGGGAGCTGCTTCGGTAGGGAGACCGAGACCTTTCTTATTTAGAAGGTTCTTGGCCTTATCTGAGAGGAACTCCCTTAGGTAGCCTTTCTTGAGAAGCTCAGAGACTTCCATCTTCAAGGCTATACAATCTTCCGTAGTGTGACCATGATCACTATGGAACTCGCACCACCGTTTGGGGTTTCGATTAGCCTCTGCGGCCTTCATCTTAGGAGGCGACTTGACTTGAGGACCCATTTGTCGCAGGCCACCAATCAGTTCCGGTTTTGATATCGCAAGATGAGAGATATCAGGCCAAGTGGACACCATCATCCCCTCGGATCTAGGCAAAGGTCGATGTTGGTACCTGCCCCTGCTCGGGTTACTAGTCTCCCTAGCGGACTTGGGATGAGAGGGCTCGTCACGATCATTCCTAGTTGGCTTTGAGGACTTCTGATCGTACTTCAGACATGCTTTGGCTCTACTAGCAACATCTTCTTCCCATCTTACTTGAGCCCAAGCTCGGAACAATACGTCCTCCATAGCCCTGCACTTGTATTTGGTCAGCTCCTTGTAGAGATCTCCCTCCGGAAGTAGACCCCGCTTGAAGGCCGAGATAGCCGTATCAGCATTACACTCAGGGATAGCCACCTTCTCTTGGTTGAAGCTTGCTATGTAGGAACGAAGGGGTTCGTTCCTATGCTGGAGGACTTCGTAGAGGTCGTCTGAGTTCTTTTCTAGGTTGCGACTACTAGAAAATTGCTCTACGAACTTATCGCTAAGGGCTGCAAAGGACTTGATGGACTTGGTAGGAAGATTGATGTACGACTGGAGAGCAGGGCCAGTCAAGGTTGATCCGAATCCCTTGCACATGGTAGCTTCCCGTGCATCCCGGGGGATTGCTACTGCTAGCATGCGTTGCTTGTACTGAGCGATGTGATTATCAGGATCCCCAGTACCTTCATACATCTTTATGCTCGGGAAAGAGAACTTGCGTGGCATCTCCACCAAGGCAATCTCTTCCACGAAAGGTGTATCGGAATAGGACCCTGGATTACTCCTCCGAATAGGGGGAGCTACCCCCTGGGAGCCTTTCTACCATAGATTGGATGGTGCTGAACCTTTCGGAAACCACCATTTCTAGGTAGGCGGCTAGAGCCGGGTCCAAGATTGATATACCATGAATTTCACCCGCTTTTAGCCATGGTATATAAGATTTTCAATTGTATTTATAACGTTTTCAAAGTATTTTAGAGCATTTTAAGGCACAAGTACCTACTTGGAGAAAGCAATACTTTTGAGGCATTTTTGGAGTATTCTCACAAATGAAGAATCGACCGATAAGAAACATGTGACATCCGACGACTGAAGCTAATTACAATCGATCGACAGATATCAAAGAGTGTCGGTCGACATCAAGCCATTCGATGGATAACGATTTAGAAGATTTTTAAGTATCACAAAGTATGCTATTTACACACCAAGTCCATGGCCGCCTGTTAGGCCTTATATATTAGGGTTTTGTATCATTTTAGAGGCAGACTTGCCTAGAGACCTAGTGGAGAAGAGAAGCAATTTGGCTACCTTAGGAGAAGAGTTAGAGTTGGAGGGATAGATCTGAGACTACAAAACAGAAGATCTTAAACTCCCTTTTTATTCTACTCATACTCTTTGTGTTTCGTATTTCATATTAAGATTTATTCAAACCATCATGATTTTGTCTCTCATGAATATGTCTGAGTAAACCTAATTGTTAGATTTAGGTTTCTCATAAGGGTGAATCATGTGATGAGTTTGTGACATTTGTTAGGGTGAAAAATTTAGTTCTTTCATTTTAGTTGCTCTTAATACTAGATTTAGGATTGATCACCCTTAAATCTAGATCTTAGGATTGATGAGATAACCAACTGTATACTCTCAATACCCAGAAATAAACTAGAGTGATCTAACTGACTAGACACATGCGAAAGGTGGTCTAGATCATTAGAGAACGATATCAAACCAATCCGATAAAGCTTGCTAGAATTACCGTCGATCGATACAACCATTGTTGTACCGGTCGATTGTTTGAAAGGTGTATCGATCGATTAGACGAAAGTCGTATCGATCGACTCTTTTCCGCGATCAACATACGACAGTTGAGATCCGGGATCTAGTCAAAGGAGACCCTACTGGTCGTACCTATTGTTTGAGTTCAAAGAAATAAAACCCTATAGTCACTTTAAAACTGCATATTTTCATACCTGAGAGGTTACCTGAATCTAGCTATTTTCCTCACCAAGAAACAAACTTCACTTCAGTTACTGAACAACTTCCTTGTTCACTATATTATTTACTGCTTAAAAACAAATAAATCCTTAAGTCTATCTTCATTTCTAATTCACTAAGCCTTTAAGTAATCCTAGAGTCCTTGTGGATTCGATCCCTAAGTACTACATCTGAACCTCTTATTTGAGAGAGTGATTCACTTTTTAGGGTAATTTGAGTGATATCAAATTTGGTGCCGTTGCCGGGGACTCTTTCTTATTACTTTTAGATTTAGTTTAGAATTTAGCATAGATTTTGTTACTTACAGATGTCGGTCAAGCTTCGATCGACACAGAACATTGTCAATCGAGCGACGCAGATAGAGAAGAATCGATCGCTTCATCCAAAGCCTCATCGATCGATTTCGCTCAGCCGGAAGCAGGTAAGTACCCTCTTACCTATGCTGCAAATGAGAAAATAGTCCAAACTGAACCAATAGGTCAATCAAGCAACATTTCTAGCCAAACTACTGAAAACAGGAGACTGAAATCCCTGTTAAGTCAAATTCTACCTTAAACATAGGTAAAAAAATTAAATTGCCCTTGCAAGACTACTTAAACCCCAATAGAACCTATTCCAATAGGTCTGCTATAAGAGTGCCATACGACATTACCATGAAATCCAAGTTTAATGTTGATTACTATAATATGGTACATCGAAACCCTTTTAAAGGATCTCCCTTAGAACATCCACAAGACCACATTGAAGGTCTAGAGGAATTAATTCCAGACGAATACAGTCGTTACAGACTTTTCCCATTTTCACTAGAAGGGGAAGCTTTAAGATGGTTAAACTGTCTACCAAAAGGATCCCTAACTGGTTGGAAAGAGATTAGAAATGTCTTCCTTAAGCAATTCTTGGACGATACTCGTTACTGGGAAGTGAGAAGGGAATTTCCACCTTCCGTCAAAATCCTCAGGAATCGTTCAAAAACGCATGGGGAAGATTCAAGAGTTATGAACTCGAATGCCCCCATCATGGTTATCCAGAACCACAACTCCTTAAGATCTTTTACAAAGGTGTTTTCTGAGTTATTAAACAACGTTTGATACAGCAAGCGAAGGGAATTTCGTTACTAGAAATCCTATAGAAGCAAGACGCCTAATCGAAAACATGGCAACAGGAAGATCATATGAAGAGATGAATGAAGAAAGAGAAAAAGCTATAAACTCAAAAGGAGATACTGAGTTAGCTGAGATAAATCTATAGATTCGCTTCATTCCCTTCTGACAGATCGAAACCCACCTAACCTATGCCAGTACTTCAATAAAACTCCTCATGTATCACAAGATGAGCTCGACTTTACAGAAAAGATAGATACTACTGATCCTCATTCTGTGTTTAACGTCGACAGTTTCACACGAGATTATGAAATCTGTGTGCAGTCTCGTACCGGGAGAGAGAAGTACAATCTAAAACAAGCTTTTACTGGAAACCGTAAAATGAAATCGATTTTAATGGGAAAATAAACATCATTTACGGTAAAATAAATCAGAAGATGGATTCATTAATTGAGCACCTTCGGGGAATGGAAGATCAAATAGCTAACCTTGCAACTACTTTAAAAAGAGAGACAGGTCGTCTTCCTGGAAGAACCGATACTAACCCTGGGTTAAAACGCCATGTATGTGCCATGATGTTACGAATCGGTAAACGCCTTGAAACAAATACCAGATACGATGCCAGAAATGGAAAGATAATCGATAATGCAGGCAAAAGCAATTCCTGTCCCATAGAACTTCTTGACAATGATTCTGACTCAGGAACATCCGAACAAAGAAGGAACTCTTCAGATAAAAAGGATGAGGGAAGAACTTTAGACTTTGAAAAAGGAAATTCGGATTCCGAGATCGAAATCTATCGTTTAGGTGAACCAATCGTCGATCGATCCATTGGGAAGGAAAACGATCAACCATCTGGTGGCACTAATGATCGCAATGCACAGCCCACCGGAACTGAACGAGTCTATAGAACTCCACCCCCATTCCCTCCAAACAAACCGCAGACCAAGAAGGCATTGGTACATGTAATATGCAAAAAGGCCTTTGATAAAATCTCTTTCGAGTTACCCCTCAGTGACGCCATTAAGATAGCACCCTCAATAAAGAAGTACGTGAAAGATATGATATCTTCAAGGGGAGAACATAGCGTGATGATGGTGTCAGAGGAGGTGAGTACGATGATACAAGGAGAAACTTCAATCAAAAGGACTGACCCTGGTAGTTTCGTCCTAGATTGCAAGATACAAAACACGCACTTTCCTCGATCTCTTTGTGATCTTGGTTCTAGTGTAAACCTCATGCCATATTCAGTGGCAGTTTCATTAGGATACGATGAATTTGTTCCAACACCAATCACTTTAGTCCTAGCTGATCGATCTATTAGGGTACCTGAAGGGATCCTCGTAGATGTGCCAATCAAAATCGATGATTGCTTCATACCAACAGATTTTGTTGTACTGAAGTATAAAGAAGTACCGAAAGAACCCCGTATACTGGGTTGGCCGTTTTTAGCCACAGTCGGAGAAATCATAGATGTTAAAGGAGGAAAGATTAACTTAAATGTCGGAGATATATCAATGAAATTCGTCATGGAAAAGCTAGTCAAACGTCCTCTGATAGACGATCACGCCTTTTACACAGAAGAAGTTTCTGATCTAGAAAAAGAATACCTTATGGATATATGTTCTGATGATCCACAAGAAGACGCGCTCACTCTTGATGAAAAGGAAATTCTGAGCGTAGACAGCAGGACATAAGATGATGCGAACCTTATGGACGTAAGTATCGGAATCGCAAAAGAAGAAAATGATGGTTCAGAAATCATTATGGATCAATACCTTAGGGAAACCATTGATCGATCATCCTCTTCATCGACCGACTGGAGTAAAGAAAAAGCACCCAAAGTTGAGCTAAAACCACTTCCAGCTGGCCTAGAGTACCTGTTCCTTTGCGATAAATCATATCATGTCATTGTTAACGCCAATCTCACGAATGGAGAGCTTGCACTTTTATTAAACAAACTGCGTAAGTATAGGAGAGCAATTGGGTATTCTCTCGATGATATTCCCGGAATAGCTCCTGACCTTTGAATGCACCTATCCACCTCGAAGAAGATGAAAAATCATCAATAGAACAGCAAAGGAGACTGAACCCAAACCTGAAAGAGGTAGTGAAAAAGGAAATAATTAAACTCCTAGATGCTGGAGTTATATATCGTATCTCAGACAGTAAATGGGTAAGCCCTGTACATGTTGTGCCAAAGAAAGGTGGTATCACAGTGGTTAAAAATGATAAAGATGAACTTATCCCCACACGCACTGTCACTGGACATCGAATGTGTATCGATTATAGGAAACTAAATGCTGCTACTAGGAAAGACCATTTTCCTTTACCCTTCATCGATCAAATGTTAGAAAGACTGGCCAATCACAAATATTATTGCTTTCTTGACGGATACTCGGGATTTTTCCAGATACCTATACATCCCGAAGATCAAGAAAAGACAACTTTCACTTGTCCTTACGGAACATTTGCATATCGCAAAATGCCTTTTGGACTATGTAACGCACCAGCCACTTTCCAACGTTGCATGATGTCAATATTCATAGACATGATCGAAGATTTCATGGAAGTCTTTATGGACGATTTTTCGGTATACGGATCAAGTGTTAAGGATTGCCTAGACAACTTGTGCAAAGTATTGGAAAGATGCGAAGAAAAGAACCTTGTCCTAAATTGGGAAAAATGCCATTTCATGGTTAATGATGGTATAGTCCTCCGACATAAAGTTTCTGCTGCTGGAATAGAGTGGACAGGGCCAAAATCGAAGTAATGACTGGTCTACCGGCACCCACGAACGTTAAAGACATAAGGAGTTTCCTTGGACATGCCGGGTTTTACAGAAGATTCATAAAAGACTTCAGTAGAATTGCTAGACCTCTAAATAATCTTTTATGCAAAGAGGTTAAATTCGATTTTACACCTGAATGCAAAATAGCTTTTGAAGAGCTGAAAAAGTCTCTTATAACTGCCCCAGTCGTACAGCCTCCGGATTGGAGTCTACCTTTCGAGATTATGTGCGATGCGAGTGATTTTGCAGTTGGAGCAGTTCTAGGACAACGAAAAGATAAGAAACTGCATGCTATCTACTATGCAAGTCGCACACTCGATGAAGCACAACGAAATTACTCTACCACAGAAAAAGAGCTACTAGCAGTAGTTTACGTCTTCGAAAAATTCTGCCAGTACTTAGTTGGAGCCCATCTTATAGTCCATACTGATCATGCTGCTATTAAATACTTAATGCAGAAGAAAGATGCTAAACCACGACTCATAAGATGGATTTTATTACTCCAAGAATTCAATATTGAGATCAAGGATAAAAGAGGAGTAGATAACTGTTGGGGTCAAAAACCGTCGTTACGAAGTTAGTATGGAAACATTCGATAAAATAAAATTTATTTTATTTTTACGAAAGGAAATCGTAAAAATAAAATATCTTGTGAAAAGTTCCGCAAATTAAATAAAGTTCTCGTCAAAACACGATCATCGAAGATAACAAAGAATCGTCGAAACACGAGACTAGGAACTTGATAATCGCAGGATCATACGAAGCTCGGTCGCTATAGCGACCAAGCTCATACAGCGACCGAGCTCATGCACAAGCTCGGTCGCTATAGCGACCGAGCTCGGGAATAAGCTCAGTCGCTATAGCGACCGAGCTACGGACAAAGTTTGGTCGCTATAGAAATCGAGCGTTCGTGCATCGATCATTCTCCGAAACGTCCAAAGTCTTCCGAAACAACGATACGACGTAAAACTATGCGTTCTCGACTATCCGTATAGCCGTTCTCCACAACTCGCGACTATCCGTTTCTTGATCTCTCGATCAAATGGAATCGTCCATTTGGTTTACGATAAAAACCGCGGAAACTTTACATTATCGGAAAAATCGTAAAGACGGCCCAAAGGGTCCTAAACTTGATTCGATGCCCACTTACGATTTCTTAAAAACCCATAAACCTTAGGACGGTTTATGCTTGGAGGATAAGCATCAGTTTCCGCGGATAAATGGAAACTTTCCGCAGATAATCATGAAGATCGGAAAAAATGGAATATTTCCATTTTTTCGACTATGACGGCTTAAGGGAAAAAGGGGGAAGCGTAAACCGACCTAGGAGGGAGTATATAAGGAGTTCAAGGCGAGAGACATAGGGGCATCACTTTTTCCAGAGCAACTTAGCACTTAGAGCATTTTAGGCAACTTTTCGTTTTTGTTTTCGAGCTGCGACTCAATTAGGTTTAGCCACCTTCGGGTATTAGAACTAGAGATCTCGTCGACAGCTCTCGTAGCCGAAGCATGTTACCTTGTTGTTGTTACGCTCATACGCAGATTCGGAATAAAAATCTTCTTGCTCTCTTTTTACGATTTTTATTTTATATTCTCGTTTTTGTCGTGTTCTGATTGCTTGACGTGTAATTTCTCAGAAATACGGGACCTTCTGGGAAATTAGGGTTTTCCTAGTTTCCTTATTTATACGAAATATTGACGGTGCAAATTTTGGTTCCCAGAGTTTGGCGCTAGAAGGAGGGGGGGGGTACGGATCAATCTTACCCGCAAAAACCGCTCAACAATCAGACGCGAGATGGAATTCTCATAATATCCAGACGAGATCTCATTCAGGGAGGAAGAAACGGCCGAACAGGCTAAACCACGCGACGACCTCCTGGTAATTGAGCTGACGATCCACGACATCGACGTCGCGAGAGTACTGATCGACACCGGAAGCTCGGTTAACATCATCTTCAAAGAAACTCTCGCAAAGATGCAGGTCGATCCGTCCAAAATTATGGAAGACTCCAGCCCGCTGGTAGGGCTTTCAGGAGAGCCCACCATCGCGTCGGGGTCGATCAGTTTTGCAGTCAAAGCCGGAACGGCAGAAAAACTGACGGAATTCCTAGTAGTGGACATCCCGGCATCGTACAACGCAATCATGGGCACTCCCTGGATAAATTCAATGAGAGCAGTTCCATCAACATATCATATGTGCCTTAAGTTTCCAACCCCCCACAGGATCAAAACGATCTGGGGAAATCCCAGAGTATCGCGGATATGTCTCGCTGCGGAACTCAAGCGCAACAGGTCCGGCCTCGACACCGCTCCCAAGAAAACTAAGAAAACTTCAGACGAAGACACACATGATCTGGCTGAACTCTTCTGGAAATCTCGAAGGGCTGATGCCCTAGAGGAAAAACGCGAACCAACCTGTGAACCCGTAATTACGGTTTGTCTCGATGAAGCGTTCCCAGAACGTTGTGTCAAAATTGGAGCCAACCTCCGCGAGCCCTTGAAAACGAAACTCGTAACCTGTCTTAAGAAAAATCTCAACACGTTCGCATGGACTGCGGTGGACATGCCAGGAATCGACATTAACATTACCTGCCATGAACTAAACACCGATCCAACATTCAACCCAATCAAGCAGAAAAGGCGAAAGCTAGGCCCCAAACGAGCAACCGCAGTCAACGAAGAAGTTGAAAAACTTTTTAAGGTGGGGTCCACAACGGAAGTCCGTTACCCCGATTGTCTTGCAAATCCCGTCGTGGTCAAAAAGAAGAACGGAAAATGGCGAGTGTGCGTAGATTTTACCGATCTCAATAAAGCGTGCCCGAAAGATAATTTCCCTTTGCCGCATATCGACCGGTTGGTCGAAGCAACAGCAGGAAATGAACTCTTATCCTTCATGGACGCATTCTCAGGATACAATCAGATTATGATGAATCCGATGACCGCGAGAAAACAGCGTTCATTACGGACCGCGGAACTTATTGCTACAAAGTAATGCCTTTTGGCCTTAAGAACGCCGGCACAACATACGAACGACTCGTCAATCAATGTTCGCTGATCAACTCGGAAAAACAATGGAGGTTTACATTGACGACATGCTCGTCAAATCCCTCCACACTAACGACCATGTTGACCATCTTGAGGAATGCTTCGCTCGGCTGAATTCACATAACATGACACTAAACCCGGCCAAATGCAGATTCGCCGTAGCATCGGGAGAATTCCTCGGATACCTGGTGACTTATCGCGGGATAGAAGCCAACCCAAAACAGATCGACGCACTCATCGGGATGGCCTCTCCCAAAAACAAGCAAGAAGTACAAAGGTTGACCGGGAGGGTCGCAGCACTCAATCGGTTTATATCTCGATCAATGGAGAAATGCTTGCCCTTCTACGATGTCCTGCGGGGAAACAAAAAATTTGAGTGGTCAGATGAATGCGAAGACGCTTTCAAACAGCTAAAGCACTATCTGGCGTCTTCCAGTTCTCGCAAAACCCGTAGAAGGGGAACCTTTATTCATATACATAGCAGTATCGGCAACTGCCGTTAGCGGCGTCCTGATACGGGAAGAACGTGGGGATCAGAAAACCATCTTCTACGTAAGCAAAACACTCCTGGACGCCGAAACCCGTTACCCCCTGATGGAAAAATTAGCGTACGCAGTCGTAACATCGGCGCGGAAGCTTCGACTTTATTTTCAATCCCACACCATCGTCATCCTTACAAGGTTCCCCATCCGAACTATCTTGCATAGTCCGAGCCAGTCGGGAAGGTTAGCCAAATGGGCCGTCGAACTCAGCGAGTACGATATAGACTATCGCCCAGAACGAGTGCAAAGTTTCAATTCCTCGCGGATTTCTTGGTGGAGTTGCCAACCAAAGGCATAACTAATAAAGAGCCTAACTCAACTTGGCTCCTCCACGTTGACGGATCATCGTCAAAACAAGGATCCGGGATCGGCATCCGTTTGACGTCGCCGACCGGAGAGATCCTCGAGTAATCGTTTAGATTAGAGTTCCACGCCTCGAATAAAGAGGCAGAGTACGAGGCCCTTATCGCGGGATTACGATTAGCCCAAGGTTTGAAGATACGAAATATCCACGCTTACTGCGACTCTCAACTCGTTGCGAGCCAGTATAGCGGGGAGTACGAAGCCAGGGACGAAAGGATGGAAGCATACCTCAAACTAGTCCAAAACTTATCCCAGGACTTTGATTCTTTCGCCCTGACCAGAATTCCTCGTTCCGAGAATACGCAAGCAGACGCACTCGCAGCCCTGGCCTCGAGTTCAGATCCGGGACTTAAAAGAGTAATCCCGGTAGATTTCATTGAACATCCGAGCATTGGACCTCCCGTCATCATCAATCTTATTCAAGATGATAACGAGGAAGAAATCGCAGTCGAATCAGAAGAAATGCCAGAACAAAACGAATATGGCTGCGATACGCCGTGGCTAGAGGCGATACGAGCGTATATCATCGACAGAAAATTACCTCCCGAGAAGTGGGCGGCTCGAAAAGTCCGAACCCAAGTCGCCTGTTATGTAACGGTCGACGGAGAAATTTACAAATGGAAATTCTCTGAACCACTCATGACTTGTTTAGAAGGACATAAGGCTAGAAAGGTAATGGAAGAAGTTCATCTGGTTCCTGCGGAAATCATTCCGGCGGAAGGTCGCTCCCCGTAAAAATAAAACGCCACGGGTATTACTGGCCAACGATGATCGGAGACTGCGAAAAATTCACACGAAAATGTGAAAAATGCCAGAGGCATGCCCCTTTATGCGCTGGGCTATGGATATCGTAGGACCTCTTCACAAATCCAAGCAAAAACGCTTTCTACTGGTCCTCACAGATTTCTTTTCGAAAGGACGCACAAGTCGAAAATTTCGTATGGAAAAACATTATTTGTAGGCATGGAATCCCATACGAAATAGTAACGGATAACGGATCCCAGTTCATCTCTACCCGCTTCGAAGCGTTTTGCGAAAAATGGAAGATACGATTAAACAAATCAACTCCCAGATATCCGCAATGCAACGGACAGGCAGAAACAATCTATAAGACCGTCCTCGACGGACTTAAGAAACGCCTGGACGAAAAGAAAGGGAGATGGGCGGAGGAACTCGAAGGAGTCCTCTGGTCACACCGTACAACTCCGAGACGAGGAACGGGAGAAACACCCTTCGCCCTCGTATACGGCACCGAATGCATGATTCCCACGGAAGTCAAATTTCCAGGAATCCGTAGACGGCTTCTCCGAGAACGGGATCGGGCCCTAACCCGAATCCAAAACTATCAACATGCAGCCGCAAAATACTATAACTCCAATGTCCGAAATCGCCGATTTCACGTAGGAGACTTAGTTTTGCGCAAAGTTTTCCAGAACACTGCTGAACGAAACGCAGGAAAGCTAGGAGCCAACTGGGAAGGACCAACGAAATCATGGGAAATCATGCCATTTACCAGTTGAACTGGAATATAAGGCAGCCTGGGCAACCAAATTATTAAATTTCGATATCAAGCCAGCTGCCGAGAGACGTCTAATTCAGCTCAACGAGCTCAATGAAATCAGACATTTGGCATACGAGAATTCGAAGTTATATAAGGAACGAACAAAAGCTTATCACGATAAGAAGATCATATCTAGACACTTTGAACCGAATGATCAAGTTCTCCTATATAACTCCCAATTAAACATTTTCCCTGGAAAACTTAAATCTCGTTGGTCTGGACCTTTCACCATCAAGGAAGTAAAACCTTCCGGAGCACTAACAATCATTAGTGAAGAGGGCAACGAGTTCACAGTAAATGGGCAGCGAGTAAAGCATTATTGGGCCAAGCCACCAGGCATAAAGCCCCTTCCGCTGCTACCACCTCCTGATAACTAAATCCAGTTATCCTAAGTCGTGCTAAAGACTTTAAACTAAGCGCTGAATGGGAAGAAATCCATTTTCCTTTTTTTTTTTTAATTTTCAATTGCATTTTCATTTTTATTTTTACTTTATTTTATTTCTATCTTTTATTTTTAATTTCTTATTTTCTTTTAATTTTTATTTTTATTTTTATTTTTATTTTTATTTTATTATTCATAATCATTTTAGTTAGGATTTAAATTTATTAGTTAGCAATGTTTAAATTATTTTCTAGATATTTACTTTCACAATTGCATTAAAATCGATCGATATCAACCATGTTGTATCGATCGACACGAAGATGTCGAGGGAAACCCTCATTTAAATCGACATCCGCCTCCTTCTTCTCTATTTCGCAAACCCTAGCCGAATCCTAAACCTCCCTTTTCTCTCTCGTTTCTTGACGATTTCAATCGTTTCTTCGCCCCAATCCACTCGATTTCAAGTTCTCTTTCTGTTTCCATTACCATTTCTCTCATTCTCCAAGGTATTGATCCGAAATTCTCTTTTGATTGAACCTTTAGGGTTTGGGTTTTGAAATGAGTTAAATCGGGTTGATTTAGTGCAATTCTAGGTTGGTTTAGATGATTTTACTGTTAATCTAAGTGTTAGGATAGTTTGTTTTGCCAAAATCCTTTGTTTCGATTCGGATTTCGTATGAACTGTTGACTTGCAGGTTTCGCGAGTCGTCATCGATCGACAACGACCCCGTCCTGTCGATCGATTTACGACTTTCAGATGAACACTGATTTGATCTATCGTTCGACACACTCGTGTGTACATCGATCGATATGGATCTCTCTTGCGACCAATGCTAACTTCAAGTTTTATTTTTCTATTCAGATGAGCACGGATTCAGACATCGAGAGAGAGCGGAGGACAAAGAGGAGAAGTGATCCTGCTGGCTCTTCACACCACCGGCAGCAACGAGTCCCAAGGGACGACGAGCGGCCTCCATGGCCACTTGACGACAAGACCCCCATCGATTACGTGGAGGGTCACGACTTCTCAGACCCGAAGAAGGTCATGTCCAGCAGCAAGTGCCTTGACAGAGAGCTCACCGATCAGTGGGACGACTACGACAGCCTGCACTACAACACCTGGCTCTCAGTCGACATCGAGGATCAAGGATGATCTGTTCGCGATGATTGCTCAGCTCGGCTTGGGCACCATAGCCACTCACGCCTACGGCCTCCATGTCCTGTTGGTCCGCCAGTTCATGGCCTCTGTCCATCTCACCTACCGCAACGAGAGGACGAAGATTGCAGGAGAATGTGTTCTCTCTTTCTTCGCGAGGGGGAAGAGATATTCTCTCACCATCCCCCGAGCTCTGCGGCATCTTTGGTTTCGAGGGGGATGCGACTTCTAGCAAGTTCCCGCCTTTTCCCGGTGTGAACGGGTTCTGGGAGATCATAGGTACATGACACTGGAGCGGTTCAGCGACTCAGACGGACGTCCGCCACCCGACACTCCGCTACCTCCTACGGGCTATTGCCAACACTCTGTTGTGCAAGATGAAGCCCAACAAGGTGCGCCTACAGGATCCCACACTGCTCTTTCCAGCAGTGAACGGGTTGGTTGATCTCTCTCACCTCGACACTGCGGGGATGGTGGTACCAAACGTTGGAGCTCTCTTCGCCGAGCATCTGATCTCGCTGAAGAAGAAACCCTTCTCGGGTACGGCTAGGAAGAGGGAGTGCGTGGGAAGTATGCTCACACCGATCTTCGAGTTCTGTGGTGTTCGTCTGGAATGGAAGACCGCAGACCGCCGCTACCTCTTCATGGACGAGCAGCACTTGATGAACACGGGTTGGCTCAAGGAGAGCATTCTCTGGTTCCTAAGGATGGACGGCCACTACCGCATGCTTCAGCTCCCGCACCCGTCACTCACTGATTTTGACGAGCAGGTCGAGAGGATCCGGTTCAGGCCCGCCGACGAGTTCTTACACGACCTTACCACCGAGCCGCGCCGAGTACCGGTAGTCCGCGGTGTTGGAGGCTCACAGGCAGCACTCGAGGCTCCTCTTCCTGACTTCCCGGACATACCAGACGTCCCGATGCCTGATGCGGACTTCTAGAAGACGGTCGTGAGTGCTCTTCGCGCCATCTGGGCTAGACTCACGCGACCACCGTGTGCGAGCAGAAGGAGTGTCAGAGCTCGTTCACCATCAGCACCAGGACCATCTCATCAGTACCAGTAGGAGGATGACGAGGAGGCCACCGACTAGCCTTTTTATCTCTTTTCTCTATCTTGCAGACTTTTTATTTTTATTTTTATGTTTCGGATTTGCAGGATTTATGTTTTAGACTTATTTATGTTTTATGCTTTTGAACTATTTAGTATGTTTAATTTTCTTTGTGTTTGGACTGACAACAAAGCTAACTTGAGAGCCAGGCTAGACGAGTGAGTGAGTTCCGTTCAAACACACTATCACATATTCTGTCTGAACCTGTCGATCGATACCGCCTATGGTACATCGATCGATAGCTAAGCCAGAAAGGTACGACAACTTGCTTTGACATCCACACTTCTAACATTTCCTTATTTATTTTATATTTCTCCTACGTATTGTTACACCGAGACGGTGTAATTCAAGTCTGGGGGAGGATGTTACTAACATTATTATTTATCATTTATCATCTATTTTTCAAAAAAAAAAATTGTTTTATCGAGTCAAAAAGGAAGTGAAGAATTTATGAATGATTTTCTAACCACTTTTGGCATTACTCTAGACTTATTAACCACAGATTGTACTAGAGATACCAAAGTGGATCAACCTGTAAGCTAGCTACACTTGCCCAGATTGTTTAAAGGAATCAAAGCTAACCTCTAACCTAATACTGACTATCTCAGCTTGTCTTGGGGCTTGGTATACATCGGATCGGAATCCTCCTACAAGCCTGAAAGTTAAAAGTCTGTTCATTTCTGGTTTCCTTCCTTCTCTCTCTTCGGCATCTCAAGATCTAAGTTTATGTTATAAAAGATTGAAATGATTTCCTGAGAGGCAGAGGGGTAGGAGTGCCTCCTGCGACCCAGGTATTCTAAATCTAAGGGATGATCACACATTGTGGAAACGAGGGATAGGTAAATTACCTGCGACCCCATTATTCGCTACACTTTGTCAAAATGTATGAGTTACAAATGCAAATGTCAATGAGATAGACTAGATGGCCTTTGTGGCATCAAAACCTATTGAAATTGAAACTAATAAGAGATTCAGAGAAGACATAAGAGGGGAGAAAAAGACCAGAAAAGACTGCCTGTGTGTTCAGAAACTTGTTTGAGTTGAATCCATGTGTCCTTTGATCGATACTCCTAAGGTAAAGCGTTCACTTTTCTTTTATCAAGAAATGAGGTTGGTAGAGGGGAATGTTAGACAAGATTTGCTAAGTTGTTGGATAGATGAATTGGGTTGCTAAACTAGGATAAGGTATAAACGTGCGTTTGTAGTTAAGACCGTTTAGATTTAAATGACATAGAAGTGACGATTTTAAGTTTTCAATAACAAGAGTCATGTTGTTTTCAAACCTCCTACAGAGAGACTACTGTTTGCTTTGCTTGAGGACAAGCAAAAGAGTAAGTCTGGGGGAGTTGATATACCATGAATTTCACCCGCTTTTGGACATGGTATATAAGAGTTTTCAATTATATTTATAACGTTTTCAAAGTATTTTAAGGAATTTTCAGGCACAGGTACCTACTTGGAGAAAGCAATACTTTTAAGACATTTTTGGAGTATTCTCGCGAATGAAGAATCGACCGATAAGAAACATGTGACATTGGACGATTGAAGCCAATTACAATCTATCGACAGATATCAAAGAGTGTCGATCGACATCAAGCCATTCGATGGATAACGATTTGGAAGATTTTCAAGTATCACAAAGTATGCTATTTACCCACCAAGTCCATGGCCGCCTGTTAGGCCTTATATATTAGGGTTTTGTATCATTTTGGAGGCAGACTTGCCTAGAGACCTAGTGGAGAAGAGAAGCAATTTGGCTACCTTAGGAGAAGAGTTAGAGTTGGAGAGATAGATCTGAGACTACAAAACAGAGAAGATCTTGAACTCTCTTTTTATTCTACTCATACTCTTTGTGTTCCGTATTTCTTATTAAGATTTATTCAAACCATCATGATTTTGTCTCTCATGAATATGTCTGAGTCAACCTAATTGTTAGATTTAGGTTTTTGATAAGGGTGAATCATGTGATGAGTTTGTGACAATTGTTAGGGTGATAAATTTAGGTCTTTCATTTTAGTTGCTCTTAATACTAAATTTAGGATTGATCACCCTTAAATCTAGATCTTAGGATTGATGAGATAACCAACTGTATACTCTCAATACCCAGAAATAAACTAGAGTGATCTAACTGACTAGACACATGCGGAAGGTGGTCTAGATCATTAGAGAACGATACCAAACCAATCCAATAAAGCTTGCTAGAATTACCATCGATCGATACAACCATTCTTGTAGCGATCGATTGTTTGAAAGGTGTATCGATCGATTAGACGAAAGTCGTATCGATCGACTCTTTTCCGCGATCAACATAAGACAGTTGAGATCCGGGATCTAGTCAAATGAGACCCTACTGGTCGTACCTATTGTTTGAGTTCAAAGAACTAAAACCCTATAGTAACTTTCAAACTGCATAATTTCATACCTGAGAGGTGACCTGAATCTAGCTATTTTCCTCACCAAGAAACAAACTTCACTTCAGTTACTGAATAACTTCCTTGTTCACTATATTATTTACTGCTTAAAAACAAATATATCCTTAAGTCTATCTTTATTTCTAATTCACTAAGCCTTTAAGTAATGCACTACAAGAAAAACAGGGAAATTCTGACGACCACTCCGACGGAAAGCGAAGTCGTCGAACTTTTCTGACCACATTCCGACGACAAACCGACGAAACCCAAAAGCAAGGGTTCGTCGGTATTTCGTCGGAAAAGTCCGACAAAATTCTGACGAACGGTGGTCGTCGGTATATTCCGACGACAATTCCAACGAAAGCCCGACAAATATTTTAACCGTTACGGTCGTCGGAAAATACCGACGCCATTCCGACGGAACCTTTCGACCGTTGGCGAGAAAGAATATGCCTGTTTATAGCCGTTAGACATTTAAAAAAAACCGACGGATTTCCGACGGATTTTTTAAAAGTTGTCAGAATTCCGTCGGAATGGCGTCGGATTACCGTAAGCATTTTCCTATAAATGCAACATCTCCTCATTCATCTCATTCACTCCTCATTCTCTCTTCATTCTCTCTTATCATAAGAAATCCGAAAAAATCATGTCTTCTAGAGATTATTTTCGTTCGTGGGTGGATAGACCTCATTTGGATCCCAATACCAATTTGCTTACAGAAGGATACGTTCGAGGTATTGGAGAATTCATAAAGCTTGTTCAACAGCACCCGGATGCAAATACTGGTATGGTAAGATGTCTCTGCTCTACTTGTAATAACAATAGTGATAGAACCAAAATCGAGCACCGTTCTTTTTGTTCATGGACACGAACCAAAATGGCGATCTTGTCAACCAGCTCAACCAAACCGAGGTTTCACCATCAGTTCATGAAGATCACCCGACCAACCAGCCTGACCAGCCCGCGTGCGTCCTTGTCCTTACGCGATGGACCCGATCATCATGGATGAACCTGGACGCTTGGACGAATCTTGACCAGTCTACATCAGAATCCACAATCTTGACCAGACTTCATCATTTTCCGCAACCTTGACCAAGACTACATCAATTTCTACAACTTTGACTCTCTAATAATTATTTAGTCAAATGTTGTATTTTCTAGACATCTTTTTCCGCACTTTATTTATGTTTCTCTTTGACTACATCTAGTATAAATATGTAGTCACTTTCATGAATAAAATCAGTTCAATTTGGTTGTTTATTTTTGTTCTTCTTCTCTGAGTGAGAGAGAGTTCTTTAGCTAGTTCATCGGTTTCAACCGGCTTGTTGATTTGGTGGTCAGCCAATCATCTATGTGTTATTTGGTGGTTAGCCAACACACTACATCCGTTCTTTGGTGGTTAGCCTTAGATCGAGGGTATATCAAGAGTCATTCCGCACCTCTTGACGATCCATTCATTCCATCCCAGTTCCAGAAGTGCCCTCGCCTTCTCGGTTCATATCCAACATCCGGCCAAAGCCATCCTCCCGATTTTGGGTCTATCAAATAGAATTATAAAAGAATGGGAAGTTTGGAAACATTTGTATAGAAAAGGGTTATCACAGAATTATAAAGTTTTGGTATCTTCATGGGGAAACTGGTTTTGAACATGGTAGTACTAGCGAACCTCAGCCTGTTAGCGAACAACCTCAGTCTTATGGTTGGTTAGAAGAACCAAGAATGGATGTAGATTATGGTGTAGGTACTGAGCAGATGGTACATGATTATTATAGAGGGGAAGAACCAAATCTCGAATCGGGGATATTTTTTGACATGTTGGATGCAGGAAAATAACCTTTGTATAAAGGTTGTAGAGATGGTTATTCACCTTTATCATCTGCAAGTAGATTGATGGGTATTAAGACATATTATAATTTGGCTGAAGATGCGTAGATGCGATAGCTGATTATGTTAAAGGTGTTCTGCCAGAGGATAGATGTATGTATCGACAACTGCATGATCTACTGGGGAGCGGATAAGGATTGGGATAAATGCAAATTTTGTTGGAAACCTCGTTATCAGGAAACGAGGGGAAGAGTTCCGGTCCCGTTCAAAAGAATGTGGCATTTGCCTTTGACGGAAAGATTGAAGAGGTTGTATCAGTGTGAGCGCACGGAGAAGGCAATGAGATGGCATGCAGAACATTCTACAAATGGTGAGATTAGACATCCTTCAGATGCGAAGGCTTGGAAACATTTCCAATCAACATATCCAGAATTTGCTGAACAGAGAAGAAATGTTTATATGGGATTATGCACTGATGGTTTCAGCCCATTTTGAAAGCATGGAAGACAATATTCTCTATGGTCGGTGATTGTGACACCATACAACTTGCCGCCAAATTTGTGCATGCGACGAGAGTTTTTGTTCCTCTCCATTCTCGTCCCCGGGCCAGCTCATCCTAAGAGATCACTAGATGTGTTTCTTCAACCACTAATATATGAGTTACAACAATTATGGGCGGTTGGTGCTGAGACATACGATGTTTCGTGAAGAGAAAACTTTCATATGCGGGCATACTTATGTGGACAATAAGTGACTTTCCAGCATATGGTATGTTATCCAGATGGACAACACATGACAGGCTTTCATGTCCATATTGTCAAGATAGCACATATGCTTTCCAACTAAAGCACGGAAGGAAAACATGTTGGTTTGATTGTCAAAGAAGATTTCTACCACCTGATCATCCATACCGTAGGAGTAAGACTTTGTTTACAAAGAACAAGCAGGTGTTTTATGATCCACCTAAGGAAGTTAGTGGGAAAGATTTGGCGACACAGCTTAGGGATTTTGGTGCAGAAAGGACGCCAGACGTAGGTGGACATGAAAACATTCCAGTCGATGCTGTTGGAAAGCTACATAACTGGCACAAAAAGAGTATTTTCTGGGATCTGCCATATTGTGAGAGTCATCTATTGCGGCACAACTTAGATGTCATGCATATTGAGAAGAACTTTTTCGACAATCTGATGAACACAATCCTCAACATCCAAGGTAAAACGAAGGATAATCTGAAGTAAAGGTTGGATTTAGTCGATATCTGTGATCTTTCTGAACTTCACGTTAATGAGAACGGTACGGCACCTTTTCCCATTTATCGGCTGGATGGTGCTGGAAAAGAAGCGTTCTTTGATTGGATTACAGATAAAGTGAAATTTCCAGACGGTTATGCATCAAATATGGGTAATTGCGTTGATAGAAGCGAAGGAAAGTTTACTGGCTTGAATAGTCACGATTGTCATGTGATTATGCAGCGGCTCCTTCCGTTTGCTTTTTCCGCACTATTACCACGTAATGTTCATGAAGCAGTTGCAGGGATAAGTGTTTTCTTCCGTGATTTATGCACCAGAGTAGTGACTGAGGAGGGTATTAGTACTTTGAAGGAAAACGTACCCGTTAGTCTTTGCAACCTCGAGAAGATATTTCCTCCATCATTCTTTGATGTAATGGAACATCTTGATATTCATCTCCCAAGAGAATTGGAGCTTGGTGGTCCTATGCAGTACCGATGGATGTATCGTTTTGAGCATTATATGCATCATCTGAAGAAGAAGATCAAAAATTTAAGCAAGGTGGAATGATCTATAATTGCACAGGTGACCAATGAAGAAACTTCAAACTTTGCTGAAAACTACTTTCCATCAGAAGTGCATACAAAAAACCGAAGACCTGCTCGGCATGATGACAGAGGAGAGAAAGTAACGTATCATGTTACTGTCCCAAGCATGTTCAGCGAAATAGGACGACTAAGTGGAAAACCCACGAAGCATAGACTGACGGAGACTGAGCACGCTCATTTGCAAACATATTTGCTTACCAACTGTGAAGATGTTCTACAATATGAGAGGTAAAAATATTTTTTCATTTAAATTGTTATATTAATTTTCAATAAGTTTTATTTCACATGAATAATATATTTTTATATAGTGTTTATATGGCAGAGTTGCGTATGACTTACAGACATGCCACAGAAGAGGAGCTTCAACAACTCAGACATAACGGATTTGCTGCATGGCTTCTTAATTATATGAGTCATAACATATATGAAATAATTAACATTTCACTCATATATATTTAGTATAAAATAATAAACATTTCACCCATATATATTTTTATTTTATAGGTGACTGATGGTTTGGCCAGAGGTTTTGTGTTCGATCATTGGATATGCGAGTTTGTGCGGAGACCAAACTATGTGGCCAAATCATATCCAAAATATTGTACACGAGGATATGCCTTTGCAAAAAAGGTCATTCTAGGACAACTTATGATGGTGGTGTTTCGTCTTCTTCCGGTGACGATGTCTACTACGGCAACATACAAGAAATATTGGAAATCCAGTATTCTGATATGGTTGGACTGCGGTGTGTAGTATTCTATTGTGATTGGTATGACACCACCCCAGATCGAGGAGTGAAGACTGATGCGTTTGGTGTTACTTCGATTCATTCGCGGAGGAAACTTCAATATTGTGATCCTTTCATTCTTGCTTCGCAAGCTGATCAAGTATGTCAATTTAATATTCAAAAATATAATTAACGATTTATATATTATTATTAATACCTTGTAAAATTGATAGGTGTGCTACATCAGTTACCCTTGGGTTACGTACCGAGACGATCCATGGATCACTGTGACGCAAATCAACCCAAGAGGACGAGTAAACGGACCTTCTGATAATGATCCATTACAACCAAACTCTACCAGCAACGTGAGTGCAGTTGAAGATTTGGCAGAGGTTAAACTCGTTGAGAATTTTACCGAGTTTGGACTTGATGATGTTGTACACTCGGAGCCAGAAGCTGAGATTGACGAGTTTGACAAAGATTCTGAATATTCTATAGATTCTGAAGATTCTGATTAGGACTTATTTTTTATTAGTTGTATGATTAGTTATTTTTTTTTAATTAACAAAATCCGTCGGTATTCCATCGGAATATTCTGATGAAATTCCGACGAATCGTTGTTAATTCAGGGTTTAGCTATTCGTCGGAATTCCGTCAGAGTATTCCGATGGAATTCCGACGGATTTTAAATCCGTCGGAATTCCATCGGAAAACTCTGACGGAATTCCGACGACCTGATTATTTAAAATGTTTATATCATAATATATCTATATTTGGATACCGAAACTACTTTAATAACACATATTAGATGTTTAATATAATATTACATATCAACCGTTCGAGTTTTACAAGTTATTTAAATATTTATATATGTATATCATTGTTTTCATAACATCTCATCTTAATACTCATATACTTACATTCATATTAATATAAACTTACACTACAAAACACAATTGTGTGTAAAAATTGTGTTATGAAAACCTTATTATAGTTAATCTTTTTTAAATAGTCTATCTATTATCAAAGTTTTGGATTTGATCAGTAAGAAACTTGTTTTTAAACCTTAAACTCCAAGTCGTCGGAATTCGGTCAGAACCTACCGATGGAATTCCGACGACCTACCCCATTCCGACGAATATTAATCCGTCGGAATTCCGTCGGTTTATTAGTTTCCCGAAAATACAAACCGCGTGAAAATTCGAGTGGACCGCGTGAAAATTTTATTAAACCGCGCATTTAATATTTTATTCATATTCCGACGACATACCGACGGACACGGGTCCGTCGGTTCCTTTTATAATAAAACCGATCCTTCTTCCTTCTTCACCATTTTCGCCTCTCTCTCTAAATCCTCTCCGTTTTCTCTCTCTTCTCCGGCGATTCTCACCGCGAATCCGGCGTCCCCACCTCCGTGAATCCATCCCACCGATTGATTTCTTCTCCCAATCTCAAAACAATGTAAGTTATCCTCTCAATCTCTATCTTTTTCATTTCTTTAGGGTTTAGGATGTTAGATTTTAAGATTTGAGGTTTGATTGATTTGCATGTTCGAGATTGAATGGATAGTTTAGGATTTAGGGTGTTAGATTTTAGGATTTTTTTTTTTTTTGGTTTATATATTGGATTTGTTGATTTTTTAAAAACGTTTTTCCTATTTTTTATATATCTAACAAGTTTTTTCTATATTTATAAAAGTTTATAAAAACGTTTTTATGAAGATAAAATATTTTTATGAAGATAAAAACTTTTTTTAATATTTTATATAGATAAAAACGTTTTTTTTATTTATCTTTCTAGTTACTTAAATAATTTTTTATATGCATTGCCTAACACAATTTTTTTTTTAGATTCAAGAAAAGGATGGTAATCCCGTCGATCATCTCGTCGTCATGAAGGGAGGCGTACACCAACAAGAAGACGGGTGAAATTCAGGACCCGGTGATCAGAGAGGTCATTGAGATGGTGGAATCTCAAAAAGAAGCTTTTCTAGCTTCTCAGCCTCTTTCTGATGACGATTCTACAGGTGCTTCGAACAACATGTCCCGACTGTAAATCAACGAGCTGGTTGAAAAGGTAATTTTTGTTTTCATTCTTATATTTGTTTTTAATACTTTATTTATTAATTTTATATTTTTTTCTATTACTATATTTTACTAACTTAAATTTTTTTTAGGCGGTCCCTAAGAAAAGGGTCGTTTGGTAGGATTGCTCCGTCGTGTTTCTTCATGTCCGACTTCTTCATCTCAAGTCCCGTACGGCGGTCCTTTGATTCTAGAGCAGCTACATAACAAGGATCAACGGATTGGAGCATTGGAGGAGTAGAATGCTACAATCCTTACTGAGTTGGCGGATCAGAAGAAGCCCAACCTCGAGATATTGCAGAAGTTGGATCGTTTGCTCCCGGATCAGTAGTTTTTTTTTTGTTTTTTAATTTTAAACTTTCTGAATGTTTTTTTTTCAGTTTGTATTAAAACTTATTTTCTATAATATTATTGTTAGTTTCTTAATTTCAGTTTTTGTTTATTTATTAATTTTAATATTTTAAAAATTAAAACAAAAACTATAAAATTAAATTAATGAATAATATATAAATCAGAAATTCCGACGAAACATATCCGTCGGTATATTCCGACGAAACAATTTCGTGGGTATATTCCGATGAAATATTTTCGTCGGAATATACCGACGGATATGTTTCGTCGGATATTCCGACGACGAACTTTATCGGAATGTTTATCGGACCATTCCGACGACATATTTCATCGGAATTTCCGACGACCTGTTTCGTCGGAATCTTCCGATGCTTTGGACTTCGTCGGAAACATGAGTTTCCGATGAATATGGTGACCGGAAGACGCCGACGGATTTCCGAGAGTATCTGTGATCGGAATGACGTTGGAACTTCGTCAGAATCTAGTTCATCGCAATCCGTCAGAAAATCGTTAGAAGGTCTGATGGATTTCCGACGAATTTTTTTTTTTCCGACCAACTGAAACCGACGACCACTTTCGTCGGAATAGCGTCGGAATAGGTCTATTCCGACGAGATTCCGACAGTTTTGTCCATCGGTATGCGTCTGTTTTCTTGTAGTGATCATAGAGTCCTTGTGGATTCGATCCCTAAGTACTACATCTGAACCTCTTATTTGAGAGAGTAACTCACTTTTTAGGGTAATTTGAGTGATATCAGAGGTCCCAGGATCATCGGGTGAGTACTCTTCATCTTCCGTATCGGAATCGCTATCCACTTGTACTCGGCTCGCGTCGTGAGCAGCTTCACGTTCTTCGGGTTCATCGTTAGCGGAGATGGGTCGGTGAGGAGCTCTTTCACCATCGTGTGGAGTGTTGAACGAAGCCATGGGTCGAACCCTAGTTCGGAACCGCTTTAGCTTGTTGTTGGTTTCACCGAGGGTATGGTTCTCTTGTTGGAGGACAAGATTCTCTGCTTCTATGGCGTCTAGCTTCTCGGCGCTCTGCTTAAGCTGCTTGGAGTGTTCTCCAAGTTGGTCTTTTAGGGTTTGAACTTCTAGGAGAAGTTCATGGCCTCCGGGTGTTATCTCCCGAGCTTTGTGAAGATCGGTAACCTGACTTTGAAGGATCTCGAGCTTGTTGAGGAGTTCGATCTCCCTCGGGGTCATCTCTGCTTGGTTAGTATCGTCCTCTAGTGCCATCATCACGTAGTTGGATTACTCCCCTCTCTCTAGCGCCAAACTGTTAGGGTATTTTTGTGTACGATCGTTTTAGTACTAGAAGATGTTATTGAGTGTTTTTATTCGGGACTACAATGTTTGGGTGTATAAACCCTCGTCTTTGTCGCCTAAACTCTAATCTTCTAGTCTAGAATCGTCGATCCCTTATTCTAGGGTTTGGGCTCCCCTTTTATAGTTGTAGATGTCGGCTTCAAGTAATAGAACTCTTCTATAATCGGAAAAATGGAAGTTTTCCCTTAGGCGGAAAACTTCTATTTTGCTTCAAAGGTCGATCCGATCAAGGGGATCAGACCTATGGCAGGGGTCGATCCCTAGTTTTTTCTTGAGCAAGGATCCGGAAGTCGAGGGCCTATCCGGAAGCTGGAGAAAACTTATGTCTGGATATTTTTCCCAACAACAACGTCAATTTTCAGAAATTCAAAACTTATCGTATAGTGAAGGCCGTTCAAGGTGTTAAGTCAACTATTGCCGTTCTAATACGATCAATTCTAAATTCACAAACGAAAACAAGTTCTCGCGGTTTTTATCGTAAGATTCCGATGGTAACTACGATCAAAATGAAACAAGAAAGAGTTCACTTCGATTTCGAAGGACAGTGCTATGAGAACGGGACGAAGGCTGATTTTGGCTATCAGACTCACCGAAATGGCGAGTTGGCCATCGTTTTCGATCCCTTGAGAAAATCTAAAAACGTCACAATAAATCTAAGAAAACCTCTTATTTTCTAGACAAATTTTACATACCTAATCTCTTACCTTGATTAAATTGATCATAGTGGATACTGAATGTATTATGTTATCATCTCCAGAATCAAAACTAAAATTTTAGAGCCTATAAATATTATTTAAGAATTTTAATAAATGTTTTTTAGTTAATTAAATATTATATATTTAGTTTAAAGACTAAAAAGTTTTGGGAAGCAAAATCAGTGCTTCATTTGGCTCCGGCCATGGTCATCTCATATGTTTAGTTCACCCTCTAGTTCTCTTTGATAAAAAGCTTATTGACACAAGAGACAAAACTCTCATGACTGTTATTCTGTTGCCGACATGGAATTAAAAGTATAAAAATTATCAAGTGTGATTGTACACGGCTACTAAAAATTCACATATGCATATTGCTTCTAGGTCATTTCTTCTAAGACACATCTAATTACAAAACATGTTTATTTCCTCATCTCTCTTGGCTATAAAAACCAACTAGATTTTGATCCGAACACCCGTGCAGGTGTATATTTCAAAAATATATTACTATTTATTTTTCATGTCAATATCAAAGCTGTATAAAAATTTCAAATCTAAAAAATCGAACCGATCACGATCCGAAAGAGTAATACCAAACCCGAACCATAATTGATATTTTGATTTTCAAGTATCCAAAATTTTGATATTTAGACAACTGAAACCATAACCAATTCAAACTGAAGTAATTTGGATATCAAAATGTATCCGAAAAAATATTTATATACTTATATACAATATTTTATGTTTAGGTATTCTGACCTATGTTATTCAGATTTATATACAATATATTATTTTATTTATAGATTTTAAGAAATTCAAAATATATAATGAATTTTAAAAAATAATTTAAATGAGTTATCCGAACTCGAACCCGAACCCGCAAAAATACGAATATAATTCGAACTGAAATTTAGAAATATCTGAATGAGGCTGAAATCTTTGATCCCGGATAACCAAAACCCAAACAGATCCAAAACGAACCCGAATGGATACCTGAACGACCAGCCCTAGTCATAATACGAACTGAAATTTAGAAATATATGAATGTGGCTGTAATCTTTGACCCCGGAAACCCGAAACCCAAACAGATCCGAAACGAATCGGAGTGGATACCTAAACGGCCAGCCCTAGTCACTATTATGTATCATATATATGTCCTCATATAATTAATTGTATTGGTCCATAATATAAATAATCATTTAAGTAATAGTATTTTATATGTATTTTCTTATAAATAATCACATATATTATATTCTTAAAGTTTAATTTGAAATATAAAAACCATAATAAGTTGGTATATGAAATTAATCTTTTTGTTGTATTTTTCTTATATATATTGAAAACATTTTTTAATAATGGTTATTGGAAAACATTTTAGTAAAAATAAATTTTTGAATATATGCATATTCTAAATCAATTTTTGATATAAATCAACTTTAAATTATTATTTGATTTAAAATATGTATATAAAACTTAAATTTTATTTTATGATTATTTTAGACAAAACAATATTTTTAGGTAATTAGATTAGTCCATTTTGTATATTTTAAAACTGATATATTTTTATCCATGTTTCAAAATTTTAATATTTGCATTAGTTTTCTATGAATTATTATTAATTTTATGATAATTTGTTTTGAAAATTGTACTCTTGAAAATTTTATATTTGACTAAACTAAATAAGATAATAATATTGTTCTTAAAAATTATTTTATATAATATACTATTTATATTTCAGTTTGTGTTTTTATTTTCACCATAAAGTACTGTAAATAAAAAGAACTGTAAATATAGTACAGAATTGTAAATAAAAAATATAGAAAAAAAGTTGTTTAATTTATTGAAGAAAACAATGGCTAAATGTTTAAATAAAAAGAAGTATTAAATATGTTATTCATGTTTCTAAACAATTCTCATTTGTTATTAACTTATTGAAAATAAAATGGCTAAATGTGTAAATAAAAGAAAATACACATCTCTACTATCCATGTTTCCAAACATATCTCATTTATTTTAATATCCATGTTTCCAAACATATCTCATTTATCTACTATCTTTGTTTCCAAACAATCCGATTGTGTACTTCAATTTTAATAATATAGATATTACTGTTGGTACCTTCCGATACAAGGGAAGTTTGAGAGATGCATAGAGCTGATGAGATCAAATCTTCTGATGATAGATATTTTATTTTCTTCTTTTCTTGGGCGGACATATAGGTGGTTAACATTTTGTCAGCATCTTATTTGTGTCAACGATGGCATAAGAGACGATGTTTGCTTGGACATTATAAGATGATCCAATGGTTCTATTCATTGCAATTAATGCCTTGCTGGTCGTTTTTGGGGGTTAACATTTTGTTGGTGGTTAACATTTTGTCAACATCTTATTTGTGTCAACGATTGATCGGCATAAGAGATAATGTTTGTGTAACACCTGTATTTACCAAAATAAATTAACAAATAACAATTCTGAAAATCTACATTTACTACTTCTTAATAGTCAAATTCAACACCATAAATCCAAAAAATAGCCATAAATCCAAATAATAGAATAAATCTCAAAGATAACGCAAAAACTATAAAAACCAATAGTCTAAAAGAAAAATAAATAAAACGCCCAAAAGATTTATAAAAACCGACTTGAAACAGTTGAACGAAACACTGATATTTCCAAGACTACTCGAGTGGTTCAAATGATTTTATAGAAACCGATGTCGTATCGAAGGTTCACTTTCAGGAAAAAATTGTAAAACGCTTGGATCGAGAAAACGGCCTAAAGAGTCCTAAGGCTGCGACTAAAGCCCACTTGCGATTAGAAATCGAAATAAAACCCAAAGATGCAATGACTGTTTACTCTATCTCGCATAAAAAGATAAATATCAAGTTTCTGAAGATAGATAGAAAATCTCGAGGATAATCATGAAGATCGAGGAAAAATGAAATATTTTTGCAAAGAGATATATATGGGTTTGGCGATAAAAATGAAGGACTAAACCTACCTAGAGGGAGTATATAACAGAGCTCAAGACGAGAAGCAAAAAACGAGGTCTTTTCTTACACACAGAATAACTTAGCACTTAGAGCAACATGGAATATTTTTCGTTTTTGTTATCGAGCTGCTATTCAGTAAGGTTTAGGAAGTCTTAGGTTCCTTGAACTAGGGAACTCGCCGATAGCTCTCGTAGCTAAGGCTATTACATGCTATAAACGTTTAAAAGCAAATTCAGAATAATAACTCTTTTGCTCTCTCTCATTTTTGTTATTCGATTTATTATCTCGTAGCCAAAGCTCTTATCTGCTTGACGTTTGGCTTAGCAGAAATTCGGGACCTTTGGAAAAATTAGGATTTTCAAACTTTCCTTATTTAACGGAAATCGACGGTGTGTATTTCGGTTCTCATATTTTGGTGTTAGAAGGAAGGGGGGGGGGAGGTACATATTAATCTAACTCTCAGCCACGAACGGTTGATCAGACATGTCTACGATGATCAGACTGACTCGCAAACTCGTGCTGATAAAACCACCGACGGCAACGCCAACACTCCAACAGAAAACATATCCGCGGTTAACGCAAATGCCAACACCGCGGCGCTCAACAAAGTCAAACATGTTCTTCGCTTAAGAAAAGAGGCCGGAGGAAAAAGACACACTCATGGGTTCTCTCGCTAAACAGGTCAAAAACCTGACTTCAAGAACCCGAGCTGTTCTCCCTCTCGGAACCACTAGGATTCGCGGGAGAAGGTTTAGCTTCACAACCCCACACGATAGAACAAGGAGCACTCAGGGAAATTAGTTGGAAAAAAATCCCGACGAGGTAACTCCTGTCATAACTAGGAAGAGCCTAGAAAACTTCCGTCTCCTGAACTCGAAAACGTGGAAAATGAAGTCGAGCAAGTCAACTTGGATCCCAAAGATCAGTCGAACAGTCGGATGCGGAAACTGACATACATCCAAGAAGAACAAGAAGTCACACATCTCAGGGAGATCCTTCGTTCAATAAACCCCTGACTGAAGAGGGAAAAAAATATCTTCTGGGTCGAACAAGAGAAGCTGGTCCAGGAACAGGAAGAGATCAATCGCACCAGGCACCGTCGGGTTCGGAAAAACGCTGGCGATAATCCCGAGATTCGCGATCCCCGCGATTACATCACGAAGATGGCCGCGGAAGTAAAAGCAGTGAAATCCCAAATTCATCATGCTACTAGCTCCGCACCGGAAATCAATCAATTGCTAGAGGAAGCTTGAAAGACGCTCTTCACGGCTCGCATCATCGAGACCAAGGTCTCCGATTCTAGAAAATCAAAGTGCCAGTGATATGCTCTATATTTTACCTTATTTAACCTATAGATTTCATATGTTTTCAAGAGTTTTTATATGTACTTTGTAGCTCTTTTATAGATATTTCAGGTTTAGGTACTCATTGGAATAAAGTGATGATTATGGAGCATTTTGACACTTTTTTGGAGATATTTCATCGTACTCGCAAGCTGACCACTGAAGAGAGTATCGACCGATGCATCAACATCAAGATCGATCGACGGAGAAACACAAGAATCGATCGATTGGGCATCGTCCATATCGATCGATACCGAGCTAATCGCGATTAATGAAGATTAGAAGATTTACAAGTTTTACCCAAAAGGATATCATATTTGCATAATACACCCTTGCCGCCTGTTAGGTCATATTTTAGGGGTTTTGTACCATTTAAATAGAGGAGTACTAAGCAGAGAAAAAACAAGCAATCAAGGAGGATACAAGCAAGTCACAAAAGTCATCACCAAGGAGAGAAGTAATAGCTGAGAAGAAGATATCCATCCAGGAGAGAGATATATGAGCTGCATAAACATAGAAGATCTTGAACTCTTTTTGTTTTCTTACTCTATTTTTATTAAGATTTATTCAGACTATCATAATTATGCTTCTTATGAATATGTATGAGTAGTCCTACTATTAGATTTAGGTTTACCATAGATAGATTTATGTATTGCTGATCATAACATGATTGTTAGAGTGTTTTAATAGTTCTTTCATTCTAGTTGCACTTAATGCTAAGTAAAGGAACTGATCACCCATGATTTAGATCTTAGGTTTAATTTGCGCAAGCGACAGCATGGTAAATTGCCTGAAAACAAACTAGACTAATCTTATTAATTAGCTAAAACGACAGTTGCCCTAATTAATCTGAGAACCTATCAACCTGCTCAGTAATGCTTACTGGAAGGATAATCGACCGATACGATGTTTGAATCATCGATCGATTATCTAAAAGGCTGTCGATCGATTGTCATAAGTTACATCGATCGATGATTTCTCATGATGGAACAAGCGACAGCTGACTGTCTTGAGATCCAGCTATTATACAATCATTAGATTCTTCCTAAAAGTTGAGTTCGACAACAACCATATTTAAAACCCTTAAGAATCCTTAAAAGCAGAAGACTTGTCATACCTAAAGGTTTACCTTGATCTAGCTATTTTCCCGAATTGATAACAAACCCATAATCTGAAATCGAACAATTTTCCTGTTCGTCGATGGATATACACTTCTGGATATCGATCGCTTTTCATGTTTACATTTAAGTTACTATTCTAAAAACCTTTCAATCTAGCTTTATTTCGAAGACTATAAAATCTATTGTGTAATCCAAGAGTCTCTGTGGATTCGATCTCTAAGTATTACAATTGACCTCTTTTGATGAGAGTAATTTTGCTATAGGGTAATTTGAGGAAGTATCAAATTTGGCGCCGTTGCCGGGGACTATTTTCCCATTACCATTAGATTAGGTTTTGAATATAGTCTAGATTTTACTTTTTATTTGCTAAAGTTTTTCTTCGACCCCTGGTTTACACAGGTACCTAGAAGAAAGACACACATGTTTCGCCCACCCATAGATCGACGCGGAAATGGCCACATCGAACGATGCATTGACGGACGAAACAACCGACACTACGAAGCTGGGATCGGTCGACATGGATCAACAGAAATCGACTGATACGGATCGACGTGAAGCGATCGACACATGATAGTGCTCAAATTACCCAGTAGAGCTTACTCTCTCAAATAAGAGGTACATCTGTAGTACTTAGGGATCGAATCACGAGGAGCTAGGGAACCAATTAAATAAAATCTACTAATCAATCCTAGGTGAAGTTGGTTTATAAGATGGAAATAAAAATAGCAATTCCTAAAATGAGTAAGGTAGTTGCTCTAACTATCAATATGATGGGTTCCCGATCCCTGGCGCCATCGTCCGTGTGCTTCACCGTTTCGAGCTCTCGATCAGCCAACTGAACGTTTCGTCATTGGAGAGTTGGCTCGGCGTGCTAATATCGAGTTACGAGGTAGGGATGGACCTTAGCCCTGGCGACTTCGAGGGACTCTGGTGTACCAAACAATGAGTACCAAAGGTTTGTACTCCATGGTAACAAGGAAAGAGATGGCTATAATTCAGGGGACTACTTCGAACCCCAAAGGGTGGTTCGACCGCTTCTTCTTTGTCCGAATAGATGGGGAGTCCATCGAGGAAAGCTGCCTCCACCTATTCCCCCAGGAGTGAAACTTCAGTCGCGTAGTTTTGTTTTACGTTTTGATACTTTGAAAGTGCGCGAATATAAATTTTTTTTATTATCCGCGAACCCCTACTGACCTCTTCGCCAAGCGAGATCTTCTTTGGGAAATGTCCTTTTTCTTGAATACCTTTACCGTCAAACGGATCCGACGCGCGGTGGAGCTCCACCGATCCCGAGACACTCCCCAGCCTCTCGATGTTCCGTACAACATTGAGCCGGTCGTCGACTTGCCTGCTCAGAGGAGGAGAAACAGGTCTCGGAAAGGCAAAGAAGTTGCCTCCGAGACTGTCTAGGGAGATCATCGCTGCCGGGATGGGACCCTAGTTTCGCCCCAGGGGAAAGGAGTGGAACTAGTGCGGTCCCCCCCCCAGCGACTTCTTTGATGACCTCCCTCCCGCGTTTACTACTGATGAGTCGCTGGAAAATGAGGCGAAGAAGAAAGTAATCGCTGAGGGGTCTCGTCTGATCAACGAGGTCTACCCTTTGAACTCTAATCGTCTATATATCATTATTATTATATGTATATTTCTTTGATCTTAAGTTCATGCAGGGGATGAGGGTGTTTGGCGTGGCGATCGATGGAAACATCCGGGGATCGCGAATATCTCGCTTCAAAGCCGAGCAGGCCGAAAGAGAGCTTTTCCGATTCCGGCAAGATGTTGCGGAATAGAGGCAGAGACAGGCCAAACTCCATTCTCGAGCCCTCGTCCGTGCAGAGAGGAGAGGAAGGAGAGCGATTGCCGCTGAGATGTAGCAGAGGGCCGAATCGTTTGCCACTGAATTCGAGAGCTTCAAGGAGTCTCAGGAATTCGTGGGTGATTTTCGCGAGTGTCGAGGCTTGGGCGCTACCCTCCATAAGTCGCAGGGCAAGGACTTCTCCTTTTCTGCCGAGGTCGCTGAGATGATGGGTTTCATGAATGACTGCGCTCATGCTGAATCTTTGGTTCCTCCGATCGAGGGAAGGGCCCGAAAGCTTTGGGATCCCATCGAGATTTTGGAGGACACAGTGGAAACGGGTGCCGACAGAAATGCCGGAGGCGAGGATGAAGAGGGAGACCAGCCCGTGGAATCGTTTGGGATCTCCATGTCTGGATACTGTGACTTAGATTTCTGAGGTTTGTTGGGATTATATCCCTTTTATTGTGATGATTGTACGCTAGGCCGAGTGTGGCCGTTATTTGTATATGCTGCGACCGTAAGAGGTCGTGTAACTTTGTACGTATTTGGACTGGCCGTTGGTGCCTTCGAATCCCTGCCGTTTCTGCGGCTTATAAATATATTGTAGATTCTGCGAAAATTCGTATTATGATTTGATTTATACTTTCGTCAAGTGAGGAGGGTAGAATCCGAGTAGTCACTTCGTATTTTAACTCTTATATTGTCGCTTGGTCCGTATGCTACTTTTTAGCGAGCGTTTTTAGGTGTAAGCGATGAGAGACATGTTTTTGGATCTCGTATCGGGACTGATACTATGTCTGTGAGATGTTAAGATCCAGTAAAGCTGGATTTAGGGCAAGACCTAGGTTTACTCTCAGCTTTAAGGCTGTGCGATGACAGATCGGCTTTCGTTTTGTCTGATAGTGATTTCTTCCTGATTCTTACTGATTAAACTCTGAGACTTGGCGCCGGCTTATATGACTTGTGTAGTAAAAATCGAGCTATCTCCAGAGAATATCTGGAGTGCTAAACCAAAATTTCGGTTTTTCTTGTATAGCGCGCTATGGTATCCTTCTCGGATATAAAAGGACCTTCTATGAAAGGCCTGACTACAGATTTGTTTTAGTGAAACGTTTCTATGTTTGTCCGTCGGAGCCAATCGAGGGGTGTTTTTGAAAGTCGCAGGCGGACTGTTTTGACGGATGATACGATTTCGTTATCTTTTGGGAAATTGCGAAGTCTCGCGTTCCTTGAAGATATGATTTTCGTTTTTCAGAAGTGTTTATGTGTTACTGTGTTAAGTAAGCATCGAAAGATCGAGAGAAAGGATTTTATTGAAAAAGTTTCGAAAAAATCGAGTACATGTGCGGGTATTTTGAACTTTTGTAGGAGTATACGAGTATGTGTACCCACTCCCCCCCCCCCTTTTTGGTGAGGGGGATAGCTGAACTCGCCGGGTTTCGACGAGCTGCTGATATACCATGGATTTTACCCATTTTTACCCATGTTATTTAAGTGTTTTATATACTATTTATTATGTATTGGAGTCTATTTAGAGTATTTACAGGTTCAGGGACGATTTGGAGATATATGGTGATTTTGGTGCCTTTTGGAGTCTTTCGCAGTGCAGGACTGCACAGACGCTTCAGATGTTTAGCTCTCGATGGAAACCTTCCCACCATTGGATATATCCCATATTTGGCCACAAACTAGAGATTTGAGTTAGCTTTCCAATGCCACCGGTTTGAGATCAATCCAACGGTTAGATCGGAAGTTATGCCCGTTTTACTGAAGAGTGGTCAGTCTGCCTCGCGAGAGAAGACTGCCGAGAAGAGGATTGTATGTCGATCGACACAGCACACTGCATGTCGATCGACAGGGACATCAGAATGTGGAATGAGTATATTTCATGACCGACTGAAGCCCGGGAGTCACCACAAAGTTACCAAAATACCCTTGACGACCAGAAACCCTATTTATGTTATTTCTAAGCCATTGTTGACGGCTACTCTTTCTACGCTTTCTTTGCTTTCATTGTTTCTCTTAGGAGAGAAGGGAGGAACTCCTTGAGAGTCCTCCTGGAACTCCTTTGCTTTTGATTTATTTATCTATTGCTTTTCATCTATTCATCTATGATTTCTGCAACAACTATCATGTCTGAATAGATCCACCTGTTAGATCTATGGTTCAGATAGGTTTGTGAGATTAGCCCCAAACTATACTTGCTAAGTTGTGATATTCATCAAATGGATTGAACTCTATGCTTGTTCTAGATTAGCTAACTAGAACATAGATCACTAGGATCTTAGATTATCTTGAATTATCCATTTGAGCGATGCCTGTCTCCCGTTGAGAAGAACGACAGTTCCTCCTTGAGACCTTGTGGTCATATTCGGCTCGTTCCTAGGCAGATCTAGAAGCCGTCGATCGATATCCCGACAGGTGAATCGATCGACGCCGCGAAAGGTGTATCTCTCGATATCTCAAAAGGATATCGACCGACTCTTTTTCTGTGTCATCATGCGAAAGGTGTGGCCAGAGATCTAGATATTTTAACCAGTGATTCATCACATATGTTAAACGGCTGAGATCTATAGTATCATGCAAGCAACTTATTAAAGCATTTATAGACATTATAATCCCCAATACCTGAATAGAAACCCTAGATCTAGCTACCATCCTTCCATCAAACAACTCCTTGCCAAGCCGAACAATTATATTGTTCATCTTGTTTAGTGTTTTATTTTATTTACTGCTTTACAATATTCATTTACTGCTTTATAAACTATTAGCCTAGCTTAATCTCATAACTATTAGATCTAGTGTGTGCCTTAGCTCCTTGTGGATTCGATCCCTAAGTACTATAACTTGACCTCTTTTGATGAGAGTAAAAATCACTCCTTCGGGTAATTTGAGTGATATCAAATTTTGCGCCGTTGCCGGGGAGCTTCGATCGCCATTAGACCTTGTTTAGTTAGATTTTGTTTAGGTTTTATTATTGTTCAAAAATCTCATAAAATTTTTTTCTTCTGTTTCAGGTACATACCAGAAGCAACAATGAAGAAAGGAGTTTTAGCTTATTCAAAGAAGCAACCTGCTGGTTTATGCACAATCCGTAAGTCTACGAGGGATGTACGATCGACACCCTCCAAGCAGCATCGATCGATAGCATACACCACAAATCGATCGACATCGTCCATCACGAATCGATCGACACCCTACAAGAACCGGTGATCGACAGAGTACACAAATCGTCAAACGACACTGTTCACTCGAATACTGTTCACCGAGGTACTGTTCATCATGGTACTATTCACGCGGGTACTATTCATCCGATTACTATTCATCCGATTACTGTTCATCCCGGTACTATTCATCGGAGTACTTTTCACGAAAACACTGTTCATCCGAAATCGATCGACACTATTCATTCCGTGTCGATCGATACTGTTCATCGCGACACTGTTCATCGGGGTACTGTTCATCGCGGTACTGTTCATCGCGGTAATGTTCATCAAAACACTGTTCATTGCGGTAATGTTCATCAAAACACTGTTCACCGCGACACTGTTCATTCGGGTACTGTTCATCCGGACACTGTTCATTCGACACCGAAAAATTCTGTTCATCAAGAGTCGACCGACACCACTTGCGAGGAGACAAAGGAAGTCAAAGCGCTCATACTTAAGATTGATAAGAAAGGTATCTGGCGAGACGAAGAAAGTCGTCCTTGCAACACCAGAGGACAATCGATTAATGCAGATGGTGATGTAATCCCTGATGTGATTGATGTTGCTGCAACAAACGACTTTACTTTGACAAGCCAATGGTATGATTTGGGAAGCGCGGACCCTTTCAAAGGTCTTCCTTTTGAAAATCCCAAAGATCTTATCAAGACACTCGAGGAGTTAGCCTCGTCAGCCTTCTCATCAGCAAGCCCGCAGAATGAGGTACCTATAGATCACATTATCTGCAAGATCTTCCCCTACTTTTTATCTGGAGATGCTTTTATCTGGTTCAGTAAGTTGCAGCAAAGATCTCTAACTTGTTGGGAAGACATCAAAAGCGCATTCTTAGGTAAATTTTTCAGTGAAGCTGTAGCAATTCGAAGTAAAATGTTTGATTACATGATAGAGAAGATGACTGAAGATCATGAGAAAGGAATAATGACTAGTATCAGCCAGATTATTGATTATGTCTACAGCGAGCAGAATGAAGATTTTGAAACCTCAACAACTCATGTCAAGCAGCCGGACAGTCAGGTTCAACATGCTTATGAGGATACACAGAGGGACAAACTGAACAGAGGACAGCTGGTCAACCATGGTACGGTTGAGGATGATGAACAAAATGGATCTGGAGAGCCGAGCATAGCAGAAAAAGCTGATACAAGTTATTCGATTTCAGCATCGATCGATATCAGCACTTCAGAAATGATCGATACAGACTTGTCTCATCGATCGATACCTCTCGAAATCCCTGATGCTACTGCTGTGAATGCTGGGACAGAACGACAAAGAGCACTCAGAGACTACAACAGTCCTGAGGATTTTTATGCTAAAAGGTCTGCATTCCGTCGTTCAACATTCCAGAGTTCCGTCCCTGAGCTACCTACTGCATATATCTCTCTTGTGGGTCAGACTCCTTTTTATGGTCTTCATTATGAAAATGCCACTAACCACTTAGAGGCATTCGAAGATTTAGCTTCGACCATCAAATGCAATGGAGTCCCTGAAGACTACTACTTCTGCAAATTATTCTCATATTCTCTTGCTGGAGAAGCATCATGTTGGTTCAGGAAGTTGCCACAAGGATCTGTTACTACCTGAAAAGACATCACAAACGCCTTCCTCAACAACTTCCGATGTGATGCTGCAGCAAATCTAGAGATTGAGAAGAGAGATATGCTGGAATATATGGTAAAGGATGATGAACAGATGGCACCTGAAGAGCTGAGCAGAATAAAAGAAGCCGATATTTGTAACACAAGCTCAGCATCGATCGACCCCGCGACCTTGACATCGATCGACAACATTACTTCAGCATCAATCGACACCAGCATCTCAACATCGATCGACAGAGATGTTTGTCACAGATCGATACCACTTGAAGTCCATGAAAGTTCGAGTTGTCCTCAGGACATTGCAGACTCGACAGAGAAGAGCATTTATGTATCAAGTTGTTATCCTAACCGAGATGTAGAAAAAGAGATCACCATGGAAGATTTCTTGAAGCTAGAATAATTTTTGGAGTTAGAGGGTGGAGAACAACTTGGAGACCTGGATTCGAGTGTAGAAGTCACTATGGAAGACTTCATAGAGCTGGAGGATTGGCTTGAGTCGGAACAGAAGCTTGATGACGAGCGGAATACTATGAGGAAAAATTTGGAGACTTCGTCAAAGGCTAGAATCGATCGATACCGACCTAATGAGATCGATCGACACCCGCCAGATAGCATTGATCGACACCCACCCGAGTGCATCGATCTACACACATCGTTTGATGAGCTACCAGGATGCACAGTTAAGCTGGAACTGATTGAAGAGAGAATGCACAAGTCTGAGACCTCATACCTTGCTGTCACTGAACATCTAAGACCCATATACGCAGAAGAAGCTGCTGGGATTTGCAAACTAGTGAAGAGGATACATGACCCTGTGAAGATTGTGGTTCCCTGTACCGTGTTTGAAGCTGAATCTCCTATACCACCAGATAGAGGTGTTTTTAAGGATCATCAGCATGTAGTAGCTTCTCAGAGAGATATGAGGTGTAGAACTGAAGTCGACAAAGGCGTCAGAGAAGAATCCTCGATCGACACTGTTCAGAACACATCGATCGATAATATCACTCCACCATCGATCGACATCTACCGGATACCACCGATCGACATCATCAATCTGTCATTGATCGACACTACCACTGGTTCATCGATCGATACCAGATGCGAATCAGAGCAGAATGAGTATGAAGTGTGTGGAAATATTTTTGATGGAGATACCACCACGCGTTCAAACAAGTCTGGGGGAAAGATGATGAATTGGAGGAAGAGGAAAAGAACCAAAAGGGATTCTCAGTTATCATTGATTCCTCACTTCTCCGATGATGTCAGGAAATTTGGAGTGAGACTACACAAGTCTGTGGAAAAGAAGAGGAGAAATTGGAAGAAGAGGAAACGACCAAAGAGAGGTTCTTCTCAGTTACCATTGACTCCTTACTTCTCAGATGGTGTTAGGAAATCCAAAGTGTGCAACAGAAACTTCTCACACCCGTTTGCAAAGCTTAAAGCACTCCTTAGTGCTGAGATGATAGACAAAGGAGAAAAGTCTATGGAGGAGGCTTTCACACAAGAATGATAAAGCCTCAAATATTGGACATTGAGATTTGTTTTGGAGCATATTCTCATTCTCATCCGGACCAAATCAGATCTCCAAAAGTCAAGCTAATGACTGAAAATAAGCGCTGAGTGGGAGGCAACCCACTGTTAGGTTTGTTTTAAATTTGGTTTTATTTTCATATACTACTGATTTTTGTTTTTAATTACTGCAGAAAAAAAAAGATGAACAGTAAGCCCGGCACTGTAGCAACAGTGCCGAGCGACACTGTAGCGCGGACATCGATCGATACTGTAGCAAGCAAATCAATCGACACTGTAGCAGAGTTACTGTAGCAGAGTAACTGTAGCAGAATCACTGTTCATCCGAAATAAAAAAATTTAGTTAATTCGCTTTATTACTTATTTATTACTAACTTTTAGACTTTTAGTGTTTTATCTATGTTAGGTTACAGGAGAAGATTCATGGAAGAAGCATTGATATACCAATATCGACCAATGGTTGCAAACATTGGTCGACAGAGCATTAATAGCATCGATCGATCGCCACTTAATTGTGTTGATTGATAGAGCATCAAGAGTATCGATCGCCACTTAACTGTGTTGGTCAATATTCACATCAAAGTTAGGTATACTGTTTTTCCTTGTTAATTATTGTCCTTATGATTTTTTCTTCCACCAATCTTAGACTGTATAACACTGGTAACAGTGTTGTTTAAGTCTGGGGGAGGTCATATTAATATTATAATTTAGATTAGCTATTTAGAATAGGGACCCGAGTAAACGATTGCCATAATATCGACCGACGAGAAGAAGTCGATATCGATCGATAAAACAAAATCTGCCACGACCGATGACAACACATTTACATCGATCAACATCTATTCCGGTCATGTATTTCGTTCTAACTTGTTAAATTAAGTACTTATGGTTTATTTCTCACCAATCTCCGACTTTATAACACCATTATAGTGTTATTTAAGTCTGGGGGAGGTTCTACTAATATTGTGTTTTAGTTAGTAAAAAAAAAAAAATTAAAAAACAGATCCAAGTGTAGACGATTGCTCAGCACATCGCCCGATGAGACCAGCTCGATATCGATCGCCAGCACTTCATATCAAACGATCGATTGTCTCTTCATTGTGTCAAACGATCTCTCTAACCATCGACTGATGAGACCATATCGATATTGTTCGACAACGCTTCATCTTCAACGATCGATTGATACTTCATTGTGTCGATCGTCACCGACATTAGCGAGCTGGTATATCGTTCTAACTTGTTAACTTTCGTAATTATGCTTTATGTTTTTTTTTTTTTTTTATATCACCGACTGTGTTACACTGGGACAGTGTAATTTAAGTCTGGGGGGATTACTAATGGTTATTTACTTTATGTGTCTTATTTAAAATGTTTTTATTGAGTCAAGAAGGGGATATATCTTAATCGATTTAGTACTTGTCATCTAACCACTCTTTAGACCAGTCTTAGACTTACTGATTGCAGAAGTACTAGAGATACTAAAGTGGATCAACCTGTCAACTATGTTTGCACTTGCTGAAATTGTTTGAAGGAACTAAAGCTGACCTCCAACCTAATACTGACTTGATTTGCTTGTCTTGGGGCTTGGTATACAAGGGATCAGAATCCTCTTGCAAGTCTGGAAGGTAAAAAATCTATGTGTTTCTGGTTCCTTTCCTTCTCTCTCTTCGGCATCTCAAAGATCTAAGTTTATAAATAAAAGATTGATATGATTTCTTGAGAGGCAGAGGGGTAGGAGTGTCTCCTGCGACCCCATTATTCTAAATCTCAAGGATGATCACACATTGTGGAAACGAGGGATAGGTAAATTACCTGAGACCCCATTATTCGCTACACTTTGTCAAAATGTATGAGTTACAAATGCAAATGTCAATGAGATAGACTAGATGACCTTTGTGGCATCGAAACCTATTGAAATTGAAACTAATAAGAGATTCAGAGAGAGAGATGAGGGGAGAAAGGGATCAGAGAAGACTACCTGTGTGTTCAGAAACTTGTTTGAGTTGAATTCATGTGTCCTTTGATCGATACTCCCAAGGTAAAGCCTACACTTTTATTTTTATGCAAGAAATGAGGTTAGTAGAGGGGATTGTCAGACAGGATCTGTTAGGTTGTGGAACTAGTGGAATTTGGTTGCTATACTAGGATATTCTATAATGTGCTTCTAAGGTTAGGATGTTTAATGATTTGGTTTGCACTACTAAAGAGATGATGAAATATTATTGTTCATCCCGGTACTATTCATCGGAGTACTTTTCACGAAAACACTGTTCATCCGAAATCGATCGACACTATTCATTCCGTGTCGATCGATACTGTTCATCGCGACACTGTTCATCGGGGTACTGTTCATCGCGGTACTGTTCATCGCGGTACTGTTCATCAAAACACTGTTCATTGCGGTAATGTTCATCAAAACACTGTTCACCGCGACATTGTTCATTCGGGTACTGTTCATCCGGACACTGTTCATTCGACACCGAAAAATTCTGTTCATCAAGAGTCGACCGACACCACTTGCGAGGAGACAAAGGAAGTCAAAGCGCTCATACTTAAGATTGATAAGAAAGGTATCTGGCGAGACGAAGAAAGTCGTCCCTGCAACACCAGAGGACAATCGATTACTGCAGATGGTGATGTAATCCCTGATGTGATTGATGTTGCTGCAACAAACGACTTTACTTTGACAAGCCAATGGTATGATTTGGGAAGCGCGGACCCTTTCAAAAGTCTTCCTTTTGAAAATCCCAAAGATCTTATCAAGACACTCGAGGATTTAGCCTCGTCAGCCTTCTCATCAGCAAGCCCGCAGAATGAGGTACCTATAGATCACATTATCTGCAAGATCTTCCCCTACTTTTTATCTGGAGATGCTTTTATCTGGTTCAGTAAGTTGCAACAAAGATCTCTAACTTGTTGGGAAGACATCAAAAGCGCATTCTTAGGTAAATTTTTCAGTGAAGCTGTAGCAATTCGAAGTAAAAGGTTTGATTACATGATAGAGAAGATGACTGAAGATCATGAGAAAGGAATAATGACTAGTATCAGCCAGATTATTGATTATGTCTACAGCGAGCAGAATGAAGATTTTGAAACCCCAACAACTCATGTCAAGCAGCCGGACAGTCAGGTTCAACATGCTTATGAGGATACACAGAGGGACAAACTGAGTAGAGGACAGCTGGTCAACCATGGTACGGTTGAGGATGATGAACAAAATGGATCTGGAGAGCCGAGCATAGGAGAAAAAGCTGATACAATTGATTCGATTTCAGCATCGATCGATATCAGCACTTCAGAAATGATCGATACAGACTTGTCTCATCGATCGATACCTCTCGAAATCCCTGATGCTACTGCTGTGAATGCTGGGACAGAACGACAAAGAGCACTCAGAGACTACAACAGTCCTGAGGATTTTTATGCTAAAAGGTCTGCATTGCGTCGTTCAACATTCCAGAGTTCCGTCCCTGAGATACCTACTGCATATATCTCTCTTGTGGGTCAGGCTCCTTTTTATGGTCTTCATTATGAAAATGCCACTAACCACTTATAGGCATTCGAAGATTTAGCTTCGACCATCAAATGCAATGGAGTCCCCGAAGACTACTACTTCTGCAAATTATTCTCATATTCTCTTGCTGGAGAAGCAGCATGTTGGTTCAGGAAGTTGCCACAAGGATCTGTTACTACCTGGAAAGACATCACAAACGCCTTCCTCAACAACTTCCGATGTGATGCTGCAGCACATCTCGAGATTGAGAAGAGAGATATGCTGGAATATATGGTAAAGGATGATGAACAGATGGCACCTGAAGAGCTGAGCAGAATAAAAGAAGCCGATATTTGTAACACAAGCTCAGCATCGATCGACCCCGCGACCTCGACATCGATCGACAACATTACTTCAGCATCAATCGACACCAGCATCTCAACATCGATCGACAGAGATGTTTGTCACAGATCGATACCACTTGAAGTCCATGAAAGTTCGAGTTGTCCTCAGGACATTGCAGACTCGACACAGAAGAGCATTTATGTATCAAGTTGTTATCCTAACCGAGATGTAGAAAAAGAGACACCATGGAAGATTTCTTGGAGCTAGAAGAATTTTTGGAGTTAGAGGGTGGAGAAAAACATGGAGACCTGGATTCGAGTGTAGAAGTCACTATGGAAGACTTCATAGAGCTGGAGGATTGGCTTGAGTCGGAACAGAAGCATGATGACGAGCGGAATACTATGAGGAAAAATTTGGAGACTTCGTCAAAGGCTAGAATCGATCGATACCGACCTAATGAGATCGATCGACACCCACCAGATAGCATTGATCAACACCCACCCGAGTGCATCGATCTACACACATCGTTTGATGAGCTACCAGGATGCACAGTTAAGCTGGAACCGATTGAAGAGAGAATGCAAAAGTCTGAGACCTCATACCTTGCTGTCACTGAACATCTAAGACCCATATACGCAGAAGAAGCTGCTGGGATTTGCAAAATAGTGAAGAGGATACATGACCCTGTGAAGATTGTGGTTCCCTGTACCGTGTTTGAAGCTGAATCTCCTATACCACCAGATAGAGGTGTTTTTAAGGATCATCAGCATGTAGTAGCTTCTCAGAGAGAGATGAGGTGTAGAACTGAAGTCGACAAAGGCCTCAGAGAAGAATCCTCGATCGACACTGTTCAGAACACATCGATCGATAATATCACTCCACCATCGATCTACATCTACCGGATACCACCGATCGACATCATCAATCTGTCATTGATCGACACTACCACTTGTTCATCGATCGATACCAGACGCGAATCAGAGCAGAATGAGTATGAAGTGTGTGGAAATATTTTTGATGGAGATACCACCACGCGTTCAAACAAGTCTGGGGGAAAGATGATGATTTGGAGGAAGAGGAAAAGAACCAAAAGGGATTCTCAGTTATCATTGATTCCTCACTTCTCCGATGATGTCAGGAAATTTGGAGTGAGACTACACAAGTCTGTGGAAAAGAAGAGGAGAAATTGGAAGAAGAGGAAACGACCAAAGAGAGGTTCTTCTCAGTTACCATTGACTCCTTACTTCTCAGATGGTGTTAGAAAATCCAAAGTGTGCAACAGAAATTTCTCACACCCGTTTGCAAAGCTTAAAGCACTCCTTATTGCTGAGATGATAGACAAAGGAGAAAAGTCTATGGAGGAGGCTTTCACACAAGAATGATAAAGCCTCAAATATTGGACATTGAGATTTGTTTTGGAGCATATTCTCATTCTCATCCGGACCAAATCAGATCTCCAAAAGTCAAGCTAATGACTGAAAATAAGCGCTGAGTGGGAGGCAACCCACTGTTAGGTTTGTTTTAAATTTGGTTTTATTTTCATATACTACTGATTTTTGTTTTTAATTATTGCAGAAAAAAAAAAAGATGAACAGTAAGCCCAACACTGTAGCAACAGTGCCGAGCGACACTGTAGCGCGGATATCGATCGATACTTTAGCAGAATCACTGTTCATCCGAAAAAAAAAATTTAGTTAATTCGTTTTATTAGTTATTTATTACTAACTTTTAGACTTTTAGTGTTTTATCTATGTTAGGTTACAGGAGAAGATTCATGGAAGAAGCATTGATATACCAATATCGACCAATGGTTGCAAACATTGGTCGACAGAGCATTAATAGCATCGATCGATCGCCACTTAATTGTGTTGATTGATAGAGCATCAAGAGTATCGATCGCCACTTAACTGTGTTGGTCAATATTCACATCAAAGTTAGGTATACTGTTTTTCCTTGTTAATTATTGTCCTTATGATTTTTTCTTCCACCAATCTTAGACTGTATAACACTGGTAACAGTGTTGTTTAAGTCTGGGGGAGGTCATACTAATATTATAATTTAGATTAGCTATTTAGAATAGGGACCCGAGTAAACGATTGCCATAATATCGACCGACGAGAAGAAGTCGATATCGATCGATAAAACAAAATCTGCCACGACCGATGACAACACATTTACATCGATCAACATCTATTCCGGTCAGGTATTTCGTTCTAACTTGTTAAATTAAGTACTTATGGTTTATTTCTCACCAATCTCCGACTTTATAACACCATTATAGTGTTATTTAAGTCTGGGGGAGGTTCTACTAATATTGTGTTTTAGTTAGTAAAAAAAAGAAAAAAAAAATTAAAAAACAGATCCAAGTGTAGACGATTGCTCAGCACATCGCCCGATGAGACCAGCTCGATATCGATCACCAGCACTTCATATCAAACGATCGATTGTCTCTTCATTGTGTCAAACGATCTCTCTAACCATCGACTGATGAGACCATATCGATATTGTTCGACAACGCTTCATCTTCAACGATCGATTGATACTTCATTGTGTCGATCGTCACCGACATTAGCGAGCTGGTATATCGTTCTAACTTGTTAACTTTCGTAATTATGCTTTATGTTTTTTTTTTTTTTATATCACCGACTGTGTTACACTGGGACAGTGTAATTTAAGTCTGGGGGGATTACTAATGGTTATTTACTTTATGTGTCTTATTTAAAATGTTTTTATTGAGTCAAGAAGGGGATATATCTTAATCGATTTAGTACTTGTCATCTAACCACTCTTTAGACCAGTCTTAGACTTACTGATTGCAGAAGTACTAGAGATACTAAAGTGGATCAACTATGTTTGCACTTGCTGAAATTGTTTGAAGGAACTAAAGCTGACCTCCAACCTAATACTGACTTGATTTGCTTGTCTTGGGGCTTGGTATACAAGGGATCGGAATCCTCTTGCAAGTCTGGAAGGTAAAAAGTCTATGTGTTTCTGGTTCCCTTCCTTCTCTCTCTTCGGCATCTCAAAGATCTAAGTTTATAAATAAAAGATTGATATGATTTCTTGAGAGGCAGAGGGGTAGGAGTGTCTCCTGCGACCCCATTATTCTAAATCTCAAGGATGATCACACATTGTGGAAACGAGGGATAGGTAAATTACCTGAGACCCCATTATTCGCTACACTTTGTCAAAATGTATGAGTTACAAATGCAAATGTCAATGAGATAGACTAGATGACATTTGTGGCATCGAAACCTATTGAAATTGAAACTAATAAGAGATTCAGAGAGAGAGATGAGGGGAGAAAGGGATCAGAGAAGACTACATGTGTGTTCAGAAACTTGTTTGAGTTGAATTCATGTGTCCTTTGATCGATACTCCCAAGGTAAAGCCTACACTTTTATTTTTATGCAAGAAATGAGGTTAGTAGAGGGGATTGTCAGACATGATCTGTTAGGTTGTGGAACTAGTGGAATTTGGTTGCTATACTAGGATATTCTATAATGTGCTTCTAAGGTTAGGATGTTTAATGATTTGGTTTGCACTACTAATGAGATGATGAACTGAGTTTTTAAAATCATTTGAGTCCATGCTGTTTTCAAACCTCTTTCAGAGAGACTGCCTGTTTGTTTTGCTTGAGGACAAGCAAAAGGATAAGTCTGGGGGAGTTGATATACCATAGATTTTACCCATTTTTACCCATGTTATATAAGTGTTTTATATACTATTTATTATGTATTGGAGTCTATTTAGAGTATTTACAGGTCCAGGGACGATTTGGAGATATATGGTGATTTTGGTGCCTTTTGGAGTCTTTCGCAGTGCAGGACTGCACAGACGCTTCAGATGTTTAGCTCTCGATGGAGACCTTCCCACCATTGGATATAGAGGGAGACCAGCCCGTGGAATCGTTTGGGATCTCCATGTCTGGATACTGTGACTTAGATTTCTGAGGTTTGTTGGGATTATATCCCTTTTATTGTGATGGTTGTACGCTAGGCCGAGTGTGGCCGTTATTTGTATAAGCTGCGACCGTAAGAGGTCGTGTAACTTTGTACGTATTTGGACTGGCCGTTGGTGCCTTCGAATCCCTGCAGTTTCTGCGGCTTATAAATATATTGTAGATTCTGCGAAAATTCGTATTATGATTTGATTTATACTTTCGTCAAGTGAGGAGGGTAGAATCCGAGTAGTCACTTCGTATTTTAACTCTTATATTGTCGCTTGGTCCGTATGCTACTTTTTAGCGAGCGTTTTTAGGTGTAAGCGATGAGAGACATGTTTTTGGATCTCGTATCGGGACTGATACTATGTCTGTGAGATGTTAAGATCCAGCAAAGCTGGATTTAGGACAAGACCTAGGTTTACTCTCAGCTTTAAGGCTGTGCGATGACAGATCGGCTTTCGTTTTGCCTGATAGTGATTTCTTCCTGATTCTTACTGATTAAACTCTGAGACTTGGCGCCAGCTTATATGACTTGTGTAGTAAAAATCGAGCTATCTCCAGAGAATATCTGGAGTGCTAAACCAAAATTTCGGTTTTTCTTGTATAACGCGCTATGGTATCCTTGTCGGATATAAAAGGACCTTCTATGAAAGGCCTGACTACAGATTTGTTTTTAGTGAAACGTTTCTATGTTTGTCCGTCGGAGCCAATCGACGGGTGTTTTTGAAAGTCGCAGGCGGACTGTTTTGACGGATGATACGATTTCGATATCTTTTGGGAAATTGCGAAGTCTCGCGTTCCTTGAAGATATGGTTTTCGTTTTTCAGAAGTGTTTATGTGTTACTGTGTTAAGTAAGCATCGAAATATCGAGAGAAAGGATTTTATTGAAAAAGTTTCGAAAAAATCGAGTACATGTGCGGGTATTTTGAACTTTTGTGGGAGTATACAAGTATATGTACCCACTCCCCCCCCCCTTCTGGTGAGGGGGATAGCTGAACTCGCCGGGTTTCGACGAGCTGCTGATATACCATGGATTTTACCCATTTTTACCCATGTTATATAAGTGTTTTATATACTATTTATTATGTATTGGAGTCTATTTAGAGTATTTACAGGTTCAGGGACGATTTGGAGATATATGGTGATTTTGGTGCCTTTTGGAGTCTTTCGCAGTGCAGGACTGCACAGACGCTTCAGATGTTTAGCTCTCGATGGAGACCTTCCCACCATTGGATATAGAGGGAGACCAGCCCGTGGAATCGTTTGGGATCTCCATGTCTGGATACTGTGACTTAGATTTCTGAGGTTTGTTGGGATTATATCCCTTTTATTGTGATGGTTGTACGCTAGGCCGAGTGTGGCCGTTATTTGTATAAGCTGCGACCGTAAGAGGTCGTGTAACTTTGTACGTATTTGGACTGGCCGTTGGTGCCTTCGAATCCCTGCAGTTTCTGCGGCTTATAAATATATTGTAGATTCTGCGAAAATTCGTATTATGATTTGATTTATACTTTCGTCAAGTGAGGAGGGTAGAATCCGAGTAGTCACTTCGTATTTTAACTCTTATATTGTCGCTTGGTCCGTATGCTACTTTTTAGCGAGCGTTTTTAGGTGTAAGCGATGAGAGACATGTTTTTGGATCTCGTATCGGGACTGATACTATGTCTGTGAGATGTTAAGATCCAGCAAAGCTGGATTTAGGACAAGACCTAGGTTTACTCTCAGCTTTAAGGCTGTGCGATGACAGATCGGCTTTCGTTTTGCCTGATAGTGATTTCTTCCTGATTCTTACTGATTAAACTCTGAGACTTGGCGCCAGCTTATATGACTTGTGTAGTAAAAATCGAGCTATCTCCAGAGAATATCTGGAGTGCTAAACCAAAATTTCGGTTTTTCTTGTATAGCGCGCTATGGTATCCTTGTCGGATATAAAAGGACCTTCTATGAAAGGCCTGACTACAGATTTGTTTTTAGTGAAACATTTCTATGTTTGTCAGTCGGAGCCAATCGACGGGTGTTTTTGAAAGTCGCAGGCGGACTGTTTTGACGGATGATACGATTTCGATATCTTTTGGGAAATTGCGAAGTCTCGCGTTCCTTGAAGATATGGTTTTCGTTTTTCAGAAGTGTTTATGTGTTACTGTGTTAAGTAAGCATCGAAATATCGAGAGAACGGATTTTATTGAAAAAGTTTCGAAAAAATCGAGTACATGTGCGGGTATTTTGAACTTTTGTGGGAGTATACAAGTATATGTACCCACTCCCACCCCCCTTCTGGTGAGGGGGATAGCTGAACTCGCCGGGTTTCGACGAGCTGCTGATATACCATGGATTTTACCCATTTTTACCCATGTTATATAAGTGTTTTACATACTATTTATTATGTATTGGAGTCTATTTAGAGTATTTACAGGTTCAGGGACGATTTGGAGATATATGGTGATTTTGGTGATTTTGGTGCCTTTTGGAGTCTTTCGCACTGCAGGACTGCACAGACGCTTCAGATGTTTAGCTCTCGATGGAGACCTTCACACCATTGGATATATCCCATATTTGGCCACAAACTATAGATTTGAGTTAGCTTTCCAATGCCACCGGTTTGAGATCAATCCAACGGTTAGATCGGAAGTTATGCCCGTTTTACTGAAGAGTGGTCAGTCTGCCTCGCGAGAGAAGACTGCCGAGAAGAGGATTGTATGTCGATCGACACAGCACACTGCATGTCGATCGACAGGGACATCAGAATGTGGAATGAGTATATTTCATAACCGACTGAAGCCCAGGAGTCACCACAAAGTTACCAAAATACCCTTGACGACCAGAAACCCTATTTATGTTATTTCTAAGCCATTGTTGACGGCTACGCTTTCTACGCTTTCTTTGCTTTCATTGTTTCTCTTAGGAGAGAAGGGAGGAACTCCTTGAGATTCCTCCTGGAACTCCTTTGCTTTTGATTTATTTATATATTGCTTTTCATCTATTCATCTATGATTTCTGCGACAACTATCATGTCTGAATAGATCCACCTGTTAGATCTATGGTTCAGATAGGTTTGTGGGATTAGCCCCAAACTATACTTGCTAAGTTGTGATATTCAAATGGATTGAACTCTATGCTTGTTCTAGATTAGCTAACTAGAACATAGATCACTAGGATCTTAGATTATCTTGAATTATCCATTTGAGCGATGCCTGTCTCCCGTTGAGAAGAACGACAGTTGCTCCTTGAGACCTTGTGTTCATATTCGGCTTGTGCCAAGGCAGATCTAGAAGCCGTCGATCGATATCCCGACAGGTGAATCAATCGACGCCGCGAAAGGTGTATCGCTCGATATCTCAAAAGGATATCGACCGACTCTTTTTCTGTGTCATCATGCGAAAGGTGTGGCCAGAGATCTAGATATTTTAACCAGTGATTCATCACATATGTTAAACGGCTGAGATCTATAGTATCATGCAAGCAACTTATTAAAGCATTTATAGACATTATAATCCCCAATACCTGAATAGAAACCCTAGATCTAGCTACCATCCTTCCATCAAACAACTCTTTGCCAAGCCGAACAATTATATTGTTCATCTTGTTTAGTGTTTTATTTTATTTACTGCTTTACAATATTCATTTACTGCTTTATAAACTATTAGCCTAGCTTAATCTCATAACTATTAGATCTAGTGTGTGCCTTAGCTCCTTGTGGATTCGATCCCTAAGTACTATAACTTGACCTCTTTTGATGAGAGTAAAAATGACTCCTTAGGGTAATTTGAGTGATATCAGCTGCCTACCTACCTCTTTCGAGGATCAAGCCATCTCGTAGTTCTGTTTGTTGCTGCGGGTGTTTCTACTCTCCGAGTGTTGCCGTTTCAACCGTACTAGCTGGGTCGGTGGTCTTTTCGGGAGTCGAGTTGTCCGCATCTATGGAGATGGACTCGGAGACTTTGTTGTTGTCGTGAGTCGTTGCCAAATCGGATGATTCTGAATCATCTTTCCCTGAGTTCTTAAGAATATTTAGCAATTTCTTTGCTCGCTCGGCTAGGAAGCAAAGTCTCGACTGTTTCTGGCTTCCCCAGATTACTGCGTTCCAGTTGGAGTCGGGAATTTGATGCCAAGGTGATACGTGGATGGTACTGCCTTCATGGCGTTTATCCAGGGGGTTCCCATGATCACGTTGTAGATAGCTGGGTTGTCGACTATTGCGAAGTCGACGATTTTTGTGACTTCCTTAGCCATGATTGTTGTGAGAACCGAAATTCACACTGTCGATTTTAAGTAAGTAAATCGAAGGAAAACTAAGTAAACCTAACTTTTCCTGAAGGCTCGGATTCTCTGCGATAACCAAACGAAAATGATAGAACAAAGCAAAGTAGCGGAAAAATTGCACTAAGGCGTTTTATTAAATAGATGGTACAATATTCTTCCGAAAAAAGGGAAGTAGAGAAACGCTGAAGCAAAAAGCGACGGAAATAAAGGAGACAAAACGTTCTAAGGTTTGCTCCGCTAGTCTAACCTCCTAAGTCCTAAGCTAGCAGGAATTCTCTAAGTCCCTAAGTTTCGGATTTGCTCTTTCTCTAGGATTTTTTGCTCTGCCTTCCTTCCTCTCCCCAAGCTCCTTTATATACTCCTTCTTATGACGGTCTATTCCTCTTCTGGGCCGCAGGGCGGGCTTCTTTCCATTTTCGTCGGCCTCCGCGCTTTTTGGGAAACTTGACATTTATCCATCCGGAAATTTAACATTTATCTTGTTATGTAAAGATAAACGTAAATCGTCGTATCCATCTCAGATAATCGTAGACTGACTGTCCGATCGCGTTTGGTCCCTTTCGGGCCGTCTTTAGGACTTCCGTTGTTTTCTACGACCTCTTTAGAAGTTCCTCGTTCATTCGTAGAGTTGAGACGAATGGTGTTTTAAGATGACCATCGCTGTTTCGTACGAAGAATCTAAGATCTTCCTTCCCGTCGATGTCTTACGAGTTTTCCGAAATGTTTCCGATGGTTCGCGAAGACTTGGGAAAGACTCGAAGTACAGATTTCTGATTGCCGGGAACTGGGACTCGTGTACCGAAGATCATCGACCGAAGACCCGAGCCAGCACGGGGCTAGCCGCCCGGCGGCCACGGCCAGCACGGGCGCTAGCCGCCGGCGGCCACGGCCAGCACGGGGCTAGCCGCCCGGCGGCCACGGCCAGCACGGGCGCTAGCCGCCGGCGGCCACGGCCAGCACGGGGCTAGCCGCCCGGCGGCCACGGCCAGCACGGGCGCTAGCCGCCGGCGGCCACGGCCAGCACGGGGCTAGCCGCCCGGCGGCCACGGCCAGCACGGGTGCTAGCCGCCGGCGGCCACGGCCAGCACGGGGCTAGCCGCCCGGCGGCCACGGCCAGCACGGGCGCTAGCCGCCGGCGGCCACGGCCAGCACGGGGCTAGCCGCCCGGCGGCTACGGCCAAGGCCTGGGTCGGCTGCTCGGTTCCTTCGGTCTACGGGTGTTCGTGTTCGTTTGTCGGAAGGTTTTTCGTATGACAAATAGACTTAGCCGTTGATTTCGAGATAACCGTTTTTGACCCCAACAATTGTGAGCTTGATCGTCCCGAGGATCATAGAGGTGATGCCAGAGAATCCGGATAGAGGTCTTGGTTATGGGATGATCTCTCCAAGTAGGATATTCATCCTTTGGTGGGTGTCGCGGAACATGATATTGACTGTAATTCCTGTATCGACAAGGATACGGCAGACTTCGAGATCCTGGATCACCAAATCGATGACTAGTGCGTCGCAATGAGGTTTGTCGATACCGATGGTTTCATGTTCCTCAAAAACGATCGTGTCGCTGGGGACGTCGTTTTCCGAAAGCCAATTAGAACTAGTTCCGGCTTTTCACCCGTAAGCTTTAATCGACGAGACCGAGTCTTGATAGAACTGCGATCCTCCGACGATCATGTTTATTCTCTGGCGATTGTTGTTGTGTCCTTGATCGTCCTGTCTCCTTCCGCGCTTCTCGTCTGACTTGTTTTCAGGCGCATGGTTCTCGGGAGCGGCCTTATCAGTTTTCTGCGGGGGATCGGAATCCATGACGAGGTCTTTAATTCTCGTGACCTTTGATAGTTCGCCGGCGAGGAGCTTTGCAGCGAGCCTAGCGCCGAGGACCTTGCAATTTGTGGTGGAATGACCTCTGGTCTGATGGAACTCGCAGTAGGAATTATCCTTGTACGGGTTCCTAGTCCAAGTGTTTCTGGAGGTTTTATCCTGTTCGGAATTGACGGCGTAGTTATGCTCGCCCTAGACGTCTTCCCCTTTGTGATGGACGTATTTGTCGTTACGCGAGGATTTCTTCTTGGTGGACCGTTTCTGCGGTCCATGCTTTTGTGATAGGACTTTCATCTCTTCCTCCATGACGATGAAGTCTGTAGCTTTGTGGAGGGTATCCTGGATTGTCCGCGGTTTTTCCAGAGATATCCACTTTCGGAACTTTGACATGTATCAGAGGGTTTTTCTTAGGGCGTCAATTGCGACTTTGTCGTTGATACCCGTTACCCTGGCCATTACCAGTTTGAACCTTCTCATGTAGTCGCGGAGCGATTCATCTTCTTTTTGAGCTAGGCTCCATAAGTCCACGTCGGAGGTTTCTCTATCCATAAACATGGAGTATTGCTTGAGAAACGCCGAGGCTAACTGGCGGAAACTTCCGATAGAGTTTCTTTCGAGATGAGAGAACCACTCGAGCACGGCGCCTTTCAGATTTTTGACGAAGAGGAGGCAGTGACCCGCGTCTCTTTCGCGTTCCGGGAGTTTGCATCTTCCCATCGCGATCTGGAACGACTACAGATGCGCTTTTGGATCGGTGGTACCGTCGTAGACGGGAATTTTAATCTTCCCTGGGTCTGAGACGTTTGTTCTCGTGATCCGGGCGGTAAACGGAGTTTTTCGTGCTTCCTTGATAAATCTATCGATCTCGGGAGCGGCACTTGTTGCGTGGTGAATTTGCGATTTTACGCCTTCACCTCGGCTGCAGTTTTCGCGATGTACTCGTGTATATCATGGATTTCGTTGTCGCTACCTGCGCCAGTTTTCAGCCAGTTTGGTTTTCAGCCAGTTTTTCCTGTTCTACCCAGTAGAGGTTTTCTTCCTCTTCAGTCATGGGTTTTTCGAAGGACACTGTCTGTCGAGCGGACCGACTTAGGGTACTTCTAGGATGAACATCAGCATCGTCGTCCGAATGATGCGATCGATCGCTAATGTCCAAGTTGATTTGTTCGACGTTGTCTCCTTCGCTTCCCTCTGCGGGGGTTGGAAGGTTTTTGGAGGTCGTTTTCCGCCCTGCCGGAGCCGTTTCATCGGGATTGTATTCCGTTGACTCTCTCAGGGCGTCTTTATCTCGATTACCGGGAGTTCCGAAATCGAGTCTTCTGCCGCGTCTAACCTTAGTGGTTCCGCCCGGGAGTTTGCTCTTCGCTGTTAAGGTCTCGACCTGTTTCGCGAGTGAGCTCATTAGTTATTCTTGTTCGTCCGACAGTTTCTGGGCGGAAGCGAACAATTCCTTCATCTGGTCTAGCATCGCGGTGTTTGCCTTGGCAGTGACCACTGATGCGTTTTCCAGCAGGTGTTTTCTCAGCGGAAGTTCCGTCGTGCGTTTGCTGATCTTTGTTGGCCTCAGTGGACATGGTTGACTGATCGTGCTTAGTTGCGACATAGATAGATCCATAAACCCCCCCCCCCCCTCCTTCTAGCGCCAAACTGTGGGGACCAAGATTCACACCGTCGAGTTTTGTTAAATCGGAGGAAAGTCCCGAATATCTGCTGGGCCACGCACAACACAATCAATGATGCAAAAAGTACGTAATAAAAAGCGTAAGAACAAAAAAAGAGAGCAAAGTGATCTTATTTCCGAATCCGCGTTTGAGCGTGAACAACAGGTAAGAGCCTCGGCTACGAGAGCTGTCGGTAAGTTCGCTAGTCTAGCAACCTAAGTCTAACCTAGTTGAGTCGCAGCTCGATAGTAAAGAAGGAAATAAATGCTTAAATTGCTCTAAGTGCTAAGTTTGCTCTGGAAGAATTTGCTGAACCCTCTGCTCCTTGCCCCAAGCTCTCTTACATACTCCTCCTAGGTCGGTTTATCCTTCCTTTGGGCCAAATCTGTAGTGAATCGGGCTTTTTCCGTTTTCGTCGATCTTCATGTTCATCGGGAAACTTGACATTTATCTTCGAGAAACTTGACATTTATCTTCGGAAACTTGACATTTATCTTATTATGTAAAGATAAACATAAACCGTCATATTTATCTCGAGTTTGATTTAGAAAATCGTAAACGGGCCGTTTGATCATGTTTGGGCCCTTAAGGGCCGTTCATTAGACCTTGGACGTTTTTACGATTTTTCCGAGAAAATACTCTGTCATGATATCGGTCTTCCGAAAGAACCCCAATTCCTTGTATAGTTGAGATGACTGGTGTTTTTAGAATAACCGTGATCGTTTTATACGATGAATTGAAATTTATCCTTTAACCGAACCTTTCATGGTTTTCCGAAACTTTCCCGATGATTCCGATTGAAACTAAACATGGGTTTTAGATTCACGATTTTAAGGATTTGAACTGCGAGGCATCGAGTAAGGATGCAAAGTACAGGATTGGACTAGTGTCGGGATGGTTTTACGAGGAATTGATCGCACTCGACGAACGACCCGCAGCCCGGTGCACGGGACCGCGGAGTGGTCGTAATCGCCGGCGCCCGGGCCCGCGATGTGGGCACGGCCGCCGTCGCTCGAGACCGCGACGTGGGCGCAGCTGCCAGCGCCTGGGGCCGTGGCGTGGGCGCAGCCGCCACGGCCTGAAGCTTATGTCAAAAGTTTCAGGAAGGGCCTATTTCTTGCTCAAGTGAGTAATCTCGCATAGGAATTGAGGATTCACCTCGATCCCAATTTTGGAAGCCAACACAATAGTACCAAAACAAACATAGTCGAACCATATAACTTTGTAAAAGCGATATTACACTCCTTTCAGTGAGAAACTAACAACTTTGGCGGAGGATACCATAACCCAGAATCAACGAATAGAGATTTTTAAAGAGGCGTGATAGTGCTCAAATTACCAAGTAGAGCTTAATCTCTCAAATAAGAGATACAGCTGTAGTACTTAAGGATCGAATCACGAGGAGCTAGGGAACCAATTAAATATAATCTTCTAATCAATCCTAGGTGAAGTTGGTTTTAATGATGGAAATGTAAATAGCAATTCCTAAAATGAGTAAGGTAGTTGCTCTAACTAACAATATAATGGGTTGTTTAAATGAAATAAAGAGTGCTAGACTTAGGGCTTTTATTCAGGAATGGAAATTATAATGTCTATAAATGCCTAACAAGTTGTTTGCATGATATTATAGAACTTAGTCGCTTAACTCTCAGTGATGTCTCACTGGTTAAATAATCTAGACCTCTGGCCTCAACTGTCGTATGTTGACACAGAAAAAGAGTCGATCGATATCCTTTAGAGATATCGACCGATACACCTTTCGCTCGGCGATCGATTCACCTGTCGGGATATCGATCGACGGCTTCTAGATATGCCTAGGCGCGAGCTGATAATGAACACTAGATCTCAAGGAGGGCGGTTAGCTCTTCTCCAAGGAGATACTAGTTCAAACAGATAATTCAAGATATCAAAGATCCTAGTGATCTATATTCTAGTTAGCTACTCTAGAACAAGGTTAGAGTGCAATCTATTTGATGAATATCACAACTTAGCAATTATAGTTTGGGGCTAATCCGACAAACCTATTTAAACCCTAGATCTAACAAGTAGACTACTCAGACATAGCTAAGCAATTCATAACAATAGATAGATGAAAGAATTGCATAGTTAGAATAGAGTAGAAACACAAAATGAGATGAGAAATCTCTCCAATCTCTCAGAACAAGTAAAACTCTAGTCTCTCTCTCACACTCTCTGCTTTGTGGTAACTTAGACTTGCTTCTCTCGCAGGTTCTTCCAAGCTTGCCGTCAAAAACACTTAGCAGGAATATTTAAGAATTTCCATTAGGTTAAAAACTCGTCAGGGGCAATCTCGTAATTTGGTGAAGTCTTGGTGAAGTAGTCGGCTAAACCATTTTGTCCTCGATATCGATCGACAACACTAGATGTGTATCGATCAATTATAATCTTCTAGTACGCGGATCTTCACAACTACATCAATCGACAACTCTGGATGAGTATCGATCGATTCTTATCGCAATGTTGACTTCCGACTTGGTCTTGAATGGTCAACTCGGGTGTATCATCTCTTGTACTCCAAAATGCTCCAAAAACATCACTTCTCCTGAACTTGAAAACATACCTAACATGCTAGAAAATAAATTATATATATAATAAAACAATAGTATACCATGGTTAAAAACGGGTAAAATCCATGGTATATTAACTCCCCCAGACTTACTCTTTTGCTTGTCCTCAAGCAAAAACAGTAATCCTTGGAAAAGGATTGAAAATAGTAGGAACTCAAAGATTCAAAATATTGAAGTCATCACTCTATGGGTTTGTAATTAATATCTAAACATCCTAATCACATAAGTTCATTATGCCTTATCCTAGCTTAGCAACCAAACTCATCTAGTCAACAACTTAGCAAATCTCATCTGATATTACCCTCTACTAACCTCATTTCTTAACATAAAATAAAAGTGCATGCTTTACGTTGGGAGTATCGATCAAAGGACACATGGATTCAACTCATACAAGTATCTTAACACCATCCGACGACCCGAGCCAGCACAGGGCTAGCCGCCCGGCGACCACGGCCAGCACGGGCGCTAGCCGCCGCCGGCCACGGCCGGCACGGGGCTAGCCGCCCGGCGGCCACGGCCAGCACGGGCGCTATCCGCCGGCGGCCACGGCCAGCACGGGGCTAGCCGGCCGGCGGCCACGGCCAGCATGGGCGCTAGCCGCCGGCGGCCACGGCCAGCACGGGGCTAGCAGCCCGGCGGCCACGGCCAGCACGGGCGCTAGCCGCCGGCGGCCACAGCCAGCACGGGCGCTAGCCGCCGGCGGCCACGGCCAGCACGGGGCTAGCCGCCCGGCGGCCACGGCCAGCACGGGCGCTAGCCGCCGGCGGCCACGGCCAGCACGGGGCTAGCCGCCCGGCGGCCACGGCCACGACCGGGGTCGGCTGCTCGTTTCCTTCGGTTTGTGCGTTTTTCTGCGTTTTTTAGTTTTCCGTAGGTTTTTCCTTGTGTAGGAAAGGTCTCTAGCTGTTGATTTCGAGATGATTAATCTTGAACTCAATATTTTCCCGAGGTTTCTCGATTAACAATTAGTCTCTCGAGGTTGCTCTAACATTTTTCATGTTTTTCCGAGATTTTCGGACATCAATTTCGTCTTGACCGATTTTGACCCCAACAGTTAGCCCCCCAGCTAGCTAGGAGCCGTAGGGTTTGTAGGTCCTAGCTTGCGGTATGGTTCATGAGGAAAGTATGGAGACGAAATCGTGTCAAAGGTCGGGGTGAATAGTAAAATCTTTGCCTATAAAGACTTGTGAATTCTTTATCATTCTTACTTCACCCAAGAATTTCAAGTTAATCTCTCTCTTGCAAATTCTCTCTCTACTTTTCAAGAAAAGAAATGACTTCAAGATCAAAATCTTCGAGGAGGCAGTCTCACTCGTCCTCGGATAGTTTTCACGCCGAGGAAGAAACTCCAAAGCCCGAGGTTTCAGAGATCAACAGGAACGCGTACTGCGACGCTGTCTTTGGTACTGATGCTCCCCTTCCCGATCCCGATTGACTCACCGAGCGAAGTATCCCCTGAATATCTCGAAACTCTTCGAGAGTTTTATGGGGTTCCGGAGGGAGTCGTGTTTCGCATTCCCCGCGGGAATGAGAGTTCGGAGCATCCTCCGGAAGGTTACTTTACTTGTTACGAGGCGTTCTTGACGCAATGTCGACTGTGGTTCCCAATCCCTGGGGTCATTGTTCAGGCCCTCGACCGTTTCGGAATCGCAATCAGCCAGCTGAACGTGTCAGCTTTGGAGAGCTGGCTCGGCGTTGTGATTTTGAGTTAAGAGTTAGGGATAGACCTTAGCCCTGCCGATTTCGAAGGGTTATGGAACTCCAAGGCGACGAGCATCAATGGAGTATACTCCATGAAGGCGAGGACCAATTTTTCGGTAATCAATAGAGTTACCTCGCACGCCAAGGATCATGTTGATCGTTTCTTTTTTGTAAGGATAGATGGAGAGTCTGTCGAGGAAGGCTTTCTCCACTTATTCCCGACGGACTGGTTGTACCAGCGAGGTAAGATTGTCGCATCCCCTCTCTTATAATCCGAAAGGCGAATACTGAACGTGCGTTTGTTTGTTTGTTTGTTTTTTTTTTTTTAGAGAACAGGTGTCTCGCGCATGTTCCTTCCGATCTTTCGGTCAAGAGAGACATTATTAGGTCGAGACCTTGTTCTTGGAACTCCTTCACTCTCGACCGGATTCGAGGGGCGGTCGGGCTTCACCGAACGCAAGGTGGTACGCGGCCCTGTGTCAATGATAGATCCTACGTCTTTGCCCCTTTAAGGCAGAGGCGGAGACCTCGTAAGGATAAAGGGATCGCTTTCGAGACCTCGCCGGGAGATGGCGCGCCGTCGAGATACGATCCTGGCTTTACCTCAGAGAATCAGGATGTTCCTCCCCCGGGTGACTTCTTTGACGAACTCCCTCCGGCGTTTTCCCGTGACGAGTCTTTGGACAACGAGGAGAGGGACAAGGTGACTGCGGAGGGTGCTCGTTTGGTCAACGAGGTTTGTTTTTGAAACTTGAGTAATTCCTCTTTTCTTTTTATTTGACCTTGGCTTCTTTTGCAGGCCGTGGGAGTTTGGAATGCATCGATCGATGGGAGTTTCCCCGCTGCCCGGCTGGCCCGTTTCAAAGCGGAGGAAACGGAAAGAGAATTTTGTAAGTACCGGTTGGAGGTGGAGGAGCAAAATCGCCGACAAGCCAAGGTCCAGGCTCGAGCCCTCGCTCGTGCGGAAAGGAGCGGACGGAGAAGAGCTGCCGCCGAGCTGAACCGAAGGGCCGAAATTTTTTCTACTGAGTTCGAAGCGTACAAAGAGGCTCAGGACTTTGTAGGTGATTTTCGCGAGTGCCGCGGTTCGGTCGGTACCCTCAACAAGATGCAGCGTGAGGACTTCTCTCTTTCGAGCGAACTTGCCACGATGGATGGCTCGATGAGAATATGTGCCAACGCCGAATCCTTTGTTCCTCCGATCGAAGGGAGAATTCGAGAACTGTGGAATCCTATCCAAGTCTCGGAAGACACGGCGGATGTAGGCGAGGGTTCAAATGCAGGCGACGGGGGCGAAGAGGTCGACCAGCCCGACTCTTCGTTCGGAATTTCTCTACCCGACTGCTATGCATTTGATTATAATTTGTGATAGGCCGAGTGTGGCCGTTTGTATGTATGTGTTTCGACCCTTAGGAGGTCGCGTGACTTTGTGTTTTTCGGGATTGGCCGTTGGTGGCTTTCGAATCCCTGTTATAAATGCTTTTTATGAATTATGCGTTTTGATTTATACTTTCGTCAAGTGTAGCGGGTTTGAATACGTGTAGTCACTTCGCATTCAATCTCTTTTTTTTGTCGCTAGGTCCGTAGGTCACTTTGTAGCGAACGTTAGGTTTGTAAGCGATAAGAGGCAAATTTTGGGATCTCGTATTCTGGATACTTATGCCTATGAGATGTCTTAGATACCAGCAAGGCTGGATTTAGGGCAAGACCTTTCTGAAGCTGTGCGATGACAAATCGGCTTTCGTTTTGCTTGTTTGCGATTTTGACCTGACTCGTACCGTTCTAGAATCTGCGAAGTGCTTATCGGCTTATATGATTCGTTTGGATACGAGTCGAGCTACTTCCTTTACGAAGAGCTAACCAAAATTTGGATTTTTTGTATAGCGCGCTATGATATCCTTGTCGGATGCAAAAGGACTTCGTTAGAAGCCGGACTACGAATTTGATTGAGTGAAACGTTTCTATATTTTTCCGTCGGGGCCAATCGACGGAAGCGAATTTTAGAGTCACGGATGGACTGTTTGGTGGAGTTTTTAGAGTCGCGGATGGACTGTTTGGAGGAAAATGGAGAATCAAGACTTTTCGGGAACTAACGACGTTTCGCGTTCCTCAAAGATATGATTTTCGTTTTCCTTAATGTTTATGCGTTGAGTAAGCATTTGAATCAAAAGAATTTATAATTTATAATGTAGATTACATGCGAAAAGTGTTTTTGCGGGAGTACAAGGATATCCGTCCCCATCTCCCCCCCCCTTTTTTGGTGAGGGGGATAGCTGAACTCGTCGGGTTGCGACGAGCTGCCTACGTACCTCTTGCGAGGATCAAGCCGTCTCGTAGTTCTGTTTCTATCACAGTTGTTATTACTCCACGATTTCTGGCGCCTTGACTGTTTCGGCTAAGTCGGCGGTCGCGTCGGGAGTTGGATCATCCGTTTTTTCGGCGACGGACTCGAGGATTTTTCCAGTATCCTGAGTTGTGGCCTGTTCGGACAAATCCGAGTTGCTTTTTGCTGAGTTCTCGGAGGTACTCAGGTTCTTCTTGGTTCGCTTTGGGTTAGCTACTGGGGCGTTCCGATTGCTGCGAAGTTTATGTTCGGCTAGGAAGCAGAGTCGCGACTGTTTTTGGCTTTCCCAGATTACCGCTGTTCCAGTTGGTGTTGGAAACTTGACGCCGAGATGGTAAGTGGACGGGACTGCCTTCATGGCATTTATCCAACGAGTTCCCATTATGGCGTTATAGATAGCCGGGTTATCCACTACCGCGAATTCGACGATCTTCGTGACTTCTTTAGCCATGACCGGGAGTCTGATTTTTCCGAGGGTCATTGTGATGCCCGAGAATCCAGTTAGTGGTCTTGGCTCTGGGATGACTTCTCTGAGGGGTATGTTCATCCTCTGCAGAGTGTCGCGGAACATGATATTGACCGTGCTTCCTGTGTCGATGAGGATGCGGCCGACTTCGAGATCTTGAATCACCAAGTCGATGACCAGAGGATCGTAGTGGGGTTTATCGAGTCCGGTCGTATCCTGTTCCTCGAAGGTGATTGCGTGACTGGGAACGTCATCCTCCGGACACCATCCGGGGCTCGTCTCGGCCTTCCGTCCGTAGGCTTTGATCAACGAAACGGAGTCCTGGTAAAAATGCGATCCTCCGATGACCATGTTGATCCTTTGGCGGTTGTTGTTGTTTCCTTCGCCGTCTTGTCTCTGTTCGCGTTTTTCGCCCGATTGAGTTCCAGGAGCGTTATTCTCGGGATTGGCTCCGTCGGTCCTCGGGGGACGGTCAGAATCTAGGATCAGGTCTTTCATGCTCTTGACCGTTGCTAGTTTGCCGTCGAGCAGCTTCATAATGAGTCTAGCGCCGAGGACTTTGCAGTTGGCGGTGGAGTGACCTCTCGTTTGATGGAACTCGCAGCTGGAATTGTCCTTGTACGAGTTCCGCGTCCAGGTGTTTCCGGAGGTCCTTCCTTGTTCGGAATTAACGGCGTAGTTATGTTCGCCTTGGACGTCTTCCCCCTCGTGATGGACGTACTTGTCGTTACGAGAGGTTTTCTTCTTGCCGGACGCTTTTGGCGGTCCATGCTTTTGCGCTAGGATTTTCATCTCTTCCTCCATGATGATGAAATCCGTTGCCTTGTGGAGAGTATCCTGGATGGTGCGTGGCCTTTCCAGAGAAATCCACTTTCGGAATTTCGATTTGTACCAGAGGTTCTTCCTTAGGGCGTCGTTGGCGACTCTATCGCTGAGGCCTGTTACCCTGGACATCACGAGTTTGAACCTCTTTATGTAGTCGCGGAGCGGTTCGTCTTCCTTTTGAATTAGACTCCAAAGGTCTACGTCGGAAGTTTCCCTGTCCATGAACATGGAGAATTGCTTCAGAAAAGCCGAAGCAAGCTGGCGGAAACTTCCGATGGAGTTTCTTTTCAAGTGTGAGAACCACTCGAGCGCAGCACCTCTGAGGTTCTCGACGAATAGGAGACAGCAGCCGACATCCTTTTCCCGCTCCGGAAGTTTAGACCTTGCCATTGCAATCTGGAAAGACTGTAGATGTGCCTTTGGATCTGTGGTTCCATCGTAGGTGGGAAGCTTTATTTTCCCAGGATCTGAGACTCGTGCCTCCGTGATTCGAGAGGTGAACGGGGTTTTTCTCGACTCCTCGAGGAGCAGGTCGATCTCGGGGGCAGTGCTGGTCGCGTGGTGAATCTGTTATTTTACCGCTTTCACCTCGGCTGCAGTTTTGGCGATGTACTCGCGCAGATCGTGAATCTCGTTGGCGCCGTTCGCGCTCTTCTATCTACGCTGGCGGCGATAGGCCCGAGTCTGGTCCTCAGCCAACCTTTCTTGCTCTGACCAGTAGAGGTCTTCTTCCTCTTCTGTCATGGGTTTTTCGAAGGCTGCCGCCAGTCGAGCTGACTGACTTCGGGTCCTTCTGTGGTGGATGTCGGCGTCTTCGTCGGACGGATCCGATTGATCGCTGACATCTAGATTGATTCTTTCGACGTCGTCTCCTTCGTTGTCCCTTGCCGGAGGTGGAAGGTTGCCCGTCGTTTTCTTCTGCCCCGTCGGAGTGGTATCGTCAGGGACGAGTTCCGGGGATTTTCTCGGAGCATCTTTTTCTTGGTCTCCGGAAGTTCCGAAGTCCAGCCTCCTGACACGCCTCACCTTGGTGGATCCGCGCGGGAGTTTGCTTTTCGCTGTTAAGGTATTGACCTGTTTAGCGAGTGAAGCCATTAGTTTCTCTTGTTCTTCCGACCGTTTCTGGGCGGTGGCGAACAGTTCCTTCACCTGGTCCAGCATCGCGGTGTTTGCCTCGGCAGTGACCGTCGATATGTTTCCGTCAGGAGTCTTCTCAGCGTTGACATCGACGGCTGGTCCGTCGTGTGTTTGCTTGTCTTTTTCCGCGTCAACAGACATGCTTATTTGGGCGTGCGTAGTTGCGAGAAAGATAGGCCGTGAATCCCCCTCCTTCTAGCGCCAAACTGTGGGAACCGAAATTCGCACTGTCGATTTTAGTTAAGTTAAAACGTAGGAAAACTAAGTTGACCTAGTTTTCCCCGAGGATCCCGGCTATCTGCTGGGCCACGCACGACAAAGTTAATACAAGTCTAGTTTGGGAATAAATGCGTAAAATAAAGAGAGCAAAAAGAAAGAATTTTATTTCCGAATCTACGGAGAGCGTTTGGACAACGGGTCGAGATCTCGGCCGCAAGAGCTGTCGACCGTCGCTATTCTCAAAACCTAGATCTAACCTAGTTGAGTCGCAGCTCGCTAAAAAAGGAAATAAGCGCCTAAGTTCTAAGTTGCTCTGAAGTGGTTTCTTTCTGCATATTTCGGATCCCCCTTCCTCTGCTCCTAGCTTTTCTTATATACTCTCATATGACGGTCTATTCTTGATGGGCTGAGTCTGCCGCGGGCTGGACTTTTTCTATTTTCGTCGGCTTTCGCGTTTATCGGGAAAGTTGACATTTATCTTTTCGGAAAGTGACATTTATCTTTTCGGAAGTTTAACATTTATCTTGTCAGGCGAAGATAATTGTAAACCGTCGCATCTATCCATTTGGAAAATCGTAAATGAGTCGTCCGATCGGGTTTGGTCCCTTTCGGGCCGTCTTCCGGACTTCCGCTGTTTTTTAACGATTTCTTTGAAAGGATGCTCCTACTTGGATGTCGAGTCTTTCGGAAGATCTTCGATCCATTGCCGAGGTGAATGGTGTTTTAAGATAACCATCACCGTTTTATACGAAGTCTTCCAATCCGTTGACGTCTTAGGGGTTCTTCGAAATCCCGGAGCAGAAAAAGGAGTTTTGTTTGCGGGGACTTGGAAAGTCGCAAAACACGGATTTCTGGCGACCCGAAGGCCTGGAACTTACGCACGAAGACTAACTATCCGACGACCCGAGCCAGCACGGGGCTAGCCGCCCGGCGACCACGGCCAGCACGGGCGCTAGCCGCCGGCGGCCACGGCCAGCACGGGGCTAGCCGCCCGGCGGCCACGGCCAGCACGGGCGCTGGCCGCCGGCGGCCACGGCCAGCACGGGGCTAGCCGCCCGGCGGCCACGGCCAGCACGGGGCTAGCAGCCCGGCGGCCACGGCCAGCACGGGCGCTAGCCGCCGGTGGCCACGGCCAGCACGGGGCTAGCCGCCCGGCGGCCACGGCCAGCACGGCCGCTAGCCGCCGCCGGCCACGGCCAGCACGGGGCTAGCCGCCCGGCGGCCATGGCCACGACCGGGGTCGGCTGCTCGTTTCCTTCGGTTTGTGCGTTTTTCTGCGTTTTTTAGTTTTCCGTAGGTTTTTCCTTGTCTAGGAAAGGTCTCTAGCTGTTGATTTCGAGATGATTAATCTTGAACTCAATATTTTCCCGAGGTTTCTCGATTAACAATTAGTCTCTCGAGGTTGCTCTAACATTTTTCATGTTTTTCCGAGATTTTCGGACATCGATTTCGTCTTGACCGATTTTGACCCCAACAATATGTATCCGTCTTTGTGAATTGAGTCAGTGTGATGTCCAATTGGAGTCTGATTGGAGTCTGCTTGATAGTTTAGATTCTTTGCTTAAACCGAATATAGGTGTCTAGATGGTTTAAGTTTGATTGTTTCATTTATAATAGATATATTATAATATTATTAATATAATATTTATTTTACTATGATTGTGTATGGGATTTTGCCGGGTACAGAGAGTTTTATCTGTAGGCCGGGTTTTGTGTTGGTTACGGTCAGCTTTAGTCGACTGGTTGATCGTAACTGTTGGTCGATAAATCATCTCCGGGCGTGTGTTGCCGAGCATATATTCGGTGGGTTTGGGCCTGTTAGTGGGCCGGTCGCTAGGGCCATTGTTTGATCTTTGGGTACTTTAGGTGCCGTGTTTGTTATGTATTAGTATTAAATTATATTTATTTGGAGTGCTATGTCCAAGTCAATGAACTTTGGGTTTAGCATCCCATACCTCACTGAGTGACTCCCATGTTGCTCACCCCTCTTTCTTCCCCGTTTCAGGTGAGACATATGAGTATATGATATCTGGACGGATTGGTGCTGGACTTTTTATTCGGATTTTTATTTGGGTTTCGGGTGGGTGGATTTGTGTATATGGGCTTTTGTGGTATGAGTTATTGTTTCTGGCCCATTTTTCTCCAGATAGGAAGTGACGGGTGTTACAATTTGGTATCAGAGTGGGTTCTGTCCCGGTTCCGTCCTGGGATGGCGATTAGGGGATTCGGTTTTCAATGTTTTCAAAAAGTATATATAATAAATAGTAATTATAAAAAGAGGTTTTTGGAAATTCTTCTAGCACCACTATGTCCAGTAAATACTAACTCAATTGTCTCTTTTATGCCGATGAGTATTATCATCGTCATTCACACTTCGGATAACAGAGTTCTAGCCAGATGTTCAGCAGATGGGTGATGTCAGTTTGTCAGATTGCTCAGAGGTTTATCAATTTCTTCAGTCATTATTTCGAGGTTTTTCAAGAGTGGATATGTGACATTTCAGTCACCACCAATTTTCAAGCCATCGATCCACGAGTTTCTGATGTATGAGTTATGTGATTTGAGGTATGAGCCATTGGCTGGCATGTGGTTTTTGTGTACGAGTATCTTGGTTTCTTTGGATGTACGCTTTTCTAAAACTCGTGGGGATCACTTTGAGATTGGGGGTGCGCCGGTTGCGTTGTGTTGATACTGGAGTTACACTTGGCATGTTTGCCAGGTTTTGATTATATTGATCGTTTCAGAGATGTGTTAGTTCAGACAGCTGCCACGGGACGTTGGGAGCTATTTTTTTATTTTATTCATCGAGTTATACTAGTTGTACTTGGAGAGTTCTATGGATTTCGTACTACATGCTGATGATTTATTGAGTTGAGTAGCAGATGGATTTTTGGCGACCATTTTGACTGTTAAGGATAATGGATACATTAGTTACAGGATCTTCTAGTTATTGCAGAGCATGAAGATTTATTTGAGTCATTTGGAAGGGCTGACACCAGACGAGGAGACGATCTTTAAATTGAGATGGAACTAGAGACATCACCGGTTTCATGAGCTTCATACCGATTAGTGCCAGTAGAGATGGCTGTGCAGGAAGAGCAGTTGAATATTATTAAACAAGGATTTTATGAGGTCGAATACTTCACCGTGGAAGCAGCAGTATTGTTACGATAAAGGAAGATGAGAGTTTCAAACTTTGTATCGACTACAAAGATTTGAATAAGGTAATCATCAAAGATAGGCATTCGCTTCCGTGTATTGATGAATTGTTGGATTAGCTGCAGGGAAGTTCATTGTTCTTGAAGGTTGACTTGACATAAGAGTACCATTGGATCACTATATTTTAGGAGTTTGTACTGAATACAACCTTTCATGGATAGTATGAATATTATGTGAGTTTGTGATGATATCACTTGGATGGACGAATGCACGGATAACATACTTGAAACTTATGAATGAATTCTTTCGTGAGCATTTTCAGATTGTGTATTGATGTAGGAAGATCAGGTTATTTCATATGGATCGCGTCAGTTGAGAGTTAAGAGACCACTACCCTACTCATGGTTTGGAGTAGCTATAGTTATATTTGTGACAAGGTTTTAGAGATCGTAATGGTGCAGGAAGGAAGTTTAAAATTCTCAGGGATTATCAGAGTCTGGAAATATATTCTCACTCACTAAGACTTGTACTTGGGCAATGCATATGTGGATTGAGTTGGTAGCAGACTACAGCCTGGATGTCACATACCACATGGTAAGGCCAACTAGGTGGCAAATGCCTTGAGTAGGCGCATGGACGATGTCTCAGGAACTAGGGAGGTTGAAGAGCTTACCGGGATACTTCTTAGTCTTGGATTGTGCACCACTATTGTAGAGGGAGAGACAACTGGATTCGAGGCTGTGGAGCTGGCAGATTTGCTAAGGTAATACACAAAGATCAGGAAAGCAATATTATTTTGGTTAAACAGATCGAGTTTGAGGGAAATTGTGAGGTTGCACGGAGTTCTCGTTAGTAGTTGTTTGATCGGAAAACGGTTCTATGCTAAAGTAGACAGATTTCGATTGTGGGTTTAGTCGAAGACGTTTTTATTCAGATGAGAAAGAGTTTAGTCGGTGTACAAAAGAGGAAACAAACGGTGAGAAAGAGAGACCGGAGCTCGGAAGCTGTCGGTCGGAAAAGTACAACGGCGAGAATACAAGATGAAAACCCTAATTCTAGCCGCCAAGTGAGTGAGCGTGATTTCGGATCCCCTCCTCGTTGTCCCTTCGTCCTCTTTTATAGCTGATGTCCTCTTGATCCCATGACCTAATCTTCGTGACCTAAGCTCGATGGGCTTTTCGTCCGTGGGCCGGGCGTCGTCACTTCAACTCAACGGGCTTTGTGGCGCCGTTCTGTCGGGAGTCGGGCCGACGCGGAGTCGTTAATGGGCCGGGCCATCTATTATTCGGGCCTTGTGGGAGGATGTGAATCCTGTCCCTACAGTAAGTCCCCCCCCCAGTTTATTGATGGGAGGCGCGAGCCGAGCTCGATGAATTGTGAAGGAGATGGTTTGAATAATAGATGAACCGAGGTATGGTGACGCGGGGTGGACAGTTTCGGATGTCGACGTCCACTCGGTGCTGCAGCTTTAATTTGTTGGTTTGGAGACCGGTACCGAATTCTCTCTAAACCGTTGGCTTTTTCCGGTTAGTTTTGGTTATCGCGGGAAATCGGTCGGTGTTTCGGTCGATGGTTCGTTACGGTTTACTCCGGTTCTCCAAGAAGACGAAGCGACGCGTTGGTTTAATGATGCAATTAATGTCTAATCAAGGCCCAATTAGGCCCATATAGACCTAATTATGACGCCTCGATTAGACGCGAACCCCTCTCTCCTATATATAGCGCCCTCCCTTTTCATTTCTCTCATTTCTTCTCCGCGAGACCAGGTACTTTCTCTCTCTTCCTCCACTTCTCTCTCTAGTTGTTGTTGTAGAATATATAGCGGTATGTCGGCGAGTCGGAAATTAACGAGAGAGCAAAAAGGGAAGCGGATAGCGAGTGGATCCAACCCCACGGGAGCTGGGGATGAGGCCGAGCGAATCCATCGGGAGGCGATGATGGATACGGAGAATATGGACCGTGCTCAGAGGCTGCTAGTATCCGAGGCGGCGCAGCTTCACAGAGAGGAGAGAGAAGGGACGGCCTCTCAGACTCGAGAGTCCGGGAGGGATGGTCAAGGAGGAACGAGAGACCGGGATCCCGTCCCTTCCTACATACCGACGGTCTTTTTTCCCGAGGGAATCTTCGAAGAGCTCTCGGCCTTGCCTCCTGAATTCATCCGTTCTCCTGACGTAGCGGGGCAGGACTAGGACAACGTGGAAGGAACTCGATCGACGCCGAGCAGTGTGAAGAGGTTACTCCGGGATTTTCGAGGGACCGGGGTGACTTTCCTGGTTCCTTCGTCTGATCAAAGGCCGTGGTCTCCTCCGCTCGGCTATCAATGCGTCTACGAGTCCTATTTCCAGAAGGACACTAAGTTGTGGTTCCCGATTCCCAGATTGGTGACTTCATATGCGAGACGTCGGGACGCGGCGATAAGTCAGTTTCTGAACGGATCGTACCAATTAGCCGTAGCGCTGATGGTTATGGCCGCTGAGAACGACGTGTCGTTAAGTGTTCGGGCCTTCGAGGAATTGACATCCGTTCAGACGATGAACGATGGGCTTTGGGTCGTCAAGATGCGCCCGAGCTATAACGTAGTCACCGGGTATCCGAGCAAGACGAACGATTGGCAGAGATACTACTTTTATATTAGGGCGGATGAGTCGGCTTTCGAGGATCCTCCCAATGACGACTATCGGGTCCTATGGAACCCTGATATTGGTAGATCGTCTTTGATTATCTCGGACGCTTCTTCAGGTTGCTGACCTTATGTTTTTTTTTTTGTGTTTCTCGTTTGTGCAGTTGATCATCCGACATCGTCCGCATACCCGGAGGATTTTATTACAAGTGCTCGTAAGGTTGCCTTGCTTCATCGGGAGTATTGGAATACGATTACTCGGGAGAGGATTCGCCGGAGCATCGATAGGATATCGAGAAGTAAGTATTGCTTTCTTTCCTTTACTTGCTCCATTTTTTTTTTAAGTTTGCGAGGGGTCGTTCCGATGGCTAATCTTTTGTCGTGTTTTCTCGCAGGGGATTGGGATTCGAGCATTCCCTTGGTTGACGTTCCTGGTAAGAGACGTCTTTCGCTTTTCATTCCGCGTATTCAGAAGCTAATCAATGACGCTAGGAAGATGAGGCCTTAGCCGAACTTGAGTGAGTTGATAAGGGCTCAGCTAAATCTTCCGAGAGCCGATCCTCCGCGTCGTGTGTCGGCGCCTGTTGCCGAGAGTCCCCCGCTAGCTGTCCCGAGAGACGGGTCTCCGGTTCTTGTTGAAGACCTTCCAACTGAGGATCCAGCTGTGGACGTTCAGCAAGTCGTGGAGGCTTCCGAGGACGTTCCGGTGATAACTCCCAGTCCTTCAAAGAAGAAAGGGAAAAAGAGGTCCCGGCGCGATTCTTCGGCTAAAGGGGATCAGGAGGAGGAGTCTGTCGATTGTCCAGATGCTGAGGGTCCTCCTAAGAAGAAGAAGAAGAAGGGAACTAAAGCCGGCGAAGGACCACTTTTGCAGGAAAAGACCGGTCCTCAGGAAGGTGATGGTGGGGATGCGGCCGCTGATATCACGGAGGAGACGGGACGTTCTTCCCCCGAGGCTCAGTTGCTATTGAACAGGAAGAGGAAAGAGACGGGTCCCAGCGAGGGGCACGCCCAAAGCGAGGATCCGCCGGCTCCCGCCCCTACGACGGCTCCGAGTCAGCCATCGACTTCTAGGCCTCCAGCTGGACAAAGCTCCGCCCCGAGGAGAGGTCCTCCCGAGTTCCCGGATAAGGTGTCTTTTTAGTATGACGGGACGACTCCCCTTATCTACGCTCCGGACAAGTGCGCGGAGCTGATGAGTCAGATTAACGGTGGTCCCCGGCCGTTGCTCTTGAACGATCTTATCTTCAAGAAGGAGTACACTGATGCTGCTCAAGCCAAGCTTCGGGTAAGGATTCTTCTTGTCTTTTGGTTATAGCTGGAAGTATTTTTGTCGAGGTGTTAACCGCGATTTCGGTTTTCTCGTTTTGCAGGGTGATGGGAGCATGAATTTCGTCGTGGAGTTGTACGATACCGAGCTCAAGACGACTCGTACTGAGCTGCGGCGCTCAGAGAAGCTGGTGACGGCCAAGGATGCCTTTATTAGAAGGAAGAAGGCCGAATGGACGGCGGAGACTGACAAACTTAAGGCGAAGGCAACTCGTGCAATCTCTCGTCGGAAGGCCCAGAAAGAGAAGTTGGCTACTACCGAAGCCGAGCTGGGCGTCGCTCAAGAAACCGTGGGGATCCTTGAAACCGAGATAGCTCTGATGAAGGAGAAGGAAGAAGAGACCGAGAAGGATCAGGTAAAGATCCTTGAGCAGTACCAAAAGAATATCGATCATCAGGCAATGGAGATCGAACGACTGAAGCGTTCTCGGGTTTTCGAGGTGACGCAGGAGCGGATTCGCGTTCAAACTGAGATGATCGCAAAATGCAACAGGCGATTTCGCAACATAATGGACCGGGAGAAGCGTCGCGGACCTTTTGATGATGCCAATGCCATGTACAATCAGGCGTTTGGAACGAGGTCTTGCCTCGAGGTTCTGCTGGAAGCAGGCCGCGACATCCCGCAGGACACCATTGATATGTTTGCGGTTCGGGAGAAGGATTACGATCAGGCGGCTAAGGAGCTCAAAGTGGGAGATATCCCAGAAAGCGACCTCACTCTCTCCCCGCTCGTGTTGCCTTCTCAGTTCGTCGACGAGAGGATGTTAGCTGGCCTTAACACCTTTGGGTCCAACACCAATCTGATCGATCCGAATGACGCGGCTGCTCTTTCGGACTCGATTGCTGAAGGATGTGAACGCAGGGAGCTCGGCGAAGGTTCTTCGCGAGAGATGGTTTCGGTTGACGATCCTACCGGCGCTTTGACTTCCACTGATCGACCTCTGGAAAAAGGAACCTTGGAGAAAGAGCCAGTTTCGGACGCGGCTGGGAAGGGATCTCCGATCCTTCTCGTGTCGGACACTTCTACTGATGATCAGGCGGACGACCAAGGAGAGGAAGAGGTCGAGGGATCTGGGAAACAGGGTGAAGACGAGGAGCACGGATCCGGGGGACTGGGAACGGAAGTTCGGAGGTCCGAGGAGCAGGGCCCGGATGCGACTGAGGATCCTGCTAAGGATTAATCCTCTCTTCTTCTTCCTTGTTATATTTCTTTTTGTGCCTTGCCAGGCTTTGCTTTTAAAACTTGTAGTACTTTATTAATTCGCCTGCCGATCGATTCGGCTTTGGGGCAAACGATGACTTTCTTTTTAGGGAACGGTGGATGGAATCCAAACTTTTATTTCAAAGAATGTGTGCTATTGTTTTAATCTTTATCACTTCTTCTTTTGAGAATGTAAAGATGAGTGTGGGACTCTTTTAAACTTAGAGAAAATTTCAAACATTGACGGTTCTATTGATTTCGAAGTAATTTCAAAGTTTTCGGTTGGCCAAACCGTCACTTTACAAATCACGAAATAATAGAGTCATTGTCTCGGGCGCGCCGACTGGTGGTAACGACGCGACCAGGTTGCCCGCGAATATACGTCTGATCAGGACCTATTCGCCGAAGGGGCGAGTATCATTGTACGTTTGCGAGGGGACTGGGCCGAGCTCGCGTACAGATATCGCTACGAGGGGACGGGCCCTTGTGTTGTGGGATACTCTTCCCGGGGAGAGTTTGGTTTTGTTTTTGGTTATAGCTGGACCGGTTAAGGCTGCCTACGTACCTCGGATGAGGATCAAGCCATTCGTAGTTCGGGTTTTTGAGTAAGAGTGACCGAAGGGTGCACTTACTCGGTTTTATGAGTAAGAGTGACTGAAGGGTGCACTTACTCGGTTTTTTTTATATGAGTAAGAGTGACTGAAGGGTGCACTTATTCGGTTTTATGAGTAAGAGTGACTGAAGGGTGCACTTACTCGGTTTTTTTTTTTTTTTTTTTTTTTTTTTTGCGAGCGTTCGCCCTATGAGTAGAAGCGTCGTAGATGCATGGAGTTCCAGGCACGGGGTACCGCATCTCCACGAGAGGTTTCGAGTCGGAAGACTCCTGGCCGTATGACTTGTGTAATCTTGTAGGGGCCTTCCCAATTGGCGCCTAACTTGCCGGCTTTCCACTCTTTAATGTTCTCGAACACTTTGCGTAGAACGAGGTCTCCGAGTTCGAGAGGGCGGGATCGAACCTTCTTATTATAATAGCTTTCGATCTGGTTCTGGTAATTCTGGATTCGGAGAAGCGCTTGGTCGCGTTTTTCCTCGATGTTGTCCAGAGCGTCGAGGAGCATGTCTCGGTTGATCTCACCGTGAAGGGGCATCTTTGAGCGTCGTAGGCTGGTGACGTTGACTTCGGCTGGTGCCATTGCCTCGACTCCGTATGCCAGCGAAAAGGGGGTAGCCTGCGTTGCTCCCCGAGGTGTCGTTCGGTGAGACCATAGAACGCCGTCTAATTCGTCTGCCCAGCATCCTTTCTTCAAGTCGAGTCGTTTTTTCAGGCCGTCTATGACGGTTTTGTTCGTTGACTCGGCTTGACCGTTGCACTGCGGGTACCTCGGGGTTGCGGTGTTGAGGCGGATTCTCCATTTCTCACAGAACTCGCGGAAGTTGTGTGAGATAAACTGGGATCCGTTGTCGGTGATTATTTCATAAGGGAGTCCATGGCGGCAGATGATGTTTTTCCAGACAAATTTTTGCACTTCTTTGTCGGTGACGTTTGCGTATGCCTCTGCTTCCACCCACTTTGTGAAATAGTCAGTTAAGACTAGGATAAAACGTTTTTGCCGGGAGGTCGGCAACGGGCCGATGATGTCCATTCCCCACCGCATAAATGGATACGGAGCGGTCATGGTGCGGAGGAGCTCGGTCGGACTATGGATCGTAGAAGCATGTCGTTGACATTTATCGCAGTGGCGGACGTAGGAGTCGCAATCTGTGTTCATTGATGGCCAGTAGAAGCCGAGGTTTTTTATCTTCAGAGCGAGGGCTTGGCCTCCTGAGTGATTTCCTGCCGCACCTTCATGGGTTTCGGCCATGACGAGCCTCGTTTGTTCGCCATGAATACACTTGAGGAGAACCTTAGTGGCGGTCCAACGGTGGAGTTCTCCTTCGGTGACAACGTAATGCGCGCTGCGTCGCTTCAATCTTCTAGCCTCCCACTTGTCGGTGGGTAACGTTCCGTGGGCAAGGAAATCAATGAAGGCGATACGCCAGTCATTCGTTTGATCGTCATCGGTCATCATAGGGGAATCGTCGGTGACGGGTGCTTCTTCGGTAACCGAAGCAACGACTCCGACTTTGTGGTGGTCGAGATCGATGCTCGGTTTCTCGATGCGAAGGATCGGAATCGTGCGTTTGACTTGATCGTGGAGTTTGCTGCCGAGAGCGGCGAGAGCGTCGGCGCAGATGTTCTCCCCTCGTGGGACCTTGGTTAGTTCGAAGAACTCGAAACCTTTTGCCAAATCCTGGACAATGCGAAGGTATGCATCCATCCGATCGTTGCGTACGTCGTAGTCACCGTGGTACTGACTTACGACGAGCTGGGAGTCACAATACGCGCTCAGTCGTTTAGCTTTGACAGCTTGGGCGAGAAGGAGTCCCGCGATGAGGGATCGTACTCCGCCTCGTTGTTAGAAGCGGCGAAGCCGAAGGTGAAGGACTGTCGGATTAGTTCTCCAGTCGGCGATTGCAGCTGGACGCCCGCGCCTGAGCCTTTGTTCGTGGAGGAGCCATCCACGTGCAAAATCCAGTTGTTACTTGGTAATAGTAGGTCTTGTTCGAGCTCTGGTGTGAGCTCGATGAGGAAATCGGCAAGGACTTGCGACTTGGCTGCTATGCGGTTCTTGTACGTTATGTCGTGGGCACTGAGTTCCATTGCCCATTTGGTCAGTCGTCCAGACTGCTTAGTGTTTTGCATGACCGTCCGAAGAGGCTGATTGGAGAGAACCTCGATACTGTGTGACTGGAAGTAAGGACGAAGTTTTCGAGCCGAGGTTACGACAGCGAGCGCCATTTTTTCAAGGGTCGGGTAGCGGGTTTCCGCTTCGGTCATGCGTTTTCTGGTGTAGAAGATGGGTTTCTGTTCGCCTCGGTCTTCCCGAATAAGGACACTGCTGACTGCCGAAGAGGTGACCGCGATGTAAAGGGATAGGATATCGCCGACTTCTGGTTTTGCGAGGACCGGGGGCGTGGTGAGGTAGTGCTTGAGCTGGGCGAATGCCTCCTAGCACTTATCGTCCCAGACGAAGCGTCTGTTACCTCGCAACAATTCGTAGAATGGAAGGCATTTGTCAGTTGACCGGGAAATGAATCTGTTGAGGGCTACGATTCTGCCTGTTAGACGCTGCACCTCTCTGCTGTTCTTCGGACTGGGTAGATCGAGTATCGCTGAAATCTGCTTGGGGTTGGCTTCGATGCCTCGTTGGGTTACTATGTATCCCAGGAATTCGCCTGAGGTGACGCCGAATGTGCATTTAGCCGGGTTGAGTTTCATCCCGTATTCGTTCAGTGTTTTGAAACAATCGCGTAGATGGTCAAGGTGGTCGTTCGCGTGAAGTGACTTGACCAGCATATCGTCAATGTGTACTTCCATGGTGTTACCCAGTCTGTCGGCGAACATTTTGTTGACGAGGAGCTGGTAAGTCGCTCCGGCGTTTTTTAGCCCGAAAGGCATGACCTTATAGCAGTAGGTCCCTCGGTCGGTGATGAAAGCGGTCTTTTCTCGGTCATCGGGGTGCATCATGATTTGATTGTACCCCGAGAAGGCGTCCATGAAGGTGAGTAGTTCATTACCTGCGGTTGACTCGACTAATCGGTCAATATGGGGGAGTGGATAACTGTCCTTCGGGCATGCCTTGTTAAGGTTAGTAAAATCAACGCAGACGCGCCACTTCCCATTCTTCTTCTTGACGACAACCGGGTTTGCTAACCACTCGGGATATCGTACTTCGGTAATGGATCAGGCTGCGAGTAAACGGTCTACTTCTTCATTGACTGCTTTCGATCGGTCGGGCCCGAGTTTCCGCCTATTTTGCTTGATGGGTTTGAAAGTAGGATCGACGTTCAACTCATGTGAGGTTATGGCTGGGTCGATTCCCTTCATGTCTGATGCTGACCAGGCGAATGTCGAAGCATTGTCTCGGAGGAAAGAGGTGATTTGGGATTGCATTTCGTCCGAGAGGAACGCGCCGATTCGGATGACTTTCGTCGGGTCGTCGGTATCAAGTGGGACTTCGCGGACCTCTTCCTTTTGAGGGTATACCTTATGGATAGGCTTGGAGACGGAGTTAATAAGGGATACATACTGCTGGAGTTTCACTGTGGCGATGAGTATTTCTCTCGCGGCTTGCTGGTCTCCACGTATGGTTTGCGTGCTGCCGTCTTTTCCCGGGAATTTGACGCACTGGTGGTAAGATGATGGGACAGCTTTCATCGCGTGGAGCCAGGGAGTACCAAGGATTGCGTTGTACGGTGCTTTGGCTTGTATAACAGAGAACTTCACCGTTCGAACGATGTCTCCAGCGTAGACGGGGAGGCGTATGGTACCGAGCATCTGTTCTGAAGCTCCGTTGAATCCGGTGACGGTCCGGGAAGATGGTTTCATGTTTTGCAGGTCGACGCCCATCTTATCCAACGTGTGACGAAAGATGAGATCGACCGAGCTGCCGGTATCGATCAAGACCTTGGTGACTTGGCATTCTCCGATTCCGATGTCCACTAAGAGCGGATCGTTATGAGGCATATGGATGCCTCGCGTGTCGGCGCTGGAGAATGTGATCTGGTGGTCGTCTTCAGTTGACGAGGGCCATCGTTTGGAGGTGCCAGCTTGCCGCCGATAATCCTTGACTGCCCTGACGGAATCGCCACAGAGAGGGGACCCGCCCATGATTACGTTGATCCTGGGGAAGCGACTTCGGCGTCGAGATTCGATTTGCTCCCTGAGGTCGGTGAACTCGGCGTCGTCGGGGATGGGGTCGGGATGGCGCTCTTTTGCTTTTTCCAAGTGGCGACGTAAGTTGGATTGTTTGGAGCGGTTGAGCTTTATCCTTAGATCATCGGCCTTGGAGTTGAGGCTATCACGTAGGTCGGAGACTCGGAAGGTGTGATCTGGGTCGATCCTTCGGGACTTAGACGCGCTATCAGTGGTGATGAAGTGCGGAGCATCGGTCGATACGGGGATAGGTGCGGTCGCGGCTTTCCGCTTTAGCAGAGTCCGAAGATCGGTGTCTTCCATGCTGGCAGCATTTACCCGGAAAGGGGGTTGCTCGGTTTGCTCGTCGTCCGAAGAGTCGCTCATTCGTGAGAGGATGACTTCCACTCGTCGTCGGTTTCTCGGCTGATCTTCCTCGGCCGACGAGTCGTCTTTATCCTGGGCGTCATCCTCTTCTGCGTTAGCTTGAGGTTGCTTTTCTTTGGATTTCTGAGACTTCTTTTCCTTGTTCTTGCTCCAGCTCTTGCCGTTCTTGGGCTTTGGTTTTGGGGGTGGCTCAATTTCCAGCTTGCCACTGGCCACAGATGACAAGAACTGTTTATAGAGGACGTTGCACTCATTTGTGTTGTGAGTTTCGACTTTGTGATAGGCGCAGTACTTTCGGGAGGGGGGAGCTCCGGGACCCGAGGACTCGGAAGGTGTTTGGTTCTTCGGATCATTTTCGGAAGTCGGGCGGTTGTAGACGTTCCACCCTTTCTCCCGAACCACGGCGGCAGACGCAGGGTCCTCTTCTTCGGTAACGGCGTAAGCGAAGTTACGCTTCGGATTACCGGATGAATGTTGCCTCGGCTCCTGACGATTGTCACTCGTCTTGGCCGAGTTCTGCTTCGCTGCTGCGTCTTTAGCAGCGTTCTGTCGGCCGATGATTGCTTTCGTGTCCTCCTCCATTTTGATGAAGTTATGGGAGCGTGCTATGGCATCTGCAAGTGACCGCGTCGGATGTCGGTAGAGATCGGCGCGAAAGGTAGATTTGAGATGAAGCGTGTTCTTCAAGGATTCGACGGCGATCTGGTCGGGAATGTCTATCTTTGAGACGACAGACTTGAACTTTTCCATGAAGTCACGGAGGCTTTGACCGTTGGCTTGGGTTAGGTTCCACAGATCGGAAGCAGTTGCTTCCTCGCGAGTGAACATGATATAGTTCTTCAAGAAGGCGGTTGAGAGATCGTGGAAATTGTTGACAGAGTTTTCTTTGAGACCGGTGAACCAAGCCAAGGCTGTTCCTTCTAGGGTTTCGACGAAGAGTTGGCAAAAGCCCGCGTCTTTCTCTTCGTCGGAGAGATTCGCACGGCGCATAGCGATATTGAACGACGTGACGTGGACCTTTGGGTCGGAGAGTCCGTCGAAAGTCGGTAAACGGAGTTTGTCCATCTTCCGGAGCCTGACCTTGGTTATCTTCTCGGAAAAAGGGGTACGGAGGGACTCGGCGAGGACGCGTTCGATCTGAGGAGCAGATGTCGTCACGTGGTGGATCTGAGAGCTTATATCGAGGATGGACTGTTTGAGCGCCGCGAGTTCGTTGATGGTTTGCACGTCGGAGACGTTGGCTGTCTGTCCCGGAACGTGGTCGTCGGCTTCGGGAGCCTCGTCCTGAGTAGGTACGGCGCCGGCCGTCCTCTCGGTGGCGAAAAGGTGTCGCCGGTACGCTGCCGTCGAAGCGTCGGCATTCGCGGCGAGGGGGGCGATGAGAGCGGCGAGAGCAGTGAGCTGGTCGGTTACTGCTTTTTGGGCGGCGTCCTGTTGAGCTAGACGGGCCATAATGGTATCGATGGATGCTGGCGGTGGCGCCGGCAAGGGAGTCGCCGGTGTTGGGGTTGGAGTCGGCTCGCGAGCGTCCTGCTTTTCGCCGGAAGTGGAACCGTCGTTAATCGATCCCATCTGGTGTTGACGTTACTTCGCTATGCCCCACGGTGGGCGCCAACTGTTTGATCGGAAAACGGTTCTATGCTAAAGTAGACCGATTTCGATTGTGGGTTTAGTCGAAGATGTTTTTATTCAGATGAGAAAGAGTTTAGTCGGTGTACAAAAGAGAAAACAAACGGTGAGAAAGAGAGACCGGAGCTCGGAAGCTGTCGGTCGGAAAAGTACAACGATGAGAATACAAGATGAAAATCCTAATTCTAGCCGCCAAGTGAGTGAGCGTGATTTCGGATCCCCTCCTCGTTGTCCCTTCGTCCTCTTTTATAGCTGATGTCCTCTTGATCCCATGACCTAATCTTCGTGACCTAAGCTCGATGGGCTTTTCGTCCGTGGGCCGGGCGTCGTCACTTCAACTCAACGGGCTTTGTGGCGCCGTTCTGTCGGGAGTCGGGCCGACGCGGAGTCGTTAATGGGCCGGGCCATCTATTATTCGGGTCTTGTGGGAGGATGTGAATCCTGTCCCTACAGTAGTGTATCAGATCATGATGATCGATATTTTGGAAAACTTTTCGGAAGGCACTTGGGACAAAGGTTCACATGAGTACAGTTTATCATCTGCAGACAAATGGGCAATCAAAGAGGATTATTCAGATTTTATAAGATATCTTGAGGACTTGTGTTTTGGATCAGGAAGGAAGCTGGGAAAAATATCTACCTTCAGCAGAGTTTGCTTACAACAACGTCTATCACTGGAGGATTAAGATGACACCATACCATGCACTTTATGGTAGGTTTTGTCATACGCCACTTAGTTGGACATAAGTGGGGGAGAGACAAGACTTAGAACCATCAATGGTTCCAGAAACGGTAGAGCAAATGGACAAGCTCAAGGAAGTATGACCGTTAGAGAAGTTATGCAGTTAAGCGTCATATGGATTTGAAGTTTCTTGTCGACGGTCGAGTATACCTGAAAAAGGACATTTCAGGAAGGTTCTAAGATTCGGGAACTAATAAAGCTTAAGCTGAGATATATGGGACCATGGAGCGGATTGTAGCATCGGTTTATAGATTTTAGTTATCAGCATAGTTGGCAGAGTTTCAAGAATAATCAATTTTTCAGTTTTGAGAAAGGTTTGGAGAGAGCCAAAACTCATTTTGCAGCGGTGCCAAATAATCAAAAAAAGAAAAAAAGAAGAAATTGTTTGTACCTTCTCAGTCAGTTGTGATTATAGATCTGAAAGTAAAAGTTGTTGAGAGAGATGAAATCCAGTAGAAGACCTGGAGACCGAGACTCCGAAAATAATTAACTATCCGAAGTTTTTTTTTTTTGTAGGGTATTGGACATCTGACTCAAGATTTAAATTCGAGGACGAATTCATAATAAGTGGGGGAGAATTGTAACGATCCAAAACCAAGAGTTGGTTTATTTATTTATTTATTAGACCAAATAATTATTTAAACCGATGGTTTGGTTCAGTTATTTAATTGAACGACCATTTACCTAATTATATGTGTACGCATTTGCTTCTTCTTTTGTTTGCCGTCAACATTATCGTAGAGAGGAGAGAGCTCAGTCATGTTCCATCTCCTTCCTTGTTGATATCTCTTGCGACATGTCATCTCAGTATTGTGTTGGTTGGATATTCTTTTGCACCTTCACCATCCCACCTCAAACGTTGTCCGCATGAGCAAAGACGAGAAGGAGACAAAAACGTACGAACCGGAGCTACCATCTCATCATCGCCATCCATCATTAATTTGAGCCCATGTGAGCCTAAACCACCAGATGTGTGTCCCATAGCACCAGAGATACTTTCGTATGGCAGAGATTCCATCATGTCTTAAGCGGAGAAGAGATGAGCTACATTAGATCCATGGCGGAGGAGTGGTTTTGCGAGAGGTTTCTAGTTCGCTTCATGAGAGATTAGGCTACGAGCCATGGCCCCTTGGATAGATCTCATTTCCAGGAATCTGTAGCAGCAAACGGAATCGAGATCGGAGTTGTACAGCAAAAGTTGTGGATGTTGTTTCTTGGCCAAGGATAAGCTTAACCTGTAGCGATGCAGATACAGTTTTGACGAGTCTCGGCGTAAAGGCGAAACGGTCGACCTAAACGAAAGATTTAAATCTGTAAATTTGTCAGTAAGTAGATAATTCTTTTATATGTCATCTCCAACAAGTGGATTGTCATTCCAAATTATTCTCTGAGAGTTATTCTTGTTTTCGTGGGAGGCGTTGGTACAGTCTGCGTCTGCGACCAGTCTGGAGATGAAGCTGTTTTGGTTAATCAAATGGTGTCCGATTGGAGAAAACTAGGTGACTACGGACAGAAGACACATGGGACTACATTCTGACCGGAGGGATTGAAAAGTTAACGGTCAGTTCTTGAGTTATTCATCCATATTATCTAGGGTTAAATTCTGCCAGAATCATCATGTTCATTTATTTTCAGAGAGTTTCAGAGTTACTGTTTTAGAGCCGTCAAGGTTTATTCTGTGTTTTCTCAGGCTATCTTCAGAACCCATTGCAATGGTGAGGGCTATTCTCGTAATTTCTCGTACACGGCCTAGGACTTTGAATAAACATAGTTTAGTTCTAATATAAATCCGTCTTTGTGAATTGAGTCAGTGTGATGTCTGATTGGAGTCTGATTGGAGTCTGCTTGATAGTTTAGATTCTTTTCTTAAACCGGATATAAGTGTCTAGATGGTTCAACTTTGATTGTTTTTTTTATAATAGATATATTATAATATTATTAATATAATATTTATTTTACTATGATTGTGTATGGGATTTTGCCGGGTACAGAGAGTTTTATCTGTAGGCCGGGTTTTTGTGTTGGTTACGGTCAGCTTTAGTCGACCGGTTGATCGTAAATCGTCTCCGGGCGTGTGTTGCCGAGCATATATTCGGTGGGTTTGGGCCTGTTAGTGGGCCGGTCGCTAGGGCCATTGTTTGATCTTTGTATACTTTAGGTGCCGTGTTTGTTATGTATTAGTATTAAATTATATTTATTCGGAGTGCTATGTCCAAGTCAATGAACTTTGGGTTTAGCATCCCATACCTCACTGAGTGACTCCCCTGTTGCTCACCCCTCTTTTTCCCCGTTTCAGGTGAGACATACGAGTATATGATATCTGGACGGATTGGTGCTACTGGACTTTTTATTCGGATTTTTATTTGGGTTTCGGGTGGGTGGATTTGTGTATATGGGCTTTTGTGGTATGAGTTATTGTTTTTGACCCATTTTTCTCCAGATAGGAGGTGACGGGTGTTACACCATAAATCTCCTTTTCATTAGCTTCCCTCTTAAGGTTCTTAGGAGTCTTCTCCTTCATACTCCTTAACCTTCTTCCTTCAGTTCCCTCTGATGTAGGTGTAGTGTCTGAAGGGTTACCAGTAGTCTCTGTAGGGTTAGCTCGTGGTTTCGGTGTGGGTCAGTGTTCTTGGTGCTGCTGATGTTGGCTACGTTCTCAATAAGTCTCACAGCCTCTATTGGATTCCTGGTGTTGAAGTTCCCCTCGCTAGCGGTATCAAGAGCCATCTGATACCTCAAGGCGATACCTCTGTAGAAAGTGCTTAGCAGCTGCACTTCATTGAATCCATGGTGTGGACAGTCTCGCTGGAAGAACTTAAATCTGATCCACGCGTCTTTAAAAGTCTCACCAGGCTTTTGCGCGAAAGTGGCGATTTTGCTTCTTAAGTCTTCAGCGCGTGCCTCATCAAAGAAATTACGCAGGAAGGCGTTTTTGATGTCGGCTGAGGATGTCAGTGATCATGTAGGTAGCTGCTTGAGCCAGTGTGAAGCTTCTCCAATCAGTGAGTATTTGAAGAGCTTGCAGAGTAGGTAGTCCTCAGGGACTCCATCCATACAAATAGCAGCGATAAGATCCTCGAACCTCTCCAGATGGTCCATATGATGCTCGTGTGATAACCCATAATAAGGTAACTGAGACACGAGAGAGTAGTACTGAGGCTTGAGCTCGAAGTTCGGCTTCTGAATCTCTGGAAGTCGAATAGCTGATCTGTTGGTGTAGTACTCGTCTGGACGATTGTAGTCTGCCAACGATCGTGTTTGAGCTTCTCATGTAGCCTCAGCTTCAGCCTCAGGGATTATGTTTCCCTGTGCATCTAGCTTCTGACCTGTTGCATTACGCAGATGACCATCTTGGTCATACAGGTTTCCATTCTGGTCCTGCGTGAGAATAACAATCGCAACCATGCTTCACGGGGTAGTATCGATCGATGTACGGTGAGTAGTATCGAACGATGTGGATCGGCGAACGGTATCGGTCGACGGTGCTGTCTGAGTGCCGGTAGACGGTTGAACGTGAGTATCATTCGACGGTACTGCGGTTCTGTCGATCGATGCGGAGCGTAGGTCTTTGCGGATTGAGTGTTCCAAGTGTGCATGATATTCTGAGAATAGTAGTTGATCTCCCCTGTTGCTTCTGGTACTGCTGGGCATGTACCTGAAAAGACAAGCAAAATTTTAATCAGAAAGGGGGTAAAAAGAAAAACCTAAGATTAATAAGAGTAAATCTAATGGCGATCAAAGCTCTCCGGCAACGGCGCCAAATTTGATAGTGCTCAAATTACCTAGTAGAGCTTACTCTCTCAAATAAGAGGTACAGCTGTAGTACTTAGGGATCGAATCACGAGGAGTAAGATAGTTGCTCTAACTAACAATATGATGGGTTGTTTAAATGAAATAAAGAGTGCTAGACTTAGGGATTTTATTCAGGAATGGAGATTATAATGTCTATAAATGCCTAACAAGTTGTTTGCATAATATTATAGAACTCAGTCGCTTAACTCTCAGTGATGTCTCACTGGTTAAATAATCTAGATCTCTGGCCTCAACTGTCGTATGTTGACATAGAAAAAGAGTTAATCGATATCCTTTAGAGATATCGACCGATACACCTTTCGCTCGGCGATCGATTCACCTGTCAGGATATCGATCGACGGCTTCTAGATATGCCTAGGCGCGAGCTGATAATGAACACTAGATCTCAAGGAGGGTGGTTAGCTCTTCTCTAAGGAGATACTAGTTCAAACAGATAATTCAAGATATCAAAGATCCTAGTGATCTATATTCTAGTTAGCTACTCTAGAACAAGCTTAAGGTGCAATCTATTTGATGAATATCACAACTTAGCAATTATAGTTTGGGGCTAATCCCACAAACCTATTTAAACCCTAGATCTAGCAAGTAGACTACTCAGACATAACTAAGCAATTCATAACAATAGATAGATGAAAGAATTGCATAGATAGAATTGAGTAGAAATACAAAAGGAGATGAGAAATCTCTCCAATCTCTTAGAACAAGTAAAACTCTAGTCTCTCTCTCACACACTCTCTGCTTTGTGGTAACTTAGACTTGCTTCTCTCAAAGGTTCTTCCAAGCTTGCCGTCAAAAACACTTAGCAGGAATATTTAAGCATTTCCATTAGGTTAAAAACTCGTCAGGGGCAATCTCGTAATTTGGTGAAGTCTTGGTGAAGTAGTCGGCTAAACCATTTCGTCCTCGATATCGATCGACAACACTAGATGTGTATCGATCGATTATAATCTTCTTGTAGGCGGATCTTCACAGCTACATCGATCGACAACTCTGGATGAGTATCGATCGATTCTTATCGCAATGTTGACTTCCGACTTGGTCTTGAATGGTCAACTCGGTGTATCATCTCTTGTACTCCAAAATACTCCAAAAACATCACTTTATCACAAAACGCTCCTAACCTTAAAACATACCTAGCAGGCTAGAAAACAGATTAAATATATAATAAAACACCAGTATACCATGATTAAAAACGAGTAAAATCCATGGTATATCAAGGCGTAAAAGCAAAGAGGAACATTCCAGGGGCCCTTGATGTGATCTGGATTCTAATCACGAGCTCATTTGGGAATCCAAGAGGGTTGTATGACTTCCTTAAATATATCATCATCTGAAAACGAGAACGGCATCACATTAACTTGGCGAGGAATGGGCAGTTCATAAGCTCGGCGAGGATGATCCCTCCGCACCTCGCAACGACCAGCACCACTATCGATGGACCATACTGACACCGCAATAACTCATTCGAGCCCGTGAATACTAGTCAAGCTGACTAGAATACGCGAAGCAGCACCCATAAATGGTAAGTACTACAGTTTTGGAACACTCCCGAGGACAAATGCAAACCAGGAGAAGGACCCGACATCGTAAAATAACTTGGTGAAAACGAAAAATGAAATTTACGGAAGAGTAAGTGAGAAACAAGAGTCACTTCAGGGATATCTATGTAAAACTTCTAACAAACGCCTAGTGTTTCTCGACCAGTCCTTCCAAAATCAGAAAGCTCTGAAAATACATTACGAAAATAAGCCTCTTTACAACAGCAACATGCGTCCGGAATATATAACATCACCCTCAAAGACGGCAAGTGTTTTTTTTTTGTTTCAGGGAATATGTGACCCCTCTGACGTGATCAAATTTTTGTTTCATACTCATTGTATTTACTAACTTTTTTTGGGGGGTAAAATTGTAGTTACTTACTTTTTAATGAATTCAATTCTTACGTAACATACGATCAAATTTCTGATATATTGTAACGCCGCGATCGGCTACAGCTAATGGGCCACCCACGGCCGCTCACTCGGCCTGTGGGTCCCATCCCGTTCCGACATTCGGTACATTAATTTTTTCAAAGGTTCGAAATTATTTTTACTGACCCTGAAATCACCACATGACCTTTTCCAGTGCTTTGGCCTCACTCCCATGCTACCGCGAATCACTTCCCAATATTTCACTCATCCTTTCACTACTCCAGCTCAAGCATGCTTAACTTTGGAGTTCCAGACGGATGTGTGCTTAACCGTACTTTGGTCACATAGGTAGCCAAATAAAGTATCTTAAGTCTTTCCATATATCACAACTCGGGATATTATAAATCACCTCCTATCAAAGAACAATACGTCCTTGTTGCGCCCTACAGCAGGTCTCAAGACGCCTCTTGGGTCAGAAAGAAGGCTAACCGGCTCTGATACCACTTGAAACGTCCCGACTGCCAACAACTAATGGGCCACCCACACCCGCTTTCTCGGCCCGTGGACCGCATCTCGAAATCATTTTTTGCTGACCCTGCAATCACCACATGACATTTTCCCGTGCTTTAGCCTCACTCACATGGTATCGCGAATCATTTCACGATAGCTAAGCACACTTTAGTGACATCGGTAGCCAAATCAATTATCTTAAGTCTTTCCAAATTTCACAACTCGGGATGTTACAATTCACCCCCTCTCAAAGAACGCAATGTCCTCGTTGTGACCCACGACATGTCTCAAAACGCCTTTGTTTCAGAACCAAAATAGCTAATCAACTCTGTGACCACTTGTAACGCCCGACCTTCCACAGCTAATGAGTCACCCATGCCCGCTCACTCCGGCCATGGGCTCCATCATGTTCCAACGGTCGGTCTGTTAATTTTTCCGAAGGCTCGGAATCATTGTTTACTACCATGCAATCACCACTTTACATTTCCCCGTGGTTTGGCCACAATAGTATGCTATCGAGAATCACTTCCCGATAGGTCACCCATCTTTTTACTGCTCAAGATCAAGTACACTTAATTCTGTAGTTATAAACAGATGTGAGCCAGAAAAGGTAAGTGCACTTTATTAGCACAATTAGCCAAATTAATTCTCTTAACCATTTCCATGTAGAACAACTCTTGGGATGTTACAATATTCATATATGTGGAATTTAGATTCAATAATTTGTTCTGTGTTGTATTGTGCGCTAGCAAAAATTCATAGGTTGACACCTCTCCAGTGTATACCGAATTAATCACATGCTTTAAAATACTCTTCTGTCACACAGACCACAATGTTACGTCAACATCTTCATTACAGAAATATCAAGTCTCCAACTGTATAAATGGCTGGACTGATCAAACCTTCATTGCTCCATTCATCTCACACTCAAACTAAAAAATATATATCACTAACTATGGCTCGTCTTGACATTCTCCTCCTGGTCACTCTCCTCATCGCCAGTATCTCTGTCGTTGCATTGGCCGTAAATTTCCCAAAACTCATTATCATTACTAATTAATGATAAAAATTGATTAATGATTTTATAAAGATAATTCTTTAGAATTAATATTTTGTCTGTTTCTTTTATTTATTTTATGTTTCACTATAGTAACATGTATTTTTTTTTAATGGAGAGGTTTATGTGATTTAATTTTTAGTGGTTTTTACAGTCATACATGTTGGTACGCTCTATAGATACATTAGTTTAAACTATTTGACTATAAACTTCGGTTCCTTTGAGTTATGTTTTTTTTCTCTCTTAATTTCTCAGGAAGATTGCAGATACACTATCAAAGTTCAAACCGGAACAAGAGATGCCTCCGGCACAGATTCTGTCATAGGGGTTGAACTCGCCGATAAATCCGGCAAGTACATAGAAATTACAGACATTGAGAGGTGGGGTACGGGAAAATGCCATCAGGTCATAAATACTTCGAGAATGGTAATCTGGACATTTTCGGTGGGACAAAGCAGTGTCTTCCGAACCCAATATGTTTTCTGAGACTGAACTCTGATGGCTTCGGTAACAAACCCGGGTGGTATGTGGAGTACGTGGATGTTACAACGAGCAAAGTTGAAAGCTTGAGCACGCATATACGCTTCAGTGTGCAGCAATGGCTTGCCATCGATGACAGCCCGTATGAGCTATATGCAGAAATCAACAAATGCTCATCTAATATCAAGAAGAGTGTCTATTCAATCGTATGAATCAATGAGGGTGTCTTGGAGACTGGTTATATGGTCATCTTGTGAACTCAATAGCAATAATGGTAACTAAATAAGACTGTCTTGTAAACGTGTGATATCAATAATGGTAATAATTGAACAAAACTGTTGTCTTGGGTTGTAAAAAATAAAATAAAATAAAATGTTGTCTTGTTGAGTTTTTTTTAAAAGGTTTTAATCTTTGGATGATTTCAAATCTTTACCAGCTTAAAAGGTGGAAGTTAAAATCCCTAAAGAAAATATAGAAGACGAGACTTCTTTATTATGAGGTGTTTGTTGGGCCCGAATATGGCCCGGTAGCTGACTGCTGAATAATAAAAGACGATAACATGCCGCGACAGGCCCATCACGAGCTCGACATCTAAAAGGAGTTAAGCTGGAGCCGAAGGCTGAGAGCTAAGGCGATCTTTAAAGAGGTCACGGTGAAGAGGAAGCTCACGTCGTAACAAGAAGAAGCGCAGGACCCGGTCAAAGGGAAGCTGTTGCGAATTCCTCAACAAACGGAGAAGATCTCGGGAACCAGTTGGTGACGATTAAGCGGGACCTGAGGCTATTTAAAGAGAAAGCAAGTCAAGAAAAAGACATTCAACTATTATTCACTCTCACGATTATTCACATCATCTTTTAAACATTTAGTTACCTTTGTAATCATCAAGAGAAACATCTATTGTAACCATTATTTTACCACATTATCAATACAAATCGAAGTTCATTCAACAAGTTATTACGGGATTCAGCCCACGCTTTCTTCCCAAATAATCTTAACCTGACCTAAAATCAGGAGGTGAGTTTAGTCCCTCACAATTGGCGCCGTTTGTGGGGAAGAAACAATCGAATCCCTTACTCTAACTTGAGGATGAATCCTACCGATCAGACAGCACATCCGTCTGACCTTAACCTCCCGATTCAGAGCGATGGCTCACCGAACGATGGAGGCTCTAGTCTCGTAATCACAGAGCCTCGACGTGGCGACCACCGATCTGGGCAACAGCTTCCGGCTGGCGCTCGAACGAGCCAAACTACAACCGGGGCTACTAACCCGAGATCATCAAGTGGAACGGCCTCCGGGCTCCCAACCACCGAGAATCCTCAGCAGCAAGCCACCCCGAATCAAACGGAGGCTCAGCTCTCTGAGATTCGCCAGATGATGATGCAATTAGTAGACAAAGCTCAGGAAAGTGAGCGTACAATGCATCAGCTAGCTGCTCGTCAGCAACGATTCGAAGAGATAACTAGATCTCTAAACACAACAACCCAACCACTGCAACGTCAAGCTCCGGGGGTCACTTTCCGAGATCGATTGACCGATCCCTCGTTCCCCCGGAGACGTTTAGACTTTTCCCCTGATAGCACTGTTCCGGAAGGACGCAGATCTGCTTTCCAGACACCTCATACTGGGACAGTTCCCGTGTTCAACCCGCCTATCACCAGTGCTATGGGAAGCAAAGTGCCAACAACCAGTTCCACGCCCAGTCAGGTCGCTGATCGGAGCTCTCGCCTACCTCCTCCGCCACCTGATTTTAGGTCCGGGGCAGGAGTATCCTTCCCATCTGGAGGCTTAACCCCGAATGGGGACCGGTATCAACGGATAGATTCCGATAACCCAAGAGCGGGTGAGCGATTTAGCCCACCAGCTGCATGGGAGGATGAGCCGATACGATTCCGTCAGGAACCTGCCCGTCGGGTACCTAATAACGACCCAAATGTCCTTCCCATGGAAGGACCTGAAGCTATCTGTAGATATATGGAACAAACTCATGCAGCTCTCCAAAAATTGGGAGCTCAGGTCCATAAAGCTACGAGCTCAGCTCCCTAAATCGATAGCTTGATCGAAGAAACCCGTGGAACTCCATTCACTGACAGAATTGCCAGCTCCCACATAAGAGATACCCGAAAAATCAGAATTCCCGAGTATGATGGGACCTCTGACCTGAAGGCCTATTTGAGAGCTTTCCGATTGGCAATCGTTAAAGCCCATTTTACACAGGAAGAATGTGAAGCAGGCTACTGCAGGACATTCGCCGAAAACTTGGTCGGAACAGCCCTTGAGTGGTTCTCTGGTCTCGAACCAGCCTCGATAGATAGTTTCGATCAGTTAACTAACGCCTTCATGAAGCAGTACTCGACCCATATCCTGAAGTAAGCCTCTGAGGCCGACCTTTGGAAGGTCAGACAAGGAATGGGGGACTCACTACGAGTCTACATCGAGAAATTCAGGGCAATAAGAACTAAGCTCTCGAATCCTAACGACCTAGTCGCCATCGAGGCTCTTAGGAGAGGTCTGCTCTATAAATCGAAATTCTGGTCAGAGCTAACACTCAATACTCCTCCAACTATCGATGATGCTCTTCATAAAGCCACTAGATATATTACTTTGGAGGAGGAGACAGCCGCATTGGATAAACTCCACAAGAAGCCTCAGAGTCACTCGAAAGGTGAATCTTCTGAGGCTAAGGGACCTCATAAAAGGGGGAACCCCCGAAACAACCAAACTCAGGGAGAACATTCCTACGCAATTGAGGAAGACAAGGAAGAGAAACCTGTCGCCGCAGCAAACAAAACTCCCTGGTCAAAAGGCTTTGATAAAAACAAACATTGCTCTTATTATGATAGAGAAGGGCACTCAACTGAGGAATGTTGGGACCTCCAACGACAACTGGCAGCCAAATTCGCAGACGGAGAAATAAAGGGAGTGGACCTTAAAAAACCACCACCTTATCAGAAAAGAGGTCCCAGAGACACCTCTCCAAAGCGCGAGAGGTCACCTGAGAAGGAGACCGATTCGCCACCTGCAGCTCCCAAGAAAAGAGTCGAGTTGATTCTTGGAAAATCCCCCAAGGAAAAAGTTTACAAGTCGAAGCTCTCTTGAGCAAACCATCCCCTCAATCGAGCCCCGACTCGAGGGTGGACTGTATCCTTGGAGGATCAGACATATGTCAAGACTCCGTCAACTCCATTAAGGACCACGTACGGAAGGCTGTGTCTAACACTGGACCTAAGCCTCCCAACCCCGAGTCCAATACTAAGATCTCTTTCTGGGAAAGCGAGACCTCAAACCTTGACAGACCTCACGATGATGCGTTGATTGTCACCCTGAACATCGCAGGATACGAGGTCCCTAAACTCATGATAGACACAGGAAGCTATGTCGACCTTATTTTCTACAACACCCTAAAAGGGATGGAAATAGACGACTACGAAATTATTGGCCAGAAAGCTAATCTCGTAGGCTTCTCCGGAGAAACAGCTATCTCATTGGGCACTATCAAGCTCCCAGTCATAGCTGGCGGAATAATGAAAATGACCAACTTAGTAGTCATCGACAGACCTTCCCCGTTCCATGCGATCCTGGGAAGACCCTGGATTCACAAAATGAAGGCAGTAGCCTCGACGTATCATCAATGTGTGAAATTCCCAACACCCGAAGGGATAGCTACCGTACACGGTAGCCAGAAGATATCCAGGATCTGCTATTTGGGAGGATTCGAAATCCTCAAAAAATCCCCCCAATAGCAGTTACAGATCCAGGAGGGTCGCGAAATGCAACAAAGTATTCGAGGTCCCCCCAAGAACCACACTGAAAAAGTTTGCATCGACGACTCAGATCCTGAAAGACAGGTGAGCATCGGATCCGAGCTACCTCCTGAGACAAAAAAGGAGCTCATTGATTTCCTGAAAAGCAATGTCAAAACCTTTGCATGGTCCACCAGCGACATGAAAGGCATAGATCCGAACGTCACCACCCATAAGCTAAAAGTAGACCCTACTTTCAAACCGATCAAACAAAAGCGTCGCAAGCTAGGCCTCGAAAAGGCTCAAGCTGTTAACGACGAAGTTGACCGACTTACGAAAGCTGGGTCCATTCGAGAGGTACACTACCCCGACTGGTTAGCTAACCCAGTAGTGGTAAAGAAGAAAAACGGGAAATGGAGAATCTGTGTAGACTTCACAGACCTGAACAAAGCTTGTCCTAAAGACAGCTTCCCGTTACCTCACATCGACCGCCTGGTTGAAGCAACAGCTGGACATCGACTCCTATCCTTTATGGATGCCTTCGCAGGGTACAACCAAATCATGATGGATCCTGACGACCAGGAGAAAACTGCATTCATAACCGAACGAGGAACCTATTGTTACAAGGTTATGCCATTCAGATTAAAGAACGCATGAGCTACCTATCAGAGGCTAGTAAATAAGATGTTTGCTGGGCAACATGGAAAAACCATGGAGGTCTATATTGATGATATGCTAGTCAAATACTCAGCTGGAAAAGACCATATCTCCCACTTAAGGGAATGCTTCGATATCCTTAATAAGTACGATATGAAGCTCAATCCCACTAAATGTACCTTCGGGGTACCTTCAGGCGAATTCCTAGGGTACCTCCTAACCGAAAGAGGCATTGAAGCCAACCCGCAACAGATAGCAACCTTCCTAGAAATGCCGTCACCTAAGACAACCAGAGAGGTACAGAGATTGACCGGATGAATCGCAGCATTAAATCGATTCATATCCAAGTCCACCGATATGTGCCTCCCATTCTACAAGCTTCTAAGAAATAATAAGAAGTTCCTATGGGACGAGAAATGTGAGGAAGCCTTCAAACAATTGAAAGCTTACCTCTCCGAACCTCCGATCCTATCCAAACCTGTAGTAGGAGAGCCACTATACTTGTACCTCGCTGTATCGACTGCTGCAATTAGCGGCGTGCTGGTACGAGAGGAACAAAAAGAACAAAGACATGTCTATTACACCAGCAAGAGTTTGATAGACGCCGAAACAAGGTACCCTGCAATGGAAAAATTAGCCATAGCAGTCGTCACAGCTGCTAGAAAATTGCGACCTTACTTCCAATCGCACTCAATCGTTGTAATGACCTCACAACCATTACGAATGATATTGCACAGCCCTAGCCAGTCAGGGTGATTGGCTAAATGGGCCATAGAACTCAGCGAATATGATATTGAGTATAGACCTCGAGCAGCAGCGAAAGCTCAGGTCCTTGCCGTTTTTGTCATAGAGCTAGCATCCGAGCAATTAGACTCCGAAATGGAATCTCCGAAGTGGAGCCTATATGTCGACGAAGCCTCATCAAAACAGGGCTCCGGTGTCGGTCTAAGGTTAACTTATTCAGCAGGAGAAACCATCGAGCAGTCATATAGGCTCGGATTCAGCGCCTCAAACAACGAAGCTGAATATGAAGCATTAATCGCAGGGTTGAAACTCGCCCTAAGTCTCGGAATTCGAGAGCTGAACGCTTATAGTGATTCACAGCTAGTAGCTAGCCAGTTTCACGGAGAATATGAAACGAGGGACGAAAGAATGGGGGCATATCTCGAAGTCGTCTAGAACCTCACTAGGCAGTTCGACAAATTCGAACTAACAAGGATCCCACGAGGAGAGAACTCCTCAGCAGACGCGTTGGCTGCTTTAGCCTCCACGTCAGACCCCCTCGTAAAACGGATCATACCCGTAGAAGGAATCGAAAAACCAAGCATCGACATAGCTACTAAGGCTAAGATAGACAGCAAGCTAACAGAGCAACCCGAAGGTACCTGCCCTGAAACGGTAGCTACCCAAGTTCTCACAACATTTTGGTTCCCAAAAACCAGAATACATAGCTCTAAAAAGCATACGTCCGGGAACACAATCCAAAACACGGAAGGTATTCCTCGAAACTCAGACTCCTTGGAGCCTGATCTCACGAATACCCCCGGGGGCACCAAATCAGACCCATTCGTATGCAGAGTTAAAACCAGAAGCCGTTCAGCTCTCCAAAATTCATCTGGGGGCACCATCCAGACCCCGGGGAATAATGAAGGAATTGGAGGTATTCCTCGGAATTCAGACTCCCTGGAGCCCAATCATACAAATACCTCCGGGGGCACCACGACACCAGGTCCCGAACAGGAACCTCCCTCGTCTCTTCATAACAAAGTTGTAGGGGGAGAGGATTGGAGAATTCCAATCACGCAATACATCCTGGAAGGAAAGACTCCACCCAATAAATGGGAGGCTCGAAAGCTCAAAGCATTAAGCGCGAGATACTGCATAATCGAGTCTGTCCTCCACAAACGAAGCGTTTCCGGACCTTACCTAAAATGCGTCCATGGCCTCGTTGCTATGAGACTCATGAAGGAAATGCACGACAGCTCCTGCGGGAACCACTCTGGAGGCAGAGCTCTAGCCATCAGAATCAAAAGACAGGGCTATTTCTGGCCCACCATTATTGCTGACTGTGAGGTCTATTCCTCTTCATGCGACAAATGCCAGAGGCATGCACCGATTATACACCAACCTGCGGAAAAGCTGTCCAACATATCCGTCCCTTACCCATTCATGAGGTGGTCCATGGACATCGTAGGACCACTAGTAGCATCAGGAAGTGGAAAGAAGAAGCTACGCTTCCTCTTAGTCCTAAAAGACTACTTCACGAAATGGATAGAGGCTGAAGCTTTCCAACAGGTAACCAGAGTCGAGGTCGAACGATTTGTGTGGAAAGAAATCGTGTATAGACACGGCGTCCCATACGAAATCGTAACTGACAATGGAGGACAATTCATATCCCACGATTTCAAAATATTTTGTGACAAGTGGAATATTCGCCTGACCTTCTCATCACCTCGCCGACCTCAAGGAAACGGACAGGCGGAGGCTGCTAATAAATCAGTATTAGCAAACCTCAAGAAACGCCTCGGAACCCAGAAGGAACTCTGGTCAGAAAAATTACTTGAAGTACTTTGGGCATGTCGAACCACCCCACGAAAGGCTACAGAAGAAACCCCTTTCTCCTTAGCCTACGGGATGGAAGCTGTCGTCCCAGCCGAAACCATTGCTGGTAGCCTTCGCCGGGACCTCTGTACATCCGACCCCGCAGCTAACGATCAGCTCTTAACGGACAGCCTCGACCTAATCGAGGAAAGACGGGACCGTGATTCGCATTCAAAACTATCAACAAGCAATGGCACGACAGTACAACTCCAAAGTCAGGCTCCGACAGTTCGCTGTAGGCGACCTAGTACTTAGGAAAGTTTTCGAAGGAACCAAGGAACCAGATGCTGGAAAGTTAGGAACCAAATGGGAAGGTCCCTACCAGATCATCCACGTGGTACGACCTGGCATTTACAAGCTCCGAAAGGTGCGAACCGGGGTACCTGAAATCAGATCGTGGAACGCCACGAATCTTAAGAGATATTATCATTAGGTACCTAAAATTCCCGAACTACGTTAGGCTTGATCCCTTGACTGGGTACGTAGGCAACTCCGTCATGAGTGCAGCCCCAACCTCATTTCAACACTTCGTTCACCATAACCAAAGGGGGCATATGTCTGATTAAAATCACATAGCCCAAGCAGTAAATGTATGATCATTATAATACAGCAATTGTATGATTACTATGATACCATGTATCCAATTATCAATAAAGCAATTATTCTCGATGTCTCAATTCTTTAACAACATAGGTCCCTACAAACACGGACCTAGGGTCCTAAAACCCTCCGGATCAGCTCAGGTCTCCATGAACCTGAACCTAAGGTCTTAAAACCTTTAATAATCATGAAGGACTTGAAATCCTTCAAACAAAGTCAAAATTTGATAAACTAACCTAAGGTCTCGAAATCCTTATCAAATCTCAAAGGTCTTGAAATCCTTATCAAATCTTAAAGGTCTTAAAATCCTTATCAAAACTCAAAGGTCTTGAAATCCTTACCAAATCTAAAAAGGTCTTAAAATCCTAAGCAAGTCCCAACGGGTCTTAAAATTCCACAAATGAATTCAGGTTCCCAAGAACCCTTACCTGAAGTACCCGAGTTAAGCTCAGGCTCCTAAAAACCCTAAGCTGACCTCGATACTTCAAGAAACCCCTCTTAAGGGGCTAAAAAAGACCAAAGTCTCCAAGACTTATCATGAAACCCGATTATGATCAAATGTCATATTTTACGACTAAAGCAAGAAAACAAATTTCGAAACAACCAAGTTTGAAATTAAACAAGGGTTTAAAAGCCTCCCCGGGCTAACAAAGATTCGAAGTACAAACCGATAAAGGTTTTAAAAGCCTCCTCAGGCCATAAGTCTTAAAACAAAAGAAATCAAAGCCCATTGGGCGGAAATCTTAGAAACACATGAAAGAGCCTCAGCTCTTAAACTTCCTTGTCATCCGAGCTCTTCTCAGCTCTCTTACCAGCCGGATCTTCCTCCTCAGGAACCTCTTCCTCCATCTCCTTGTCGCTACCTCCAGGGGCGGCTTCGACTGGGGCTGAGTAAGAACCCACCAATCCCAAATTAGAACCGAACTCTCCAGAAAAGGAGAGATTAAACATATTAACCTCAAAAGTACCTGAGCTCTCAGAGCGTTGGGGAAGAGGGAGCTTGCCGATCGAGAAATCCGAGACCTGAGCCTTCTCGTATGCCGCAACAGCCCCGGCATCATTGCCACCAAGCGATCACACTCGTCTTGAGTATTCTTAATCTCGCCATCCAGCATGTCTTTCAGGAGCTCGGTGTTGGCTTGAATCTCTTGAGCATGAACCAGGAGATCGACTTCGTCCTTCTTCTTGGAGAACTTCTCCTTGACAACAACCAGAACTTTGTTGTAGGCATCAGCTACCTCCTTCTTTCCTCTCCGGACGGCTAGCCTGACCTCAGCTTCCTTGTTCTTCTGGCTGCTCTGGGTTGAAGCAATCAGCTCTTTGACTTGATACTCGGCTATCTTCCGAGCAGCATCCAAATCCCCAATCTTCCTATTCTTTACCTAGAGGTCGATCAACTGGCTCTCGATTGTCCCTTGCTGAGCATCGCATTTGGAGCCAAGTCTCTTTACCTCAGCTTGGAGATCCGAGATCAGAGCCCGAGTCTGATTGAGCTCAGTCTTGTTGGCCTTGACCAGTTCAGTGACCTGAGCTAATTCCTCAGCACTGGGGGCATTGTGTACGGCGTCCTCAAACTTGAACTGAGCCCTGTTAATAGCGCCAGCCAGCTACAAAAAACAAAAACGATTTAGTGAAAATCTTCCAAAAAATAAAGCTAAAAGTTGAAATAGACTTCATACCTGACCCATGTGATGGGCAATATCAACGTACTCATCCTTGTGCGTGAGATTGGAGATCGAGGGGAGGGAACACCCGGTACTCTTCATATGCCTCATCAGAGTAGCCAAACCCCACGAATCATCCAAAACCGATCCAGGCTTCGAATGAGCAAAGTTCCAGCCAACGGTTCCTCCTCTAGAGGAGGAGGAGGAAGACCTTGAAGGTCTGTCAACCTGGTCAGTTCGGGACCTCTTGTTCCTCGGGGGCTCAAATTCTGGAGGATCCCTCGCCATTTGAGGATTAGCTTCAGTCATCGGGACCTCGGAGGGAAGGCCAACTTCCTGAACTTTAGGCTCCGAAGAGCCAACACCTTTAGCAGGAGCAGAGCCTCCTTCGTCAAGAGCCTCCTTCACAGAGTCAAGGAAGGATCCTCCTTGGTTCTTGTCACTTCCTCTAGAGGAGCTGGCAGCCTTGGTTGATCTACCCCTGGAACGGAAGGAAGGCGGAATAGGCATCTTTTGTGATTAAGTCTTCTCGGAAGTACTTGCTCCGGATGAAACTTCGAAAACTGAATCACCCTCAGAAACTAAATCATGAAAAAGATTCATTATTCACATGAGACAAATTCAAACAGTAAAGATCATGAATTAAGAGTAGAAGGTTACCTTCTAAACCAGCAACCGTCACTGAATCAGGGAAGGATGCCTGGTATCGTTCAGGAAACCTAGTTGATCCAACTCTCGAAGTGGTGTAAGCTCCCCAAGCGTTAGGGCTATGCTGCAGCTTCCTGTAGAGAGCTCTAGTAAGTTTACTAGACTACTTGACAGGGTCCTTAATTTCTGCAAAAAGAGTCAAAAGATAATTAGCACATCACGATAAGCAAAAATAAACATGCGAACATATCCCTAAAATCCTAACCAGAAATGTCAGACCATGAGGTCCTGAGGTCACGGCCTACAGGAACCGTCGAGGGGTCAATCTTGACATAGAAGTACTTCTTCCGCCAGTCATCATCACTGGCCGTGAACTTAAAGATACCTAACCCTGGACGATAGGGGAGGTAGTAGGTACCGCTTCCGCCATCCTTGGAAGTACTCTCCTTTATAGAAAAGAGACTCATTAGCTCGGTCAACCCCACGATAACTCCTTCCTCCTTGGCCCTAGTGATGAACCCATTTATCACTCGGATAACCGATGGGCAGAGTTGAGAAAGGGCCAGCTGGTAATGATCTAGGAGATCTAGCAAGAGGGTGGGAAGAGGGAATCTAAGATGACACTTAGAAATATATTCCTCATGAAAACAAAACCAACCCTCCAGAACGGTTTCGGGGGTTTCATCTTCGGTACAAGCTCTAGCTAGGTCACTCTGGCCGTGAGCTTGAACAGCAAGATTGACGATGTCTTGGCTCTTCAAGAGCGAAGGGAAGTGAGGTCCGGAGGAGGCGCCCTTGCCCCCTTTCTTCTTCATCCTCTTGAATCTTGCTCCGATTGAGTCTTTGACCTTCTTCTTCTTGGCTTCTGTCATCTTTTCACCGGCTTCCTGCTTGACCTTCATAATGCGGGCACCGGAGGCTGAGATTTGAACCTCGCCGGAACCTTCTTTTTGACTCATGATAGCAAAGGGAAAGGGAAATAGGAAGCAAAAGAGAGGAATTGCACTAAGGCGAAATCTCAGAGAGAGGTTAAAGATGAAGAACTAGTTCGATCAAGAAACAGATAAAAAAAAAAATAAGAAAACGCAGTAAAATAAAGGAAAAAAGGTGAATTACCTTGGAAACCGTCGAGAGGCGTGGAGGAAGTGGAGAGACAAGCAGTTAATTCTCTCAGCTTTATATCCCATCACGTCTCGAAAATCGGAAATCAAATTTCAAACTCGCTTTAATCTAAGCCATCGATTTAATCGAAGGGAATGTACAGCCGTTCGATCAGATAAAAGTAAATATGGTTGAGATAGCTAGTAATCATGATCTCAACAAGAGAATCTAGCTTGGGCGGCTAGGTTTAACTCCCGAGAATAACGATACCTAATCTCGAGAGCTGGGGGCAACTGTTGGGCCCGAATATGGCCCGGTAGCTGACTGCTGAACAATAAAAGACGATAACAGGCCACGACAGGCCCATCACGAGCTCGACATCTAAAAGGAGTTAAGCTGGAGCCGAAAGCTGAGAGCTAAGGCGATCTTTAAAGAGGTCACGGTGAAGAGGAAGCTCACGTCGTAACAAGAAGAAGCGCAGGACCCGGTCAAAGGGAAGCTGTTGCGAATTCCTCAACAAACGGAGAAGATCTCGGGAACCAGTTGGTGACGATCAAACGGGACCTGAGGCTATTTAAAGAGAAAGCAAGTCAAGAAAAAGACATTCGACTATTATTCATTCTCACGATCATTCACATCATCTTTTAAACATTTAGTTACCTTTGTAATCATCAAGAGAAACATCTTTTGTAACCATTCTTTTACCATATTATCAATACAAATCGAAGTTCATTCAACAAGTTATTACGGGATTCAGCCCACGCTTTCTTCCCAAATAATCTTAACCTGACCTAAAATCAGGATGTGAGTTTAGTCCCTCACGGTGTTAATATTTAAAGTGCTCTTCTTCTTCTTTCTTTAAATATCTTAAGTAATTGGTAACTTTAAACAGAATTTTCCAGAAGGAAATAAATAAATCTTTTTAATTATAACTTGGACTACTGATGAATTTCTGATATACTTAAATAATTTTCTTCTTAAATATGTTGAAAATTTCAAAAAATCAGTAATATTTTACATAAATCCTCTGAAATCAAATTAATAATTTCAATAAATCAGTAGTTTTATATTATGTTAGATTGTGATATTGTTAAATATTAGGTGGTTAGAGTTGTTAGTTATGTTAAATTAGAGTGTAAGTGTGATCTTGACTTTTGGTTGGATGTAGGTTTAGATAATATATTAGGATTTATCAGTTAATACTTACCGAAACAGTGCCCTCTCTCATATCTCATCACTATAAGAAAACATAATAATTTATAACAGAATTTTCTAGTAGAAATTAGATAAATATTTTAATTTATCACTTGGAAATTCCTGATGAATTTTTGTTATAAATAAAGAAATAATCACTTTTAATTAATATTCTGAAAATTTCTGAAAAAATAAATAAACTAATATGTTTAAACAAATCCTATGAAAATCCGTATGGAATTCTCTATAAACTCCTGACGGTATTTATTGATATGTGTGCATAAAACATTGTCGATAATATTGATGACAGAGTTTAGGAATCTATATTATTATTTGCGAAATTATTTTTCGCAATGGAGCTCCCACGTTGAAAGTTAAACTGAATAATATCGTTCATACCCTTAATGAACAAAGGATATAAATTAACCATAAAATAAAAAGGAAAATTAATGGTTTGATTGGATAATTGAATTAAATTAATAATAGTAAGATATATCTAATGTATAAAAATACTTTTTAAAATAAAAATATAATTTATCTATTTATTGCGTTGTTAATTGAAAAAGTCTTTTAATAAAAAGTTAAAAACTAAAAAAAAAAACAAAAAACACATAACTAAATATTAATCAAGTATAATTACATTTATTCATTATATAATTGATCAAACATAAATGAATTAATTAACTATAAAAAGTTTTCGAGAATAAAAAAGAAGTTAAGTACAAAGAACCATACTAATGACCAGGGGCGGATCCAGAAAATTATTTAATATGGAGCATAAAATATATGTATATATAATTTATTTTATATTTATATATCAATTATAATTATAAATTGTTAAATTAAAATATTGTAGTATGCTAATTTATATTATTTTATGTTACAATTAAAGAATTACATTACTTTAAAATTTTACATTTTAGTTTAAGAACTTGAATCAACTAAAAAGTTAAATAAATTTTTTAAATATTGTGGAGTAATATTACATACTTATATACCATTCATAATTTTATTACAAATTTTTAAGTGTAGTTACAAATAATTGTTAAGTAAAACATAAATAAAAAAAAATATTTCATAAAATGTAAAAACTAACATTAACAAAAGAAAATAAATATTCTATTGGGTAGGAGAAAAGAAACCTGTTTTAATGGAAAGTTCATTAAAACATAATAAGGTGTGTAAAAATTTTGGAAAGAAAAAAAAAGTTTTAGTTGATTCAAGTTGTGTAAGAAAAAAGAAAAAAAAAAGTTAAAGACTTCGACCATGATTTGTATGGGGCATTAATAAGCCTTTTAAGCCAAATGAGCTGAATCTTTAACTTGCATATTATTTTGCACAATAAATTTAATAATTTGGCATGTGGCACGTGCCACACCCCCATCAAAGCTAGGATCTACCCCTGCTAATTACTATAATGTTTTGTTAGATAATGCTTTGTATTATAATTTTCATAGAAAATAAACTATATAAATAGTAAGATAAACATATGTATATATTGATAGAGTAAAGTAAAAAATATTATCATTATCTCAATTCTTTTCTTTTTAAAATTTCATGTAAGTTCTCATAAACTCATACTCTTTTGTTTATTTTATTGATTTTGCTTTGTATTTTAGTTTTGTTTTGTAACTTTTTTTTTTGTATTTTCGTGCTTATATCATGTTTAAAGAGATAATTTATAGAGATAGTAACTGTTAAAAAGACGAAGATCTACTTTTTCACTTCATTTTATTGCATATTTGATATCTGATTCCATTCTCATATGGTTCGGGTCTTCGATCCCACTTGTGTTGGTAGATCCGATCGGGAGACCGTTCCTTTGCTCGATCCCGAATTGATTTGGATCCATAATCGTGCTTAGAAATCCTAGATTGTGTTCTTAGCAAAGATGTTTTTCGTTTATCTTCCCCACAGTCGGCGCCTAAATGTAGAACCTTAAATCTACACTAAGTATTTGATAGTATTTGTAAAGTAAACTGGGCAGTGACAAATGATGTAGGCAAAAATATCAACACAACGACGTAATCGGAAATCGGTTGATAAAAATGGACTTTATTGAATAAGAGATCGTTTACAAGGAATGATGATCGGACAAGACAAGTTCGAAACAAAGTAAAAGAGGTTGATGTGTATAAGGTTCCCTCTCTCTAGGGTTTTAGTTGTCTTGCGAAGTGTTGATCTCTCTCTCCTTTTATAGTCTTGACTCCGCCTTCCTTGTAACCGACTCCGCGATCGTTGGGATCGCAGCGACCTTTTTTCGAGCTCGTTATACATCGGCGGGCTTCTGTTTTATGACCCCACTTTCTCGGCCCGGCCCAATAAGGGAATACCCAAAATTGGGTCCAACAAGGGTGTTTGATATTATGCCTAGATATGTTAGAGACCAGTGTGCTAGGTTTAGGGTAAGACCTAGGTCTAATTACGGTTTTAGAGGGTGCGATGACTACTTCGACTTACGTTTCCCATATCGTTTTCGACCTGATTCTGTCCCGCTTTAAAGTCTGCAATATGTATGTTAGGGTATTTTTGTGTAGGATCGTTTTAGTACTACGGAACACTAGAGAGTTTGTATGAGAGAGTTGTAAATCGAGAGCAAAGAGATGTTATTGAGTATATTCTTTGGGACTACAATGTATTGTTGTATAAACCCTAGTTCTAGTCGCCTAAACTCTAATCTCTTAGTCTCGAATCGTCCATCCCTTATTCTATGGTTTGGGCTCCCCTTTTATAGTTGTAGAAGTCGGCTTCAAGTAATAGAACTCTTCCATAATCGGAAAAATGGAAGTTTCCCCTTAGGCGGAAAACTTCTATTTTGCTCCAAGGGTCGATCCGGTCAAGGGGGTCGGACCTATGGAAAGGTCGGTCCCTGGTTCCTTCTTGAGCAAGGGCCCGGAAGTCGGGGGCCTATCCGGAAGCTGGAGAAAACTTATGTCTGGATATTTTTCCCCAACAGTTTGCCCCTTATTCCTTGATTTGCTCGTGGAAATCAAGGGATAATATGTGCTTCTTAAGCCTTCGTAGTTTTCTCTTAGGACGGAGTATTCCTTGGGTACCTTGTCTCCTTGCAGTGAGTCAGTCCGCGACCTTGGCTGGTGAATGAAATACTGATTTTACGAGGCTCTGAAAATCATAGCTTCCCAGGGCGTCCGGATCCATGTCTTGACTTGTTTTCAAATGAGGAGATGAGATGGGGCGTTCCCCTTACGAAGAATCAAGGGGTACGAGCCTTGCCTTTGAGCCTACTCGAATGGAGTGGGCTTCGCGAAAAGGCCCAATGACGGTTGAGTGTCTCCATTTGGCGCCCATTTGATCGCGTGGCGATTTGTACGAGGCGCGTGGTCGTCACCCTAGGGTTTCTTCCTTCTCTCTTTCATCTGATCGAGACCTAAGCTTGTTTTTCTCATTTCCTCTCTTCTTCTCTCAAGATTTTTTCTCAGCGGCTCCCTTCCTCGAAGATTTCATCTCGCTCTTTGACAGGTAGCCGTCTTCTCATTTCTTGTTTCTTTTTCTAGGATCGGAAAGAGAGACGTCGATGAATGGAGGAGGAAGTACGATCTTCCTCAAGATCTGGAGATCCGAATTCCGGGTCCTTCCGACAGGATTTCGGATTTCGGAGTCGATGAGATCCCGATCTACGAGGTGTACTTCGAGGCGGGCTTTCGAGATCGCTTTCCTTCTCTGATTGCAAAACTCTCGGAGCATTTGGACATCTCTCCGGGTCAGCTGACTCCTCCAGCCTGGAGGACCATGATTGCGATCCAGAACCTCGGTGACTTGGAGCGCTTGGTGATAGGAGTGAACGAGATGCTCTACTCGTACTATGTCGCTGATCTGCCTGGATCGAAGAAGAAGTATTACCTCCACTCTCGTAGTAGCCAAGCTTTGGTTCGAGAGATCGAGAAAGGCGCAAGGAAGCGTCATCCAGTCTTTAGCAATAGATGGGCAGAGAGATTCACCTTCGTAACCCTCCCCGGATTTTCTCCTATTTGGCATGTAGTGGGTAGGTTGCTATTCTTCTCAATAGTTTTTGATTGTGATATTAATTTGTCTTTGTTTTTTTCTGATTGCATAGGTGTCTCGCAAACCCGTGCTTGAAGGGAAGGAAGTTTCTGATCAGGTCCTCGATCTTCCTCCGTCACGTCGTCAAGCCTCCTTTCTCACTAGCAAAGAAGTCTTAAGGCAGTGCAGCATCTGGGGTAAGCTTTTCACATTATATCTTTTCTTGCGAGCTGGTTTATTGACTGCTTTCGTCCTTTTCAGGTAACATGTCGGGATCCACAGGAGAAAAAGCTATGGAGGCGTTCATGCAAGCCGCGGGGAAGCTCTCAGCCAAGAACCTTCTGCTAAGGCCACTACCTTGGGTGATGATGGCGTTCTATTCCTCAAGAGTACCAAGCGCAAGGGACCTACTAGCTCAACCCCCTCTGCCTCAAGGAGGAGAACTCGGGCCTCGTGATCGACCCCGAAGTCATCGACTCCAGAGCCCTCTCTTCAGCCTTGTGTGGACCTAGCCAAAGTGGTGGCTAATCTCTTTTCCACAACGTTCCTTGAGAGCGCCTGCTTTCTCCCTTCTGGGGATATTCCGAAGGCCTTTGGGAGCGTTCAGTTTGATCTCCTCCAGGTAGGACTTCACGCCTTTCTTTTTCACCTTTGTTATATGGATTGGTGATCATTGCAGTTTGATTTGCAGGCTATGTCTCAGATTCACCATCTTGAGGATATGGTGAATGAGCAATCATCCAAGAAAGAGCTGGAGAGCTTGAATGCTCAGCTTAAGAAGGAGAAGAACAAGGTTCTGGCTCAGGGCTGCTTAAGTTGAAGAACTCGAAGTCCCTTCAGCTTAAGTTGAAGAACTCGAAGGAGGCTGAGGCTGCTACTTCTGCGGAGAACACCGCTTTGACGCGCCAGTTGGAGGAGACCCAGGAGGATCTATGCGGGCTGAAGCTGGAGAAGGAGTCCTTTGAGGACGAGAGGATGATGGCTGTGAGCGGTGCCAAGGTGACTGCTCGCTGGGAGCTAATGAGGTAATGGCTCAAGGAGCAGACCGATAAGTGGGAGTTGGCCGTTGAATTCAAGCGATACAAGCTTGGGAAGGAGTCTGAGGCTAAGCTGCAGGGATTGTCTCCTCCATCGGTTGATGATGAGCCGCCTCTTCCCGAAGCCGGTGCTGCCAAGGAGACTTCCCCTACTCCATCTGAGGGCGCGGCTGCTTCTCCAACTGTCTTATCTCCCTATCTCTCGAACTCTTGATCTTTTAAGCCCTTCGGGCTTTTGTTGTTGTCACCCTTTGGGGTTTTGCTTTTTAAACCTCAGACCTTCGTGCCTTAAGACTTTTAGGTACTGACCCTGGAGGGTCTTAACTTTAATCTATTATGCTTTTGTTTTTGTCTCGAGTAGCATAGAGTCGTCTTCCGAAAGAAATCGCCTTGTTTATGTTTCTAAGATATGGGAATTCCCTATCAGAGGTTATGGGCCGAAGGCCGACAATAAGCCTAATAAGATCAGGCGAGATCTTATGAGCTGATGATAGTTTTACCCTTGGGATCGCACCACTTAGGACTTCAGAGGAATCAAGGCTTGAGTCCTGTTACCGTATTGATAGCCTAGGGGTTTAGATCTCGTCAAATCAATTCCATATCTTCCGAATGCAAGGACACCTAGGTAGCCGCGCAGATTCGTGGGAAGGGATGGTCCCTTGAAAGGACTGAAACCTTGTAAGGACCGGACCCTTGTAGGAATTGATCCCTTGTGAGGGCCGGACCCTTGTAAGGGTTGACCCCTTGGAAGGATATCCATGTCTAGGACCTGGATCCTGTTAGTCAAACTGACTGAACCCTGAAATGATTAGAATAGCGTTAGACCTTGTAATCCATTATTAAAAAAACCGGAGTTTTAGTTTTGGGATGAAAGATCCTTGCTTAGAACCCTAGAGTTCTAGCTTGGTTTGAACCCTGAGGTTCTTGAGCCGTAGAACCCGAAAGTTATTAAGGCCTTGAACACTGAGGTCCCTTACCTAGGCCCGAAGGCCGTTTTATTGAACCCTGAGGTTTGCTCATTGAACCCTGAGGTTTCTGAGTGTTGGGGTTTAATCCTTAGCTCCCGGGACCGTGACTAAACCCGATGGATACCTCGAACCCGGAGGTTGATTCTTTTGAACCCTAAGGTTCTTGGCAAACCCAAAGATTGGTGTTTGGACTCAAAGATCCTTGAACCCTGGGGTTCTTATCAGATCCGAAGATCAGTTAGACCCGAAGGCCCTTGATCAACCCTTAGGTGATCTTGAATCCAGAGACTCCTTACAGACCCGGAGGCTGTATTGAACCCTGAGGCTCTTTTATAGACCCGGAGGCCGTACTGAACCCGGAGGTTGTTATATAGACCCTGAGGCCGTACTGAACCCGGAGGTTGTTATATAGACCCTGAGGCCGTACTGAACCCGGAGGTTCGTCATAGAAACTGAGGCCGTATGCATTATGGGAGGTTTGTGATAGTATTCTGCTCCCCATGGGGGAACCACTATCGATCTGTTATTGAGAAACCGCACTCTGCCACCCGGAGGTATAGGCCACTCTCGTGAATCTCAATGCTGCACTCTACCTTTCTGCAGAAAAGGTCACGCTCAGAATTACTGTGGTCTGGCGTGGGCCTGCCCCGCGGAGCGACTTCACACCAGACACACTACTTTCCGCGTTTGGATAAGTGTTAAATTTTGGTGCTAACCGGTATTTTCGCACATTTGCTCCCTGCATATCAGCCGTCAGCATCTGATTACAATACTTTGCAGTGTACGTCAAGCCCCCTGAGTGTATTTAGCTCGTGTTGGGGTCAAAAACGGTTATCTCGAAATCAACGGCTAAGTCTATTTTTTATACGAAAAACCTTCCGACAAACGAACACAAACACCCGTAGACCGAAGGAACCGAGCAGTCGACTCAGGCCTTGGCCGTGGCCGCCGGGCGGCTAAGCCCCGTGCTGGCCGTGGCCGCCGGCGGCTAGCGCCCGTGCTGGCCGTGGCCGCCGGGCGGCTACCCCCTGCTGGCCGTGGCCGCCGGCGGCTAGCGCCCGTGCTGGCCGTGGCCGCCGGGCGGCTAGCCCCGTGCTGGCCGTGGCCGCCGGGCGGCTAGCCCCGTGCTGGCCGTGGCCGCCGGCGGCTAGCGCCCGTGCTGGCCGTGACCGCCGGGCGGCTAGCCCCGTGCTGGCCGTGGCCGCCGGGCGGCTAGCCCCGTGCTGGCCGTGGCCGCCGGCGGCTAGCGCCCGTGCTGGCCGTGGCCGCCGGGCGGCTAGCCCCGTGCTGGCCGTGGCCGCCGGCGGCTAGCGCCCGTGCTGGCCGTGGTCGCCGGGCGGCTAGCCCCGTGCTGGTTCGGGTCTTCGGTCGACGATCTTCGGTACACGAGTCCTAGTTCCCGGCAATCAGAAATTTGTACTTCGAGTCTTTTCAAGGTCTTCGCAAACCTTCGGAAACCTTTCGGAAACTCGTAAGACATCGACGGGAAGAAAGATCTTAGATTCTTCGTATAAAACAGCGATGGTCATCTTAAAACACCATTCGTCTCAACTCTACGAATGAACGAGGAATTTCTAAAGAGATCGTAGAAAGCAACGGAAGTCCTAAAGACGGCCCGAAAGGGACCAAAACGCGATCGGACAGTCAGTCTACGATTATCTGAGATGGATACGACGATTTACGTTTATCTTTACATAACAAGATAAATGTTAAATTTCCGGAAGGATAAATGTCAAGTTTCCCGAAAAGCGCGGAGGCCGACGAAAATGGAAAGAAGCCCGTCCTGCGGCCCAGAAGAAGAATAGACCGTCATAAGGAGGAGTATATAAAGGAGCTTGGGGGGGGGAGGAAGAAAGGCAGAGCAAAAAATCCTAGAGAGAGAGCAGATCCGAAACTTAGGGACTTAGAGAATTCCTGCTAGCTTAGGACTTAGGAGGTTAGACTAGCGGAGCAAAGCTTAGAACGTTTTGTCTCCTTTATTTTTCCGTCGCTTTTGCTTCAGCGTTTCTCTACTTCCCTTTTTCGGAAGAATATTGTATCATCTATTTAATAAAACGCCCTAGCGCAATTTTTCCGCTACTTTGCTTTGTTCTATCATTTTCGTTTGGTTATCGCAGAGAATCCGAGCCTTCAGGGAAAACTAGGTTTACTTAGTTTTCCTTCGATTTACTTAACCAAAATCGACAGTGCGAATTTCGGTTCCCACAGTTTGGCGCTAGAAGGAGGGGGGGTCGGATTCTCTTACTCAAAAACCTACGATTGGTAACAACAGCATGGCCACATCACCTGTCCACAACATCGTGTCATTCGGGGACGGAGCACCGGCTTATCAAGCCAAACCTCATGACGAACTCCTCGTTATCCGACTGACGATCCAGGACATTGACGTAGCGAGAATATTGGTCGACACCGGATGCTCGACCAATATTATATATAAAAACACCCTCGAGAGGATGGGAATCGACCTAAACGCTATCACAAACGATCCCAATCCGATAATCGGACTCTCAGGAAACATCACAATGACCCTCGGCTCGGTCGACCTTTCGGTCAGAGCCGGGAGCGTCACAAAGACGGCAGAATTTTTGGTAGTCGACGGTCCAGCAGCATATAACGCGATCGTCGGGACTCCGTGGTTAAATTCCATGCGAGCAATCCCCTCGACCTTCCATCTGTGCCTTAAATTTCCGACCCTCTCCGGAGTGGAAACGATACAAGGAGATCGTAAAGCGCCGCAAGTCTGTTTGGCCGCTGGGTTAAAACGGAAAAACTCTGAGCCCGAAACTAAACCGAAAAAGCAAGCGACTCACGAACCGGCATCGCAGGACCCTCCAGAAATCTTCTGGCAATCACAAAGAGTTGAGGTCCTGGAAGGGAAACGTGAGCCCACTTGCGAACCTGTAATTTCGGTCTGCCTCGATGAGACTAACCCAGAGCGATGCGTGGAGATTGGAGCCAATCTCCGCGATCCATTGAAAGCAGAACTCATCGCATGTCTCAAGAAGAACCTTAACACGTTCGCTTGGGCTGCGGAAGATATGCCGGGAATCGACATTAACATAACATGTCACGAACTCAACATTGATCCAACTCACAAACCCGTAAAACAAAAGAGGCGAAAGCTAGGCCCCGAACGGGAAACTGCGGTCAATGAGGAAGTCGAAAGACTCCTCAAAGTTGGATCAATAACAGAAGTAAGATATCCCGACTGGCTCGCCAATCCCGTCGTCGTCAAGAAAAAGAACGGGAAATGGCGAGTATGCGTTGACTTTACCGATCTCAACAAAGCGTGCCCGAAGGATTGTTTCCCGCTTCCACACATCGACCGTCTAGTCGAGGCAACCGCAGGAAACAAACTCCTATCGTTCATGGACGCGTTCTCCGGTTACAATCAAATCATGATGAATCCCGAAGATCGCGAGAAGACAGCATTCATTACCGACCGAGGAACCTATTGCTACAAAGTAATGCCTTTCGGTCTTAAGAACGCCGGCGCCACGTATCAGCGACTCGTCAATCGAATGTTTGCCGAGCAACTCGGAAAAACCATGGAGGTGTATATCGACGACATGTTGGTAAAATCTCTCGACGAACGCGATCACGTGACCCACCTAGAGGAATGCTTTGAGAGGTTGAACCAACACAACATGAAACTCAATCCATCAAAATGCAGATTCGCGGTGGCGTCGGGAGAATTTCTCGGTTACCTCGTAACATTCCGCGGAATTGAGGCCAATCCGAAACAAATCAACGCACTGATAGAGATGGCCTCCCCGAGAACCAAACGGGAAGTCCAGAGGCTGACCGGACGAGTCGCGGCCTTAAACCGGTTCATCTCGCGATCCACGGATAAGTGTCTCCCCTTCTACGAAACGTTAAAGGGGAATAAAAAGTTCGAGTGGTCAGAAGATTGCGAGAAAGCTTTCCAACAGCTGAAGCAGTATCTGGCCACCCCTCCAATCCTCGCAAAACCCATAGTCGGAGAGCCCTTGTTCCTCTACATCGCAGTATCCGCATCAGCAGTCAGTGGCGTCCTGATTCAAGAGGAATTCGGAGAACAGAAACCGGTCTTCTACATTAGTAAAACATTACTAGATGCCGAAACCCGGTATCCGCTGATGGAAAAGTTGGCACTCGCTGTCATAACTTCGGCGAGAAAGCTTAGACCGTATTTCCAATCTCATACCATCGTGGTGCTTACCACCTTTCCGTTACGGACGATTCTACACAGTCCAAGCCAGTCTGGTAGACTCGCAAAGTGGGCGATTGAACTAAGCGAGTACGATATCGAATATCGTCCAAAGACCTGCACGAAATCGCAGGTACTCGCGGACTTCTTGGTAGAATTACCCACGACGGATTTAACTAACGAAGACCCTGGATCAACATGGGATCTCCATGTCGATGGATCTTCGACCAAGCAAGGATCTGGAATCGGGATCCGGCTCACTTCGCCGACAGGAGAAATCCTCGAGCAATCGTTCCGCTTGGATTTTCGCGCATCAAATAACGAAGCGGAATACGAGGCACTAATTGCGGGCCTACGACTGGCCCAGGGACTGAAAATTCGAAACATTCACGCTTACTGCGACTCTCAGTTAGTTGCAAACCAGTTTAGCGGAGAATACGAAGCAAGGGATGAAAGGATGAACGCATATCTGAAAGTTGTCCAAGACTTGGCCCACGATTTTCAGCAATTCGCGCTAACCAGGATTCCCCGCTCGGAAAACGTCCAAGCTGACGCTTTAGCCGCCCTCGCCTCAAGCTCGGACCCAGGGCTTAAGAGAATAATTCCCGTCGAATTCATAGAGCATCCAAGCATCGGACCACCGGTAATCGCCAACCTGATCAGAACACAGATCGAAGGCGTGGAAGAAAACGAAGATCAACCGGAAGACGACGCAGACCAAACAGACTATGGCTGCGACGCTCCCTGGTTAGAACCTATCAGAGCCTACATTCTAGATGGTACCCTACCCGCGGAGAAATGGGCTGCTCGGAAAATAAAAATCCAGGCAGCACGATACGTAACCGTGGAAGGCGAAATCTACAAATGGCGGTTCTCCGATCCTCTCATGACTTGCGCGGAAGGAGAGAAGGCGAGAAAAATCATGGAAGAGGTTCATTCCGGATCATGCGGAAACCACTCCGGCGGAAGGTCTCTCGCAACAAAAATAAAACGCCACGGATTCTACTGGCCAACTATGGTAAAAGATTGCGAGAAGTACGCTCGGAAATGCGAGAAGTGTCAGCGGCACGCCCCGACAATTCATCAGCCCGCCGAGATCCTCTCTTCCATCTCGTCTCCGTACCCTTTCATGCGATGGTCGATGGACATCGTCGGACCAATGCACAAATCAAAACAAAAACGTTTCCTGCTGGTCCTCACCGATTTCTTTTCAAAATGGGTGGAAGCTGAGTCCTACGCAAGTATAAAAGACGTACAAGTCGAGAACTTCGTTTGGAAAAACATCATAACCAGACACGGTGTCCCATACGAAATCGTAACGGACAACGGGTCCCAGTTTATTTCCACTCGATTCGAGGCATTCTGCGAAAAATGGAAAATACGACTTAACAAGTCTACTCCCAGATACCCGCAATGCAACGGACAGGCTGAAACCATAAACAAGACCGTCCTAGACGGATTGAAAAAACGTTTGGAAGCCAAAAAGGGACGATGGGCGGAAGAACTCGAAGGGGTCCTTTGGTCTCATCGAACCACTCCGAGACGAGCAACAGGGGAAACTCCATTCGCACTCGTTTACGGAGCATAATGCATGATTCCGGCGGAAGTAGAACTCCCTGGCGTACGGGGGAGATTTCTTCCCGAACGGGAAGATCTGAACAATGCCATGCTGCTGGATAATCTTGACCTCATCAACGAGCGTCGCGACCAAGCCCTCATCCGCATTCAAAATTACCAGCAGGCCGCCGCAAAATACTACAATGCGAACGTACGTCATCGAAGATTCAAAGAGGGTGAACTGGTCTTGCGAAAAGTCTTCCAAAACACTGCTGAACGAAACGCAGGAAAACTGGGAGCAAACTGGGAAGGACCATACAAAATCATAAAAGTCGTCCGACCAGGTTCATACCAAATCGCGAACATGCAAGACGAAAAAATCCCAAGAACTTGGAATGCTATGCATCTCAAGAAATACTACCACTAGAACGTAAACGTGGACAACAGAACTACGAGATGGCTTGATCCTCGAAAGAGGTACGTAGGCAACTCGCCAACCGGTGGGTTCAGCTATCCCCCCGATTTAAAAAAGGGGGGAGTGGGGTGCGTACACCCGTACGCTCCCGCAATTTTCGAAAAAAAAACGAACTTTCGAAAACTTTCCACAATCAATTCGCCTAACGGCCTTAACAATGGATCCAGTATCCATCAAACAAACTATAAAACTATCGCCCGGAAACATTCCGCGATTTCTAGAAAGCCCATAGTCCTCTATGGCATAAGAAAAACAAACTTCAAAGCACTGCGAGACGTCGCTTCGTGCCCGAACATCTGTTTTTCGATTATAACTTTCATACGCCTCCTAAACGGCATCATATCGTTGTTGCTGATCACAACAAACGAACTCTAACGTCCTAAACAGACAAGCCACCTAAGGGTAGGCTCTTTTACATCCGACAAGGATCCCATAGCGCGCTATACAAAAAATCCAAATTTGGTTCAGCACTTCGTAAAGGAAGTAGCTCGATTCGTACCCATACAAATCATATAAGCCGATACCACTTCGCGGATTTTAAAACGGTACGAATCAGGTTAAAATCACGAACAGGCAAAACGAAAGCCGATTTGTCATCGCACAGCCTCAGTCTGAGAGTAAACCTAGGTCGTGCCCTAAACCCAGCCTTGCTGGTATCTAAAACATCTCATAGGCAAAGCGTCAACGACGCGAGATCCCAAAACTTGTCTCTTCACTCAAGTCTGTACGTTTCCACGAATTTTCGCGTAAATCGTAAACCGCAGGAAAATCTCGCTTTGTACAAACTACGGATACGGTGATCGTCAGGGAGGCAGGAATGAGACGACAACTCACACCCTGCCCCTCTAACTTCGACAAACAGAAGTTCTAGAACGCAAAATATTTTATAAACGCATACCGCGAATTCAATACAGCGCCCAAAAAAGGGCAGGGATTCAAAGCCACCAACGGCCAGTCCCGAAATCATACATAATGGCCAACCAACGGCCGAAATATAATCAAAATAAAAATCCCCTCAGGGATTGATCAACCTAGGCGTCCTCCGGGACACCGCCTTCATCCTCCGAATCACCCAAGGCAGGAACAGCTTCGCCATCGCCCTCGCCGACTTCCTCACCACCCTTGTCCGCAACAATTCCAGCATCCTGGACCTCTGGAATTTCCGAGTCCGGAACAAGGGCACCTGAGGACGACGGGCCGGCAAGCTCCACCGTAGTGTAAGTTCCCGCCTCCTCAAAGCGCTGAATCCGCCTCTTCAGACGTCGAACTTCCGAAGACTTGCTCTTCTTCTCCTCCTTCGCTTTGAGCAGCGAGCTCACAGTCTTTCCCAGATCACGCTCGAGATCGCTGATCCTAGCTTCGAGCGTCGACGTCTGGGCAGCGTGAGTACTCTCAATTGATTGAAGCACAGCCTCGGTACGCTTCAGAGTTTCCCGCGACGGATCCAGCTCCTTGGACAAACGCGTAACCTCCAGTCCACAATCTCCAAGCATCCCGTCGATCAACGACACAAACTGATCACATAAAAAATATATATATATAAGAATCAAAGGGATAGCAAAGGAAAGAAGGTTCTTACGAAATACCTTGGAGCGATGCTGCGATAGTCTCGCCGAAACCTCGCCTTCCTCACTCTTAGTACACCTTTTCCTTTTCGCTGATCCGGCGACCCCAGCTCTTGAACGTCCCCTCGATGGCAGCACGACGTTGGACGCGGGAAGTCCCAAAACGATCTCTCTCTTCTTTTCTGGAGGAGGAGGCATGACTTCTACCGCATCCTCCGAAACCATTATCGGCGCGAAAGGGGAACCTTCCGGACAAGCCTGGACGTCGGGTACTTGCTCCGAAACGACAATTTCTCCGGCAGGCAAAGGGACATCGGTTCCAGAGGCTGGAAGTGTGGAAACCGGGACTGGAGTAACATCGGGCCCAAGAACCAAAGCCGCGGGATCCGGAGTTAAAGTGACATCGGAACCGGGAGTCGGAACCACGGGAGTAGCACTAGGACCTGCCACGCTAGATTCCATCTCAGCACGGCGTCGCTCCATCTTGTCCTGAAAGGAACTGAACCCCTCGACGAATGCCTGCGTAAGAGCAGGAGTATCTTGCACCGACGAGGCTTGGTTAGCTTCGCTCATTTCGACATCAGAATCCTTCTTTTCATTTGGAGAGAAAGCCATGTTTTCTAAAATTTGAGGAAAGGAGAGTGAGTGAGAAATGAGAGGAAGATGAGGTGCTACTTATAAGAAATCAAAGGTGGTAGAGTTTTTCGGAATAAAATATCCCTAGCCAAAAATTTCGATTTTCAACTCATAATCTTCCGCCCGCAAGACCGTCTCCGCGTCTTACAGGCTGGGGGGCTAACTGTTGGGGTCAAAAACGGTTATCTCGAAATCAACGGCTAAGTCTATTTTTTATACGAAAAACCTTCCGACAAACGAACACAAACACCCGTAGACCGAAGGAACCGAGCAGTCGACTCAGGCCTTGGCCGTGGCCGCCGGGCGGCTAAGCCCCGTGCTGGCCGTGGCCGCCGGCGGCTAGCGCCCGTGCTGGCCGTGGCCGCTGGGCGGCTAGCCCCGTGCTGGCCGTGGCCGCCGGCGGCTAGCGCCCGTGCTGGCCGTGACCGCCGGGCGGCTAGCCCCGTGCTGGCCGTGGCCGCCGGCGGCTAGCGCCCGTGCTGGCCGTGGCCGCCGGGCGGCTAGCCCCGTGCTGGCCGTGGCCGCCGGCGGCTAGCGCCCGTGCTGGCCGTGGCCGCCGGGCGGCTAGCCCCGTGCTGGCCGTGGCCGCCGGCGGCTAGCGCCCGTGCTGGCCGTGGTCGCCGGGCGGCTAGCCCCGTGCTGGTTCGGGTCTTCGGTCGACGATCTTCGGTACACGAGTCCCAGTTCCCGGCAATCAGAAATTTGTACTTCGAGTCTTTTCAAGGTCTTCGCAAACCTTCGGAAACCTTTCGGAAACTCGTAAGACATCGACGGGAAGAAAGATCTTAGATTCTTCGTATAAAACAGCGATGGTCATCTTAAAACACCATTCGTCTCAACTCTACGAATGAACGAGGAATTTCTAAAGAGATCGTAGAAAGCAACGAAAGTCCTAAAGACGGCCCGAAAGGGACCAAAACGCGATCGGACAGTCAGTCTACGATTATCTGAGATGGATACGACGATTTACGTTTATCTTTACATAACAAGATAAATGTTAAATTTCCGGAAGGATAAATGTCAAGTTTCCCGAAAAGCGCGGAGGCCGACGAAAATGGAAAGAAGCCCGTCCTGCGGCCCAGAAGAAGAATAGACCGTCATAAGGAGGAGTATATAAAGGAGCTTGGGGGGGGAGGAAGAAAGGCAGAGCAAAAAATCCTAGAGAGAGAGCAGATCCGAAACTTAGGTACTTAGAGAATTCCTGCTAGCTTAGGACTTAGGAGGTTAGACTAGCGGAGCAAAGCTTAGAACGTTTTGTCTCCTTTATTTTTCCGTCGCTTTTGCTTCAGCGTTTCTCTACTTCCCTTTTTCGGAAGAATATTGTATCATCTATTTAATAAAACGCCCTAGCGCAATTTTTCCGCTACTTTGCTTTGTTCTATCATTTTCGTTTGGTTATCGCAGAGAATCCGAGCCTTCAGGGAAAACTAGGTTTACTTAGTTTTCCTTCGATTTACTTAACCAAAATCGACAGTGCGAATTTCGGTTCCCACAGCTCGTAGCGTCTTTAACACAGGGTTTGGGTAGCACTAGTACGGTGGTTCCCACGTAACTTTTGGACTTATAGCCTTTACGCAGGGCCCGAGGTGCAGACAATGTAATAGGGTTGATCAGACATGTTCCTTATATGTCGTACACCCATGTGAGTAGTCTCACTAGTATATATAGAATTTGCTGAGATCTAAGGTCCCTTAGTGCCTGACCTAGCTAGTATGCCCCTTTAAGTACAGTGGAGTTCCTATAACCCCTTTAGCCTTAACTAATAATGTATTTTGTAAGCTTAGTCCGGAGACGTTATCGCATACATAAGAGTAGGAAACCAGTGTACTTAAATCTATCATAATAATAGTAGTAGTATATAAAGCTTGATCCGGGGACCTTACTTTAGAAGTGATAGAATTTGAGGTGCAAGGCATTCTAGCAGTTGGGTTGGACCTTACCGTCGCTGTGTTCCAGCTTATAGGCTCCTGCCCCTTGCACCTCTATTACCTTATGATATCTTGCATATTTACATGTTTTTAGCTTTCATATCTTATGCATTTTGATCATATAGCTTAGATTTTAGTGTCTTTAGGATCCATATTGCATTCATATGTCCCTATCAGGTGTTGGAGCATACTATGAGATGATGTGAAGTGTTTAAGAGCTTAAAGATCCAAAGGAGGTGAAGAATGAAGCTCAGCAAACCAAGTACTCTCTTAGACTCGACTAGACCGGAATGTCGAGACCGGAGTCACCATGCCGGGCGTGAAGAGACAGGACCTGATTGTGAGGACCGGGAAGTACACCCCAGGCGTGAAGCCATGGACCGGAATGGAGGACCGTGAAGAGCAAGCCGGGCGTGAAGCCATGGACCGGAATGGAAGACCGTGAAGAGCAAGCCGGGCGTGAGGCAGGACCGGGATCACCATGTCGGGCGTGAAGAGAAGAGAGTGTGGTCGAGGCTGGTTTTCTCAAACCGGTCCGGTTCGACCCAATTCAACCTTGGGTCATTTTAAACACTATTTTGAAGTTCTAATTAGCCCTATACAAAGGGCATTCTAGTCTTTTATCATATGTGTCTCTCTTTACCCTAAACCTAAGTATAAATACTTGTAATCTCCATTTTGGAGAGATGATCTTATTTTCTCTTAAGAATCACAAAACCTCTTTTGGGTGAAAGTTCTTCCCTTTTGTTCTTGTGTTCTTAAGTGTTTATAATTTCATTTCCTGCTTTCTTAAACATGATTAAGCTTGGAAACCTCATGGGTTCAAGAGTAATCATGGTGATTAGTGAGTAATCCACTTTTGGATTCATGGGTTAGGGAGATTAAGGGTGATTAAGCTTGATCTAGAATGTTTAGGTGTAGATCCTTCTTAATCCTTGCTAGTAGAGTGTTTTTAATGCTTCTTTAGAGTTGGCCTCTCTAAAGTTGAGTTCTAGACATTTCCCACCCACAAGGTGTTCGATGAAATGTCTGAACCAACTCTCCTAAGCTTTTAACATACTCTACCAAAGAGATTTGTTGTTAAAGGTGTTAAGATGGCTATTAGACTTGTCATTAATGATTGCTTCCTAAACATTCAACCAAAGAGATTTGATGCTTGAGTTTTGGAAGTGAATGAGCATTAATCTAGAGATAGAGTTTGTTTACTCTTGTGTCTAGGTCTAAGGTAGATAGATTGATTTAAAGCTGACACCTTTAGATTAAGTTTGATCACCCAAGGTCTAAATCCCTTATCCCATGAGTTCTTCTTCTCATAATCAAAGAAAGTTTCTATCTTTATTGCTTTTTAGTATTGTTCTTAGCATAAAAACCATTCACTCAATCATTAGACTTAGATTAAGTATAGGCTTGTATTCTCTTTGCTTTAAAATGAACTAGGAATGGATTGACATCTGAAGTACTACTTTGATTTGCATAATTGGACCCTTGAAAAGTCCCCTTATCAAATTGGCGCCGTTGCCAATCCTAGTTTGATTTTGACATTGAGATTTGGTCACTTGCTTGAGACTAAGTCATTTTTATTATTGCTGTTTGTGATATTGATTCTCTCCCTACAAAGCTTGGTGCATTTCAGGTGTATGAACTTGAGGAGCAGAGGTTCATCAAACCTTGTTCCAAGAGTTGAAGACATAGCTGCACTTGAGAGAGAGTTAGTAAGAAAGAGAAGAGAAGAAGAGCAACATGTTCACTTGCAGAGATTGGGGTTTGATATGGAGAACCTACCTCAACAAGAAGCTGCTCAAGCTGGTATTGGTCAAGGAGCTTCCAACCTTAGACCTCAGCGCCAGCCACAACACCCTCCACGCCAAGCTAGAGCCATTGGGGCCTATGATCAACCTCACATCAATGGTCATAGGTTGGGAATAAGAGTGCCTGCTGTGGAGAAAAACAACTTTGAGATCAAGTCAGGACTGCTCAACATCATTGAGAACAACAAGTATCATGGTCTTGCTACTGAAGATCTTTTTGACCACTTGGACAAGTTTGATAGCTACTGTGGTTTGTCCAAAACCAATGGAGTGTCACAAGATGCTTTGAAGCTCAGGCTCTTCCCTTTCTCTCTAGGAGACAAGGCAAGACAGTGGGAGAAGTCTCTCCCAAGTGACTCTATCACTACTTGGGATGAGTGCAAGGAAGCCTTTCTAGACAAGTTCTTCTCCATCTCTAGGACAGCTAAGATCAGGAATGAGATCTCTGGGTTTCAGCAGAGGAACTTAGAAAGTTTTAGTGAAGCATGGGAGAGGTTCAAAGGCTACCAAGCTCATTGCCCACACCATGGCTTCTCCAAAGAGAGCTTGTTGGGTACCTTCTACAGGGGGGCTATACCACAGTGCAGAAACAGACTTGATACAGCCAGCAATGGATTCTTCTTGGCCAGAAACGAGGTGGATGCAGAGGAGCTGATAGAGAACATGGCCAAGAGTGACTCACTATACAGTGAGGATCATGATAGAGTCAACAGAAGTGATGATCAGCAGACCAAGAAAGAGCTCAAGTCTTTAGAAGAGAAGCTGGACCTACTTCTTGCCAACAAAGCTAAGCTGGATCAGATGAAATCAGTTGGGGAACAACAACAAAAGCAGGTTGCTGAGATCAAGAAGATTGATGGTTTGGAAGGGCAAGAGGAGTTGTGCTTCATCAACAGCAATGGTACTTGGTACAAAAAGGAACCTAACTTTCAGTACAACAAATACCAGCCTAGGCAAAACACACCTCCTAGTTTTGGGAACAGCAACAATCAGTCCACTCAAGCTCAAGGAAACTCTTCTCAAGCTACAGCTCCAGATTCAAGTATGGAGTCAATGTTCAAGCAGATAATGGATGTTCAGTCTAGATTAGCAAAGGACATTGGTCATGAATTCCAAACCGTGCACTCCAAGATTGATACTAGCTATACCGAGCTGAACAACAAGTTCCTACTACTTGCCTCTCGCTTCAACGCTTTGGAGAGTCAGGTCGCCTCTATGCCATCATCTTCCAAGAGCCCAATGGGATCACTACTAGGGAAACCAGATAAGAATCTCAAGGAGTCTTGCAATGTTGTCATATATACTACTTCTTCAAAGATTGAGCTGAGTGATCATGAGAAAGAGGTGGATGAGATTGAAAGACTTTTGCATGGAACAGAGATTGTAGCAACAGCTGAAGCACATATGGTGGATAAGGTAATGGAAAGGGTTCAGGTGCAAGTTGAAAGGAAAGTTGAAGCAACAAATCTGCAGAGAGCTGAGCCTAGGGCTGAAAAACAAGTTGAGAGGAGAGCTGACAACAAGCTGAAAGAGGTTAAGCTAGAAGAAGCCACTGAGGTTGAGCTGTCACCATATGAGGTCCCACTCCCATTTCCACAAACGGTCCTCACCAAAGCTCAGAAGAAGGTTATCTCCAAGTTCAGGAAGGACCTAAGTGATGTTGGCGTCAACCTTCCAGAGATCTCGGGTATGCGTGAGGCTCATGTCCAAATGCTGCTCATCCAGGACATTCTCACTCACAAAGAAGAAGTAGCAGAGCTCCTGAACATCTCAACACTGCAGCTTGACCCACCAGTCCCTCCAAAGTCTCTTCCTAAGCTTGGACACCAAGGGATGTTCACTTTACCTTGCTCCCTTGGTCAGCTCACTCTAAAAGATGCTCTTGTTGATTCTGGTGCTAGTATGAATGTAATCTCAATGGAGATGGTGAAGAGTATAGGGATTGAGAGTATGGAACCAGACAAGTCTTCACTACAGTTTGGGGATTCCTCTTCTACAACCCCACTTGGTATCATTAAAGACTCCCCTTTGAAGATTGGATCATGCACCATTCCCATTGACCTCACTGTCCTTAACATGGCGACTGGGAAGAGAGTTCCTTTGGTCTTGGGCACACCTTTCCTCACAACAGTTGGAGCTTGCATTGACTTTCCCAACAAGAAGGTCACTCTTATGAATGTGAACAAAGCTGTCTCCTACCCATTACAACCTCCATTGGATGCTGGCTATTGTGGGACAATCACTTTTGGACAAGAAGCTGATAAGAAGCCCCAAGATGAAGTTGTTGTTTGTGAGACAAAAGGTCTCAATGGAGAGACTTCTAAAGAGTTGTGTGTTGAGCACTTTGAAAGTACTAAAAAGGAGGGGATGAGTGGAACCTCAAAGGCCACTCATGGCAAGAAGAAGATGCTGCAAGAACCTCATCCTCCACCTCTTGATATGCTCCCACACACTCTCACTCTCCATCCAATGAAGCTCAAGGATGGTGTCATTGAGTACAAGCTCAGGTGTAAGGGCAAGTCAAGGCCATTCTCAAATGCAAGAGCCATCCTCAACCCTCAGCTCCAAGATGATCCAGTCAAGCTTCAAGAACTCCTCTCTCAGGTCCTCACCATCACTCTTGAAGGTGGGAAGGACCCTCCTTCTCACTAACCAAAAGAAGGAAAGTCAAGCTAGAGACTTAAAACAAGCTCACTTGGGAGGAAGTCCCATGACTATCCCTGTACATATGTCTTTTGGATTTTCATTTAAAGACCCATGGAAGAAGGAAGGGGACCAGACTCTACTCCTTAGACACCAATACCTCTTCTCACGCTCCATAGAGGTACTCCTTCACCTTTCCTTGTATATACCATTTTCATTTGCATTTAGACTTTGTTTTGGTCATCTCTCTCCACTTTTCACACAGAGACTGTGTGAATTAAGTGTGGGGGAGGTGCAAGTTGCTGATAATCTTGTGTTTTATGTCATAAGCATCCATTTGTAGATAATTATCGCATAGAAAATCCATAAAAACTTAAAAATTTTGAAAAATACAAAAAGAATCATGTAGTTGCATTTGCATTCTTAAGATTGAGTCTAGAAGCATGCATATAGGTTGCATTCATGCATAAGGGGATGATTTTACCTTGTAAAGATGCTCATGCTAAGTTCTCATTTTGGTAACCTTTGTAATCATGACAATTAGATTGAGCATTCTCTTGATAGCTTGTAGACTTTGTGCCTTGAATTCTCTTCTCAAAACTCATTGGATTGTTTGAAACTCTCTCTTTGAAGATGCTCCTGTCTTATTTAAACTTAATGTCTCTTGCTTATGGTCCTTTGTGTGCTAAGTCATGGCTTATACACACTTGAATTGTCTTATCCTTCTTGTCCAATCTTTTTGACAATTTCAAGTGGCACTCCACACCCTGAACCCAAAGCTTTCTTTCAAACCTTCATTGTTTGTTGAGTAAGGTCTTTTTGGAAAGCTTTGCATGTGCATAATGTTGAGAGTATCGGGGTCGACAATGCTTAATCTCCATTCTAGCTAGATTAGACACATCTTTGTCTAGCACTTAGGATTGGGTGGTGAGTGTTGTTGACTTTATCTTTGGGAGTATGGTTTGGTTAAGAAAGAGAAGATTAAACTTTTAGAACCCTAAGAGTGATTATCTTGTCTCAAGGGATTATAATTTGTGATCCTTAGCTCAAAGCATTAATGTCTTGGCCCCCAAATAAAAAAAATAAAATAAAAAAATAAAATAAAAAAATAAAAATGTGAAAAAGGGGGCTAGCAAAGTTTAGAAAGAGCTAAGTTGAATCTAAAAGTGTAAATAAAAAAAATCCCTTGATTGACTCCATAAAAGAAAAGAGTTCTATTTAAAGAACTGTTTTGAGTTCTTTGGGATATCTTGGTGAGTGATGAGAGTTGGGTTTTGGCATTTGAATTTGAAGTTTGAACTTGTATATGTATGGGGAAGGGTAGAACAATAGAGATTGAGCATTGTATGCATGAGTTGATCCCTTTCTTAGATATATTATGTGCATTACCAAAGCTACTTTGTTTTGAGAGTAAACCACCTTTAAAGATTGTTTTGAACTTCTTATTTCATCATTGAACAAAAACATTTCCTTTCCAAACCAAATGACTTGGACCTTTTGACCATTTGCAAGATTTTCTATTGAGTTTCCTTAATGATTGTTAGAGAATTGTTGGATTTGGGTTTGTGGAATCATAATGATGAGTGTAGAGATCAAAAGAGTTGAATAGGCCTAGAGAAGTTAGAGAAGAATGGAAGTTTTGCTCTAGCTAGTTGTTATGATTATGCAAGGTTGTTAGGATGAGAGCTAAGAAGAGCATCTTTTGGTTATGAAACCCATGTTTTCAAACCTCTCCTCCTTGCTTCTTGAAAGTTTACTTGAGGACAAGTAAAGGACTAGTGTGGGGAGTTGATATCTTGCATATTTACATGTTTTTAGCTTTCATATCTTATGCATTTTGATCATATAGCTTAGATTTTAGTGTCTTTAGGATCCATATTGCATTCATATGTCCCTATCAGGTGTTGGAGCATACTATGAGATGATGTGAAGTGTTTAAGAGCTCAAAGATCCAAAGGAGGTGAAGAATGAAGCTCAGCAAACCAAGTACTCTCTTAGACTCGACTAGACCGGAATGTCGAGACCGGAGTCACCATGCCGGGCGTGAAGAGACAGGACCTGATTGTGAGGACCGGGAAGTACACCCCGGGCGTGAAGCCATGGACCGGAATGGAGGACCGTGAAGAGCAAGTCGGGCGTGAAGCCATGGACCGGAATGGAAGACCGTGAAGAGCAAGCCGGGCGTGAGGCAGGACCGGGATCACCATGGCGGGCGTGAAGAGAAGAGAGTGTGGTCGAGGCTGGTTTTCTCAAACCGGTCCGGTTCGACCCAATTCAACCTTGGGTCATTTTAAACACTATTTTGAAGTTCTAATTAGCCCTATACAAAGGGCATTCTAGTCTTTTATCATATGTGTCTCTCTTTACCCTAAACCTAAGTATAAATACTTGTAATCTCCATTTTGGAGAGATGATCTTATTTTCTCTTAAGAATCACAAAACCTCTTTTGGGTGAAAGTTCTTCCCTTTTGTTCTTGTGTTCTTAAGTGTTTATAATTTCATTTCCTGCTTTCTTAAACATGATTAAGCTTGGAAACCTCATGGGTTCAAGAGTAATCATGGTGATTAGTGAGTAATCCACTTTTGGATTCATGGGTTAGGGAGATTAAGGGTGATTAAGCTTGATCTATGATGTTTAGGTGTAGATCCTTCTTAATCCTTGCTAGTAGAGTGTTTTTAATGCTTCTTTAGAGCTGGCCTCTCTAAAGTTGAGTTCTAGACATTTCCCACCCACAAGGTGTTCGATGAAATGTCTGAACCAACTCTCCTAAGCTTTTAACATACTCTACAAAGAGATTTGTTGTTAAAGGTGTTAAGATGGCTATTAGACTTGTCATTAATGATTGCTTCCTAAACATTCAACCAAAGAGATTTGATGCTTGAGTTTTGGAAGTGAATGAGCATTAATCTAGAGATAGAGTTTGTTTACTCTTGTGTCTAGGTCTAAGGTAGATAGATTGATTTAAAGCTGACACCTTTAGATTAAGTTTGATCACCCAAGGTCTAAATCCCTTATCCCATGAGTTCTTCTTCTCATAATCAAAGAAAGTTTCTATCTTTATTGCTTTTTAGTATTGTTCTTAGCATAAAAACCATTCACTCAATCATTAGACTTAGATTAAGTATAGGCTTGTATTCTCTTTGCTTTAAAATGAACTAGGAATGGATTGACATCTGAAGTACTACTTTGATTTGCATAATTGGACCCTTGAAAAGTCCCCTTATCAAATTGGCGCCGTTGCCAATCCTAGTTTGATTTTGACATTGAGATTTGGTCACTTGCTTGAGACTAAGTCATTTTTATTATTGCTGTTTGTGATATTGATTCTCTCCCTGCAAAGCTTGGTGCATTTCAGGTGTATGAACTTGAGGAGCAGAGGTTCATCAAGCCTTGTTCCAAAAGAGTTGAAGACATAGCTGCACTTGAGAGAGAGTTAGTAAGAAAGAGAAGAGAAGAAGAGCAACATGTTCACTTGCAGAGATTGGGGTTTGATATGGAGAACCTACCTCAACAAGAAGCTGCTCAAGCTGGTATTGGTCAAGGAGCTTCCAACCTTAGACCTCAGCGCCAGCCACAACACCCTCCACGCCAAGCTAGAGCCATTGGGGCCTATGATCAACCTCACATCAATGGTCATAGGTTGGGAATAAGAGCGCCTGCTGTGGAGAAAAACAACTTTGAGATCAAGTCAGGACTGCTCAACATCATTGAGAACAACAAGTATCATGGTCTTGCTACTGAAGATCCTTTTGACAACTTGGACAAGTTTGATAGCTACTGTGGTTTGTCCAAGACCAATGGAGTGTCAGAAGATGCTTTGAAGCTCAGGCTCTTCCCTTTCTCTCTAGGAGACAAGGCAAGACAGTGGGAGAAGTCTCTCCCAAGTGACTCTATCACTACTTGGGATGAGTGCAAGGAAGCCTTTCTAGACAAGTTCTTCTCCATCTCTAGGACAGCTAAGATCAGGAATGAGATCTCTGGGTTTCAGCAGAGGAACTTAGAAAGTTTCAGTGAAGCATGGGAGAGGTTCAAAGGCTACCAAGCTCATTGCCCACACCATGGCTTCTCAAAAGAGAGCTTGTTGGGTACCTTCTACAGGGGGGCTATACCACAGTGCAGAAACAGACTTGATACAGCCAGCAATGGATTCTTCTTGGCCAGAAACGAGGTGGATGCAGAGGAGCTGATAGAGAACATGGCCAAGAGTGACTCACTATACAGTGAGGATCATGATAGAGTCAACATAAGTGATGATCAGCAGACCAAGAAAGAGCTCAAGTCTTTAGAAGAGAAGCTGGACCTACTTCTTGCCAACAAAGCTAAGCTGGATCAGATGAAATCAGTTGGGGAACAACAACAAAAGCAGGTTGCTGAGATCAAGAAGATTGATGGTTTGGAAGGGCAAGAGGAGTTGTGCTTCATCAACAGCATTGGTACTTGGTACAAAAAGGAACCTAACTTTCAGTACAACAAATACCAGCCTAGGCAAAACACACCTCCTAGTTTTGGGAACAACAACAATCAGTCCACTCAAGCTCAAGGAAACTCTTCTCAAGCTACAGCTCCTGATTCAAGTATGGAGTCAATGTTCAAGCAGATAATGGATGCTCAGTCTAGATTAGCAAAGGACATTGGTCATGAATTCCAAACCGTGCACTCCAAGATTGATACTAGCTATACCGAGCTGGACAACAAGTTCCTACTACTTGCCTCTCGCTTCAACGCTTTGGAGAGTCAGGTCGCCTCTACGCCATCATCTTCCAAGAGCCCAATGGGATCACTTCTAGGGAAACCAGATAAGAATCTCAAGGAGTCTTGCAATGTTGTCATATATACTACTTCTTCAAAGATTGAGCTGAGTGATCATGAGAAAGAGGTGGATGAGATTGAAAGACTTTTGCATGGAACAGAGATTGTAGCAACAGCTGAAGCACATATGGTGGATAAGGTTATGGAAAGGGTTCAGGTGCAAGTTGAAAGGAAAGTTGAAGCAACAAATCTGCAGAGAGCTGAGCCTAGGGCTGAAAAACAAGTTGAGAGGAGAGCTGACAACAAGCTGAAAGAGGTTAAGCTAGAAGAAGCCACTGAGGTTGAGCTGTCACCATATGAGGTCCCACTCCCATTTCCACAAACGGTCCTCACCAAAGCTCAGAAGAAGGTTATCTCCAAGTTCAGGAAGGACCTAAGTGATGTTGGCGTCAACCTTCCAGAGATCTCGGGTATGCGTGAGGCTCATGTCCAAATGCTGCTGATCCAGGACATTCTCACTCACAAAGAAGAAGTAGCAGAGCTCCTGAACATCTCAACACTGCAGCTTGACCCACCAGTCCCTCCAAAGTCTCTTCCTAATCTTGGACACCAAGGGATGTTCACTTTACCTTGCTCCCTTGGTCAGCTCACTCTTAAAGATGCTCTTGTTGATTCTGGTGCTAGTGTGAATGTAATCTCAATGGAGATGGTGAAGAGTATAGGGATTGAGAGTATGGAACCAGACAAGTCTTCACTACAGTTTGGGGATTCCTCTTCTACAACCCCACTTGGTATCATTAAAGACTTCCCTTTGAAGATTGGATCATGCACCATTCCCATTGACCTCACTGTCCTTAACATGGCGACTGGGAAGAGAGTTCCTTTGGTCTTGGGCACACCTTTCCTCACAACAGTTGGAGCTTGCATTGACTTTCCCAACAAGAAGGTCACTCTTATGAATGTGAACAAAGCTGTCTCCTACCCATTACAACCTCCATTGGATGCTGGCTATTGTGGGACAATCACTTTTGGACAAGAAGCTGATAAGAAGCCCCAAGATGAAGTTGTTGTTTGTGAGACAAAAGGTCTCAATGGAGAGACTTCTAAAGAGTTGTGTGTTGAGCACTTTGAAAGTACTAAAAAGGAGGGGATGAGTGGAACCTCAAAGGCCACTCATGGCAAGAAGAAGATGCTGCAAGAACCTCATCCTCCACCTCTTGATATGCTCCCACACACTCTCACTCTCCATCCAATGAAGCTCAAGGATGGTGTCATTGAGTACAAGCTCAGGTGTAAGGGCAAGTCAAGGCCATTCTCAAATGCAAGAGCCATCCTCAACCCTCAGCTCCAAGATGATCCAGTCAAGCTTCAAGAACTCCTCTCTCAGGTCCTCACTATCACTCTTGAAGGTGGGAAGGACCCTCCTTCTCACTAACCAGACTTAAAACAAGCTCACTTGGGAGGAAGTCCCATGACTATCCCTGTACATATGTCTTTTGGATTTTCATTTAAAGACCCATGGAAGAAGGAAGGGGACCAGACTCTACTCCTTAGACACCAATACCTCTTCTCACGCTCCATAGAGGTACTCCTTCACCTTTCCTTGTATATACCATTTTCATTTGCATTTAGACTTTGTTTTGGTCATCTCTCTCCACTTTTCACACAGAGACTGTGTGAATTAAGTGTGGGGGAGGTGCAAGTTGCTGATAATCTTGTGTTTTATGTCATAAGCATCCATTTGTAGATAATTATCGCATAGAAAATCCATAAAAACTTAAAAATTTTGAAAAATACAAAAAGAATCATGTAGTTGCATTTGCATTCTTAAGATTGAGTCTAGAAGCATGCATATAGGTTGCATTCATGCATAAGGGGATGATTTTACCTTGTAAAGATGCTCATGCTAAGTTCTCATTTTGGTAACCTTTGTAATCATGACAATTAGATTGAGCATTCTCTTGATAGCTTGTAGACTTTGTGCCTTGAATTCTCTGCTCAAAACTCATTGGATTGTTTGAAACTCTCTCTTTGAAGATGCTCCTGTCTTATTTAAACTTAATGTCTCTTGCTTATGGTCCTTTGTGTGCTAAGTCATGGCTTATACACACTTGAATTGTCTTATCCTTCTTGTCCAATCTTTTTGACAATTTCAAGTGGCACTCCACACCCTGAACCCAAAGCTTTCTTTCAAACCTTCATTGTTTGTTGAGTAAGGTCTTTTTGGAAAGCTTTGCATGTGCATAATGTTGAGAGTATCGGGGTCGACAATGCTTAATCTCCATTATAGCTAGATTAGACACATCTTTGTCTAGCACTTAGGATTGGGTGGTGAGTGTTGTTGACTTTATCTTTGGGAGTATGGTTTGGTTAAGAAAGAGAAGATTAAACTTTTAGAACCCTAAGAGTGATTATCTTGTCTCAAGGGATTATAATTTGTGATCCTTAGCTCAAAGCATTAATGTCTTGGCCCCCAAATAAAAAAAATAAAATAAAATTAAAAAAATAAAAAAATAAAAATGTGAAAAAGGGGGCTAGCAAAGTTTAGAAAGAGCTAAGTTGAATCTAAAAGTGTAAATAAAAAAAATCCCTTGATTGACTCCATAAAAGAAAAAAGTTCTATTTAAAGAACTGTTTTGAGTTCTTTGGGATATCTTGGTGAGTGATGAGAGTTGGGTTTTGGCATTTGAATTTGAAGTTTGAACTTGTATATGTATGGGGAAGGGTAGAACAATGGAGATTGAGCATTGTATGCATGAGTTGATCCCTTTCTTAGATATATTATGTGCATTACCAAATCTACTTTGTTTTGAGAGTAAACCACCTTTAAAGATTGTTTTGAACTTCTTATTTCATCATTGAACAAAAACATTTCCTTTCCAAACCAAATGACTTGGACCTTTTGACCATTTGCAAGATTTTCTATTGAGTTTGCTTAATGATTGTTAGAGAATTGTTGGATTTGGGTTTGTGGAATCATAATGATGAGTGTAGAGATCAAAAGGGTTGAATAGGCCTAGAGAAGTTAAAGAAGAATGGAAGTTTTGCTCTAGCTAGTTGTTATGATTATGCAAGGTTGTTAGGATGAGAGCTAAGAAGAGCATCTTTTGGTTATGAAACCCATGTTTTCAAACCTCTCCTCCTTGCTTCTTGAAAGTTTACTTGAGGACAAGTAAAGGACTAGTGTGGGGAGTTGATATCTTGCATATTTACATGTTTTTAGCTTTCATATCTTATGCATTTTGATCATATAGCTTAGATTTTAGTGTCTTTAGGATCCATATTGCATTCATATGTCCCTATCAGGTGTTGGAGCATACTATGAGATGATGTGAAGTGTTTAAGAGCTCAAAGATCCAAAGGAGGTGAAGAATGAAGCTCAGCAAACCAAGTACTCTCTTAGACTCGACTAGACCGGAATGTCGAGACCGGAGTCACCATGCCGGGCGTGAAGAGACAGGACCTGATTGTGAGGACCGGGAAGTACACCCCGGGCGTGAAGCCATGGACCGGAATGGAGGACCGTGAAGAGCAAGTCGGGCGTGAAGCCATGGACCGGAATGGAAGACCGTGAAGAGCAAGCCGGGCGTGAGGCAGGACCGGGATCACCATGGCGGGCGTGAAGAGAAGAGAGTGTGGTCGAGGCTGGTTTTCTCAAACCGGTCCGGTTCGACCCAATTCAACCTTGGGTCATTTTAAACACTATTTTGAAGTTCTAATTAGCCCTATACAAAGGGCATTCTAGTCTTTTATCATATGTGTCTCTCTTTACCCTAAACCTAAGTATAAATACTTGTAATCTCCATTTTGGAGAGATGATCTTATTTTCTCTTAAGAATCACAAAACCTCATTTGGGTGAAAGTTCTTCCCTTTTGTTCTTGTGTTCTTAAGTGTTTATAATTTCATTTCCTGCTTTCTTAAACATGATTAAGCTTGGAAACCTCATGGGTTCAAGAGTAATCATGGTGATTAGTGAGTAATCCACTTTTGGATTCATGGGTTAGGGAGATTAAGGGTGATTAAGCTTGATCTAGGATGTTTAGGTGTCGATCCTTCTTAATCCTTGCTAGTAGAGTGTTTTTAATGCTTCTTTAGAGCTGGCCTCTCTAAAGTTGAGTTCTAGACATTTCCCACCCACAAGGTGTTCGATGAAATGTCTGAACCAACTCTCCTAAGCTTTTAACATACTCTACAAAGAGATTTGTTGTTAAAGGTGTTAAGATGGCTATTAGACTTGTCATTAATGATTGCTTCCTAAACATTCAACCAAAGAGATTTGATGCTTGAGTTTTGGAAGTGAATGAGCATTAATCTAGAGATAGAGTTTGTTTACTCTTGTGTCTAGGTCTAAGGTAGATAGATTGATTTAAAGCTGACACCTTTAGATTAAGTTTGATCACCCAAGGTCTAAATCCCTTATCCCATGAGTTCTTCTTCTCATAATCAAAGAAAGTTTCTATCTTTATTGCTTTTTAGTATTGTTCTTAGCATAAAAACCATTCACTCAATCATTAGACTTAGATTAAGTATAGGCTTGTATTCTCTTTGCTTTAAAATGAACTAGGAATGGATTGACATCTGAAGTACTACTTTGATTTGCATAATTGGACCCTTGAAAAGTCCCCTTATCAAATTGGCGCCGTTGCCAATCCTAGTTTGATTTTGACATTGAGATTTGGTCACTTGCTTGAGACTAAGTCATTTTTATTATTGCTGTTTGTGATATTGATTCTCTCCCTGCAAAGCTTGGTGCATTTCAGGTGTATGAACTTGAGGAGCAGAGGTTCATCAAGCCTTGTTCCAAGAGTTGAAGACATAGCTGCACTTGAGAGAGAGTTAGTAAGAAAGAGAAGAGAAGAAGAGCAACATGTTCACTTGCAGAGATTGGGGTTTGATATGGAGAACCTACCTCAACAAGAAGCTGCTCAAGCTGGTATTGGTCAAGGAGCTTCCAACCTTAGACCTCAGCGCCAGCCACAACACCCTCCACGCCAAGCTAGAGCCATTGGGGCCTATGATCAACCTCACATCAATGGTCATAGGTTGGGAATAAGAGCGCCTGCTGTGGAGAAAAACAACTTTGAGATCAAGTCAGGACTGCTCAACATCATTGAGAACAACAAGTATCATGGTCTTGCTACTGAAGATCCTTTTGACAACTTGGACAAGTTTGATAGCTACTGTGGTTTGTCCAAGACCAATGGAGTGTCAGAAGATGCTTTGAAGCTCAGGCTCTTCCCTTTCTCTCTAGGAGACAAGGCAAGACAGTGGGAGAAGTCTCTCCCAAGTGACTCTATCACTACTTGGGATGAGTGCAAGGAAGCCTTTCTAGACAAGTTCTTCTCCATCTCTAGGACAGCTAAGATCAGGAATGAGATCTCTGGGTTTCAGCAGAGGAACTTAGAAAGTTTCAGTGAAGCATGGGAGAGGTTCAAAGGCTACCAAGCTCATTGCCCACACCATGGCTTCTCAAAAGAGAGCTTGTTGGGTACCTTCTACAGGGGGGCTATACCACAGTGCAGAAACAGACTTGATACAGCCAGCAATGGATTCTTCTTGGCCAGAAACGAGGTGGATGCAGAGGAGCTGATAGAGAACATGGCCAAGAGTGACTCACTATACAGTGAGGATCATGATAGAGTCAACATAAGTGATGATCAGCAGACCAAGAAAGAGCTCAAGTCTTTAGAAGAGAAGCTGGACCTACTTCTTGCCAACAAAGCTAAGCTGGATCAGATGAAATCAGTTGGGGAACAACAACAAAAGCAGGTTGCTGAGATCAAGAAGATTGATGGTTTGGAAGGGCAAGAGGAGTTGTGCTTCATCAACAGCAATGGTACTTGGTACAAAAAGGAACCTAACTTTCAGTACAACAAATACCAGCCTAGGCAAAACACACCTCCTAGTTTTGGGAACAACAACAATCAGTCCACTCAAGCTCAAGGAAACTCTTCTCAAGCTACAGCTCCTGATTCAAGTATGGAGTCAATGTTCAAGCAGATAATGGATGCTCAGTCTAGATTAGCAAAGGACATTGGTCATGAATTCCAAACCGTGCACTCCAAGATTGATACTAGCTATACCGAGCTGAACAACAAGTTCCTACTACTTGCCTCTCGCTTCAACGCTTTGGAGAGTCAGGTCGCCTCTATGCCATCATCTTCCAAGAGCCCAATGGGATCACTACTAGGGAAACCAGATAAGAATCTCAAGGAGTCTTGCAATGTTGTCATATATACTACTTCTTCAAAGATTGAGCTGAGTGATCATGAGAAAGAGGTGGATGAGACTGAAAGACTTTTGCATGGAACATAGATTGTAGCAACAGCTGAAGCACATATGGTGGATAAGGTTATGGAAAGGGTTCAGGTGCAAGTTGAAAGGAAAGTTGAAGCAACAAATCTGCAGAGAGCTGAGCCTAGGGCTGAAAAACAAGTTGAGAGGAGAGCTGACATCAAGCTGAAAGAGGTTAAGCTAGAAGAAGCCACTGAGGTTGAGCTGTCACCATATGAGGTCCCACTCCCATTTCCACAAACGGTCCTCACCAAAGCTCAGAAGAAGGTTATCTCCAAGTTCAGGAAGGACCTAAGTGATGTTGGCGTCAACCTTCCAGAGATCTCGGGTATGCGTGAGGCTCATGTCCAAATGCTGCTCATCCAGGACATTCTCACTCACAAAGAAGAAGTAGCAGAGCTCCTGAACATCTCAACACTGCAGCTTGACCCACCAGTCCCTCCAAAGTCTCTTCCTAAGCTTGGACACCAAGGGATGTTCACTTTACCTTGCTCCCTTGGTCAGCTCACTCTTAAAGATGCTCTTGTTGATTCTGGTGCTAGTGTGAATGTAATCTCAATGGAGATGGTGAAGAGTATAGGGATTGAGAGTATGGAACCAGACAAGTCTTCACTACAGTTTGGGGATTCCTCTTCTACAACCCCACTTGGTATCATTAAAGACTTCCCTTTGAAGATTGGATCATGCACCATTCCCATTGACCTCACTGTCCTTAACATGGCGACTGGGAAGAGAGTTCCTTTGGTCTTGGGCACACCTTTCCTCACAACAGTTGGAGCTTGCATTGACTTTCCCAACAAGAAGGTCACTCTTATGAATGTGAACAAAGCTGTCTCCTACCCATTACAACCTCCATTGGATGCTGGCTATTGTGGGACAATCACTTTTGGACAAGAAGCTGATAAGAAGCCCCAAGATGAAGTTGTTGTTTGTGAGACAAAAGGTCTCAATGGAGAGACTTCTAAAGAGTTGTGTGTTGAGCACTTTGAAAGTACTAAAAAGGAGGGGATGAGTGGAACCTCAAAGGCCACTCATGGCAAGAAGAAGATGCTGCAAGAACCTCATCCTCCACCTCTTGATATGCTCCCACACACTCTCACTCTCCATCCAATGAAGCTCAAGGATGGTGTCATTGAGTACAAGCTCAGGTGTAAGGGCAAGTCAAGGCCATTCTCAAATGCAAGAGCCATCCTCAACCCTCAGCTCCAAGATGATCCAGTCAAGCTTCAAGAACTCCTCTCTCAGGTCCTCACTATCACTCTTGAAGGTGGGAAGGACCCTCCTTCTCACTAACCAAAAGAAGGAAAGTCAAGCTAGAGACTTAAAACAAGCTCACTTGGGAGGAAGTCCCATGACTATCCCTGTACATATGTCTTTTGGATTTTCATTTAAAGACCCATGGAAGAAGGAAGGGGACCAGACTCTACTCCTTAGACACCAATACCTCTTCTCACGCTCCATAGAGGTACTCCTTCACCTTTCCTTGTATATACCATTTTCATTTGCATTTAGACTTTGTTTTGGTCATCTCTCTCCACTTTTCACACAGAGACTGTGTGAATTAAGTGTGGGGGAGGTGCAAGTTGCTGATAATCTTGTGTTTTATGTCATAAGCATCCATTTGTAGGTAATTATCGCATAGAAAATCCATAAAAACTTAAAAATTTTGAAAAATACAAAAAGAATCATGTAGTTGCATTTGCATTCTTAAGATTGAGTCTAGAAGCATGCATATAGGTTGCATTCATGCATAAGGGGATGATTTTACCTTGTAAAGATGCTCATGCTAAGTTCTCATTTTGGTAACCTTTGTAATCATGACAATTAGATTGAGCATTCTCTTGATAGCTTGTAGACTTTGTGCCTTGAATTCTCTTCTCAAAACTCATTGGATTGTTTGAAACTCTCTCTTTGAAGATGCTCCTGTCTTATTTAAACTTAATGTCTCTTGCTTATGGTCCTTTGTGTGCTAAGTCATGGCTTATACACACTTGAATTGTCTTATCCGTCTTGTCCAATCTTTTTGACAATTTCAAGTGGCACTCCACACCCTGAACCCAAAGCTTTCTTTCAAACCTTCATTGTTTGTTGAGTGAGGTCTTTTTGGAAAGCTTTGCATGTGCATAATGTTGAGAGTATCGGGGTCGACAATGCTTAATCTCCATTATAGCTAGATTAGACACATCTTTGTCTAGCACTTAGGATTGGGTGGTGAGTGTTGTTGACTTTATCTTTGGGAGTATGGTTTGGTTAAGAAAGAGAAGATTAAACTTTTAGAACCCTAAGAGTGATTATCTTGTCTCGAGGGATTATAATTTGTGATCCTTAGCTCAAAGCATTAATGTCTTGGCCCCCAAATAAAAAAAATAAAATAAAATAAAAAAATAAAAAAATAAAAATGTGAAAAAGGGGGCTAGCAAAGTTTAGAAAGAGCTAAGTTGAATCTAAAAGTGTAAATAAAAAAAATCCTTTGATTGACTCCATAAAAGAAAAAAGTTCTATTTAAAGAACTGTTTTGAGTTCTTTGGGATATCTTGGTGAGTGATGAGAGTTGGGTTTTGGCATTTGAATTTGAAGTTTGAACTTGTATATGTATGGGGAAGGGTAGAACAATGGAGATTGAGCATTGTATGCATGAGTTGATCCCTTTCTTAGATATATTATGTGCATTACCAAAGCTACTTTGTTTTGAGAGTAAACCACCTTTAAAGATTGTTTTGAACTTCTTATTTCATCATTGAACAAAAACATTTCCTTTCCAAACCAAATGACTTGGACCTTTTGACCATTTGCAAGATTTTCTATTGAGCTTGCTTAATGATTGTTAGAGAATTGTTGGATTTGGGTTTGTGGAATCATAATGATGAGTGTAGAGATCAAAAGGGTTGAATAGGCCTAGAGAAGTTAAAGAAGAATGGAAGTTTTGCTCTAGCTAGTTGTTATGATTATGCAAGGTTGTTAGGATGAGAGCTAAGAAGAGCATCTTTTGGTTATGAAACCCATGTTTTCAAACCTCTCCTCCTTGCTTCTTGAAAGTTTACTTGAGGACAAGTAAAGGACTAGTGTGGGGAGTTGATATCTTGCATATTTACATGTTTTTAGCTTTCATATCTTATGCATTTTGATCATATAGCTTAGATTTTAGTGTCTTTAGGATCCATATTGCATTCATATGTCCCTATCAGGTGTTGGAGCATACTATGAGATGATGTGAAGTGTTTAAGAGCTCAAAGATCCAAAGGAGGTGAAGAATGAAGCTCAGCAAACCAAGTACTCTCTTAGACTCGACTAGACCGTAATGTCGAGACCGGAGTCACCATGCCGGGCGTGAAGAGACAGGACCTGATTGTGAGGACCGGGAAGTACACCCCGGGCGTGAAGCCATGGACCGGAATGGAGGACCGTGAAGAGCAAGTCGGGCGTGAAGCCATGGACCGGAATGGAAGACCGTGAAGAGCAAGCCGGGCGTGAGGCAGGACCGGGATGCAGGACCGGGATCACCATGTCGGGCGTGAAGAGAAGAGAGTGTGGTCGAGGCTGGTTTTCTCAAACCAGTCCGGTTCGATCCAATTCAACCTTGGGTCATTTTAAACACTATTTTGAAGTTCTAATTAGCCCTATACAAAGGGCATTCTAGTCTTTTATCATATGTGTCTCTCTTTACCCTAAACCTAAGTATAAATACTTGTAATCTCCATTTTGGAGAGATGATCTTATTTTCTCTTAAGAATCACAAAACCTCTTTTGGGTGAAAGTTCTTCCCTTTTGTTCTTGTGTTCTTAAGTGTTTATAATTTCATTTCCTGCTTTCTTAAACATGATTAAGCTTGGAAACCTCATGGGTTCAAGAGTAATCATGGTGATTAGTGAGTAATCCACTTTTGGATTCATGGGTTAGGGAGATTAAGGGTGATTAAGCTTGATCTAGGATGTTTAGGTGTAGATCCTTCTTAATCCTTGCTAGTAGAGTGTTTTTAATGCTTCTTTAGAGCTGGCCTCTCTAAAGTTGAGTTCTAGACATTTCCCACCCACAAGGTGTTCGATGAAATGTCTGAACCAACTCTCCTAAGCTTTTAACATACTCTACAAAGAGATTTGTTGTTAAAGGTGTTAAGATGGCTATTAGACTTGTCATTAATGATTGCTTCCTAAACATTCAACCAAAGAGATTTGATGCTTGAGTTTTGGAAGTGAATGAGCATTAATCTAGAGATAGAGTTTGTTTACTCTTGTGTCTAGGTCTAAGGTAGATAGATTGATTTAAAGCTGACACCTTTAGATTAAGTTTGATCACCCAAGGTCTAAATCCCTTATCCCATGAGTTCTTATTCTCATAATCAAAGAAAGTTTCTATCTTTATTGCTTTTTAGTATTGTTCTTACCATAAAAACCATTCACTCAATCATTAGACTTAGATTAAGTATAGGCTTGTATTCTCTTTGCTTTAAAATGAACTAGGAATGGATTGACATCTGAAGTACTACTTTGATTTGCATAATTGGACCCTTGAAAAGTCCCCTTATCAAATTGGCGCCGTTGCCAATCCTAGTTTGATTTTGACATTGAGATTTGGTCACTTGCTTGAGACTAAGTCATTTTTATTATTGCTGTTTGTGATATTGATTCTCTCCCTGCAAAGCTTGGTGCATTTCAGGTGTATGAACTTGAGGAGCAGAGGTTCATCAAGCCTTGTTCCAAGAGTTGAAGACATAGCTGCACTTGAGAGAGAGTTAGTAAGAAAGAGAAGAGAAGAAGAGCAACATGTTCACTTGCAGAAATTGGGGTTTGATATGGAGAACCTACCTCAACAAGAAGCTGCTCAAGCTGGTATTGGTCAAGGAGCTTCCAACCTTAGACCTCAGCGCCAGCCACAACACCCTCCACACCAAGCTAGAGCCATTGGGGCCTATGATCAACCTCACATCAATGGTCATAGGTTGGGAATAAGAGCGCCTGCTGTGGAGAAAAACAACTTTGAGATCAAGTCAGGACTGCTCAACATCATTGAGAACAACAAGTATCATGGTCTTGCTACTGAAGATCCTTTTGACCACTTGGACAAGTTTGATAGCTACTGTGGTTTGTCCAAGACCAATGGAGTGTCAGAAGATGCTTTGAAGCTCAGGCTCTTCCCTTTCTCTCTAGGAGACAAGGCAAGACAGTGGGAGAAGTCTCTCCCAAGTGACTCTATCACTACTTGGGATGAGTGCAAGAAAGCCTTTCTAGACAAGTTCTTCTCCATCTCTAGAACAGCTAAGATCAGGAATGAGATCTCTGGGTTTCAGCAGAGGAACTTAGAAAGTTTCAGTGAAGCATGGGAGAGGTTCAAAGGCTACCAAGCTCATTGCCCACACCATGGCTTCTCCAAAGAGAGCTTGTTGGGTACCTTCTACAGGGGGGCTATACCACAGTGCAGAAACAGACTTGATACAGCCAGCAATGGATTCTTCTTGGCCAGAAACGAGGTGGATGCAGAGGAGCTGATAGAGAACATGGCCAAGAGTGACTCACTATACAGTGAGGATCATGATAGAGTCAACAGAAGTGATGATCAGCAGACCAAGAAAGAGCTCAAGTCTTTAGAAGAGAAGCTTGACCTACTTCTTGCCAAGAAAGCTAAGCTGGATCAGATGAAATCAGTTGGGGAACAACAACAAAAGCAGGTTGCTGAGATCAAGAAGATTGATGGTTTGGAAGGGCAAGAGGAGTTGTGCTTCATCAACAGCAATGGTACTTGGTACAAAAAGGAACCTAACTTTCAGTACAACAAATACCAGCCTAGGCAAAACACACCTCCTAGTTTTGGGAACAACAACAATCAGTCCACTCAAGCTCAAGGAAACTCTTCTCAAGCTACAGCTCCTGATTCAAGTATGGAGTCAATGTTCAAGCAGATAATGGATGCTCAGTCTAGATTAGCAAAGGACATTGGTCATGAATTCCAAACCGTGCACTCCAAGATTGATTCTAGCTATACCGAGCTGAACAACAAGTTCCTACTACTTGCCTCTCGCTTCAACGCTTTGGAGAGTCAGGTCGCCTCTATGCCATCATCTTCCAAGAGCCCAATGGGATCACTACTAGGGAAACCAGATAAGAATCTCAAGGAGTCTTGCAATGTTGTCATATATACTACTTCTTCAAAGATTGAGCTGAGTGATCATGAGAAAGAGGTGGATGAGATTGAAAGACTTTTGCATGGAACAGAGATTGTAGCAACAGCTGAAGCACATATGGTGGATAAGGTTATGGAAAGGGTTCAGGTGCAAGTTGAAAGGAAAGTTGAAGCAACAAATCTGCAGAGAGCTGAGCCTAGGGCTGAAAAACAAGTTGAGAGGAGAGCTGACAACAAGCTGAAAGAGGTTAAGCTAGAAGAAGCCACTGAGGTTGAGCTGTCACCATATGAGGTCCCACTCCCATTTCCACAAACGGTCCTCACCAAAGCTCAGAAGAAGGTTATCTCCAAGTTCAGGAAGGACCTAAGTGATGTTGGCGTCAACCTTCCAGAGATCTCGGGTATGCGTGAGGCTCATGTCCAAATGCTGCTCATCCAGGACATTCTCACTCACAAAGAAGAAGTAGCAGAGCTCCTGAACATCTCAACACTGCAGCTTGACCCACCAGTCCCTCCAAAGTCTCTTCCTAAGCTTGGACACCAAGGGATGTTCACTTTACCTTGCTCCCTTGGTCAGCTCACTCTTAAAGATGCTCTTGTTGATTCTGGTGCTAGTGTGAATGTAATCTCAATGGAGATGGTGAAGAGTATAGGGATTGAGAGTATGGAACCAGACAAGTCTTCACTACAGTTTGGGGATTCCTCTTCTACAACCCCACTTGGTATCATTAAATACTTCCCTTTGAAGATTGGATCATGCACCATTCCCATTGACCTCACTGTCCTTAACATGGCGACTGGGAAGAGAGTTCCTTTGGTCTTGGGCACACCTTTCCTCACAACAGTTGGAGCTTGCATTGACTTTCCCAACAAGAAGGTCACTCTTATGAATGTGAACAAAGCTGTCTCCTACCCATTACAACCTCCATTGGATGCTGGCTATTGTGGGACAATCACTTTTGGACAAGAAGCTGATAAGAAGCCCCAAGATGAAGTTGTTGTTTGTGAGACAAAAGGTCTCAATGGAGAGACTTCTAAAGAGTTGTGTGTTGAGCACTTGGAAAGTACTAAAAAGGAGGGGATGAGTGGAACCTCAAGGCCACTCATGGCAAGAAGAAGATGCTGCAAGAACCTCATCCTCCACCTCTTGATATGCTCCCACACACTCTCACTCTCCATCCAATGAAGCTCAAGGATGGTGTCATTGAGTACAAGCTCAGGTGTAAGGGCAAGTCAAGGCCATTCTCAGGTCCTCACTATCACTCTTGAAGGTGGGAAGGACCCTCCTTCTCACTAACCAAAAGAAGGAAAGTCAAGCTAGAGACTTAAAACAAGCTCACTTGGGAGGAAGTCCCATGACTATCCCTGTACATATGTCTTTTGGATTTTCATTTAAAGACCCATGGAAGAAGGAAGGCGACCAGACTCTACTCCTTAGACACCAATACCTCTTCTCACGCTCCATAGAGGTACTCCTTCACCTTTCCTTGTATATACCATTTTCATTTGCATTTAGACTTTGTTTTGGTCATCTCTCTCCACTTTTCACACAGAGACTGTGTGAATTAAGTGTGGGGGAGGTGCAAGTTGCTGATAATCTTGTGTTTTATGTCATAAGCATCCATTTGTAGATAATTATCGCATAGAAAATCCATAAAAACTTAAAAATTTTGAAAAATACAAAAAGAATCATGTAGTTGCATTTGCATTCTTAAGATTGAGTCTAGAAGCATGCATATAGGTTGCATTCATGCATAAGGGGGTGATTTTACCTTGTAAAGATGCTCATGCTAAGTTCTCATTTTGGTAACCTTTGTAATCATGACAATTAGATTGAGCATTCTCTTGATAGCTTGTAGACTTTGTGCCTTGAATTCTCTTCTCAAAACTCATTGGATTGTTTGAAACTCTCTCTTTGAAGATGCTCCTGTCTTATTTAAACTTAATGTCTCTTGCTTATGGTCCTTTGTGTGCTAAGTCATGGCTTATACACACTTGAATTGTCTTATCCTTCTTGTCCAATCTTTTTGACAATTTCAAGTGGCACTCCACACCCTGAACCCAAAGCTTTCTTTCAAACCTTCATTGTTTGTTGAGTGAGGTCTTTTTGGAAAGCTTTGCATGTGCATAATGTTGAGAGTATCGGGGTCGACAATGCTTAATCTCCATTCTAGCTAGATTAGACACATCTTTGTCTAGCACTTAGGATTGGGTGGTGAGTGTTGTTGACTTTATCTTTGGGAGTATGGTTTGGTTAAGAAAGAGAAGATTAAACTTTTAGAACCCTAAGAGTGATTATCTTGTCTCAAGGGATTATAATTTGTGATCCTTAGCTCAAAGCATTAATGTCTTGGCCCCCAAATAAAAAAAAATATAAAAAAATAAAAAAATAAAAAAATAAAAATGTGAAAAAGGGGGCTAGCAAAGTTTAGAAAGAGCTAAGTTGAATCTAAAAGTGTAAATAAAAAAAATCTCTTGATTGACTCCATAAAAGAAAAGAGTTCTATTTAAAGAACTGTTTTGAGTTCTTTGGGATATCTTGGTGAGTGATGAGAGTTGGGTTTTGGCATTTGAATTTGAAGTTTGAACTTGTATATGTATGGGGAAGGGTAAAACAATGGAGATTGAGCATTGTATGCATGAGTTGATCCCTTTCTTAGATATATTATGTGCATTACCAAAGCTACTTTGTTTTGAGAGTAAACCACCTTTAAAGATTGTTTTGAACTTCTTATTTCATCATTGAACAAAAACATTTCCTTTCCAAACCAAATGACTTGGACCTTTTGACCATTTGCAAGATTTTCTATTGAGTTTGCTTAATGATTGTTAGAGAATTGTTGGATTTGGGTTTGTGGAATCATAATGATGAGTGTAGAGATCAAAAGAGTTGAATAGGCCTAGAGAAGTTAGAGAAGAATGGAAGTTTTGCTCTAGCTAGTTGTTATGACTATGCAAGGTTGTTAGGATGAGAGCTAAGAAGAGCATCTTTTGGTTATGAAACCCATGTTTTCAAACCTCTCCTCCTTGCTTCTTGAAAGTTTACTTGAGGACAAGTAAAGGACTAGTGTGGGGAGTTGATACCTTGCATATTTACATGTTTTTAGCTTTCATATCTTATGCATTTTGATCATATAGCTTAGATTTTAGTGTCTTTAGGATCCATATTGCATTCATATGTCCCTATCAGGTGTTGGAGCATACTATGAGATGATGTGAAGTGTTTAAGAGCTCAAAGATCCAAAGGAGGTGAAGAATGAAGCTCAGCAAACCAAGTACTCTCTTAGACTCGACTAGACCGGAATGTCGAGACCGGAGTCACCATGCCGGGCGTGAAGAGACAGGACCGGATTGTGAGGACCGGGAAGTACACCCCGGGCGTGAAGCCATGGACCGGAATGGAGGACTGTGAAGAGCAAGCCGGGCGTGAAGCCATGGACCGGAATGGAGGACCGTGAAGAGCAAGCCGGGCGTGAGGCAGGACCGGGATCACCATGCCGGGCGTGAAGAGAAGAGAGTGTGGCCGAGGCTGGTTTTCTCAAACCGGTCCGGTTCGACCCAATTCGACCTTGGGTCATTTTAAACACTATTTTGAAGTTCTAATTAGCCCTATACAAAGGGCATTCTAGTCTTTTATCATATGTGTCTCTCTTTACCCTAAACCTAAGTATAAATACTTGTAATCTCCATTTTGGAGAGATGATCTTATTTTCTCTTAAGAATCACAAAACCTCTTTTGGGTGAAAGTTCTTCCCTTTTGTTCTTGTGTTCTTAAGTGTTTATAATTTCATTTCTTGCTTTCTTAAACATGATTAAGCTTGGAAACCTCATGGGTTCAAGAGTAATCATGGTGATTAGTGAGTAATCCACTTTTGGATTCATGGGTTAGGGAGATTAAGGGTGATTAGGCTTGATCTAGGATGTTTAGGTGTAGATCCTTCTTAATCCTTGCTAGTAGAGTGTTTTTAATGCTTCTTTAGAGCTGGCCTCTCTAAAGTTGAGTTCTAGACATTTTCCACTCACAAGGTGTTCGATGAAATGTCTGAACCAACTCTCCTAAGCTTTTAACATACTCTACCAAAGAGATTTGTTGTTAAAGGTGTTAAGATGGCTATTAGACTTGTCATTAATGATTGCTTCCTAAACATTTAACCAAAGAGATTTGATGCTTGAGTTTTGGAAGTGAATGAGCATTAATCTAGAGATAGAGTTTGTTTACTCTTGTGTTTAGGTCTAAGGTAGATAGATTGATTTAAAGCTGACACCTTTAGATTAAGTTTGATCACCCAAGGTCTAAATCCCTTATCCCATGAGTTCTTCTTCTCATAATCAAAGAAAGTTTCTATCTTTATTGCTTTTTAGTATTGTTCTTAGCATAAAAACCATTCACTCAATCATTAGACTTAGATTAAGTATAGGCTTGTATTCTCTTTGCTTTAAAATGAACTAGGAATGGATTGACATCTGAAGTACTACTTTGATTTGCATAATTGGACCCTTGAAAAGTCTCCTTATCACCTTATAGGGACCTTCCCATCTAGAAGCGAGTTTTCCGGCTGATTTGTCCCTTATGTGGTCACAGACTCGCCTTAGGACCCAATCCCTTTTCTGGAAGGTTCTGGATCTGACCTTCTTGTTGTTGCTCTTGGCTACTTTCAACTGGTAGGACGCATTTCTAAGGCGGGCCGCCTCCCTCTTTTTATTAGCTCGTTGTTCTCCTCCTGGGAGAGGAATTCAGAGACCGTGGTCCTTACGTGCACCTCCGTGGGTATCACCGCTTCAGCACCATAGACAAGTGATAAGGGAGTCTCCTGGGTAGCCATCTTCGGGGTTGTCTGATAGGCCCAGAGTACTCCACGTAGCTCTTTTGCCCATCGCCCATGGGCGTCTTCTAGGCGCTTCTTGAGCATATTCACCACTGTCTTATTGGTGGATTCGGCTTGACCGTTAGATTGGGGATGTCGTGGTGTTGAATAGGAAAGCTTGATGTTCCAAAATTTGCAGAACTTTCGGAAGTTGTAGCTCGTGAACTGGGGTCCGTTGTCTGTGACGATCTCATGGGGAGTTCCGAAACGTGTGATCACGTTGGTCCATAGGAATTTTCTGATCTGGAGATCCGTTATCTTGGCTAGTGGTTCACCTTCTACCCACTTCGTGAAGTAATCGGTCACGACTAGGAGGAAGATCTTTTGCCCCGGTGCCATAGGGAATTTCCCCATGATATACATGCCCCACTTTCGGAATGCCAAGGAGAACTTAGAGATTTGAGGTTCTCCGGTGGAAGATTGGAGACTGGCGAGTGTTTCTGGCATTAGCTACAGAGCTTGGCTTGTTTGAGGGAGTCCCTTGCCATGGTTGGCCAGTAGTATCCAGCCCTTCTGGCTCTGAGTACCAGGCTCCGGCCACTAAAATGGGAACCACACTCTCCCTCATGGAGCTCTTCCAGTGTCCTAGCGGCTTCTCTAGGGGTAAGACATCGTAGATAGGGTCCTGAAAAGGATCTTCGGTATAGTTTCCCCTCGGAAAAGCAGTACCTGGCTGTTTGGCGCCTTGTCTTCCGACTTTCATCTTGATCTTCAGGCAAGGTGTCGTACCTCAGATAGCTAATTATGTCATCCAGGTCTCTCCTTCGTCTACTACGGATACTTCTTCAGGCTCCGTCTCCTTTTCGGTTGCGGGCCATTGGAGTACTAGTAATGGGATGCTCATATGACTTGTGGTTTCTAGGGCGGACCCTAGATTAGCTAGAGCGTCGGCCTGGGAGTTGTGCTCCTTAGGGATCTGGGTGAGCTTACAGTGTCGGAACCTGTTGAGTAGACGCTTAGCCACTGATAGGTGGCTGATCATACTCGGATCTTTTGCCTGGTAGTCTCCTTGGACTTGGCTTATGATCAGTTGTGAGTCTCCGAAGACCTGGATTTCTTATACCCCCATATGTTTGGCGAGTGTTAACTCTGCTATTAGAGCTTCATACTCAGCTTCGTTGTTCGTTGCTTTGAAGTTGCATCGTACGGCCCTTCAGGCTGATTCCCCCGTAGGGGAAGTTAGGACTAGTCCCACGCCTGCGCCCCTTACGTTACTAGACCCATCAACGTATAGTGTCCATTCGCCTTTCTCCCCTTCGCTATCACGAATCTTTACCTCCTCTTCCAAGGCTGGAAGCATGGCAGGAGAGAATTCGGCTACGAAATCTGCTAGGACTTGCGATTTGATGGCTGTTGCAGGCTGGAAGATCACATCGTACTCCCCCAACTCTATAGCCCATTTTTCTAGTCGTCCAGACACTTCCGGCTTATGAAGGAATGCCTTGATGGGAAAGGAGGTGACCACCACGATTTGATGAGCCTGGAAGTAGGGGCGCGTCTTTCGGGACACGTTAACTAAGGCAAGGGGCAGCTTCTCAAGGTGACTATAGCGGGTCTCCTTGTCTAGTAGAGATTTGCTCACGTAGTAGATAGGATGTTGTTTCCTTCCTTCTTCCCTCCGCGCTGACTGCATGCTCTGATATCGCCAGATAAAGCAATAGGACTTCCCCTTCCAAAGGTTTTGAGAGGAGAGGTGGAATAGTGAGATAGGCCTTAAGATCGGATAGGGCTTGCTCGCATTTATCGGTCCACTGGAAGTCCTTGGGGTCCTTCAAGGTTTCGAGGAAGGCATGTGACTTATCGGACAGCTTGGAGATGAATCTGCTCAGGGCGGCCATCCTTCCTGTCAGTCTTTGTACCTCCTTGATGTTGCGAGGGGAAGGTATCACCTGGATTGCTCTCACCTTCTCTGAGTTTGCTTCAATGCCCCTGTGGGTGACTATATACCCTAGGAACTTCCCAGAGCTTACCCCGAACGAGCACTTCGAAGGGTTCAGCTTCATGTTGTACCTCCTGAGAGTGGTGAAGGCTTGTTGAAGGTGCGAGATATGGTCCTCAGCGTCCAGGGAATTTACCAGCATATCATCAATATAAACCTCCATGTATGCTTTATTTGATCGGCGAACATCATGTTGACGAGCCTCTGATCGGTCGAACCTGCGTTCTTCAATCCGAAAGGCATGACCTTGTAACAATAGATGCCCCTTGAGGTCATAAACGAGGTCTTCTCTTGGTCGTCAGGATGCATTAGGATCTGGTTATATCTGGAGAATGCATCCATGAAACTCATCAGCTGATTACCAGCAGCTGCATCGACTAGCTTGTCGATGTGAGGCAAGGGGAAGGGGTCTTTAGGACAGGATTTATTAAGATCCGTGAAGCTGATACAGACTCTCCACTTCCCGTTCTTCTTCCTGACGATCACTACATTAGCTAACCATTCCGGGTATTGCACCTCTCGTATGAATCTGGCATCCAGTAGGTTCTTGACCTCTTCGTTGATTATCTCGTCCTTTTCAGGGGCGAATTTCCTCCTCTTCTGTCTGATAGGAGGATGCATTGGATCCACTTTGAGTTGATGCATGATGACGTCGGGATCAATCCCAGGCATGTCCTCATGGGACCAGGCAAAGCAATCGGAGTTGGATCTCAAGAAGTCGACCAATCTCCTTCTCAGGCCTTCCGGAAGCTTGGAGCCTATCTTTAAGTTTCGACCCAAGTTCCCTTCTGTGAGTGGAACTTCATCCATTTCTTCCACTTTTGGCTCTTCGGTATGCGGGGCCGGAAGCTTCTTCTGTAATTGCTATAAGGCTTTGGTCTTTCCCTTTAGGGTGGTCTGATAGCAGGACCTAGCATTTTCTTAATCTCCCTTGACCGCCTTAATGCCCCAAGGAGTTGGGAACTTGACCAACTGATGCAAAGTCGAAGGCACGGCTCCCATGTCGTGGATCCAATGCCTTCCTAGTATCACATTATACGATGAAGGGCAGTCGACGACTAGGAATTTCGTGGCCTGGTTTATCCCCTCGGCATACACGGGGAGAAGAAATTCTCCTAAGGTTTTCTTGACTTCTCCACTGAAGCCTACAAGGGGAGTCGCCTTTCTAGTTAGAGTTGTAGGTTCCAACCCTAGGTCGGCGAAGGCCGAATGGAAGATTATGTTGCTGGAGCTCCCATTGTCTACTAGTATTCGCTTAACCAAGCAGTTTGCTATGGTAAGTGAAATGACAAGAGCGTCGTGGTGAAGAGCAAGGGCCTTCTCCTGCTCCTTTGCAGTGAAGCTGATCTCGTCTGTTCCGAGGAGTAGGCGCTTAGGACCCTCGGCCTCTTGGCCGTTCCTGGCATTGCGAGTACTTCTCTTGGCAGCGGCACTACTAATTCCGCTTACCTCCAATCCGCCTGTGATAACATGGATCACTCGGTCTTGCTGTGGTGGCAATGCGGGGGCTGCTTTGGTAGGGAGACCGGGACCTTCCTTATTTAGAAGGTTCTTGGCCTTATCTGATAGGAACTCCCTTATATAGCCTTTCTTGAGGAGCTCGACGACTTCCATCTTCAAGGCTTTACAATCTTCCGTGGTGTGACCATGGTCACTATGGAACTCACACCATCGCTTGGGGTTTCCCATTAGCCTCGGGAGCCTTCATCTTAGGAGGCCACTTAACTTGTGGACCCATTTTTCGTAGGACACTGATCAGTTCCGGTTTGGATATCGCAAGATGAGAAATATTAGGCCAAGTGGACACCATCATCCCCTCGGATCTAGGCAAAGGTCGATGTTGGTATCTGCCCCTGCTTGGATTGCTGGTCTCCCTCGCGGTCTTGGGATGAGAGGGCTCATCGCGGTCATTCCTAGTTGGCTTTGAGGACTTCTGATCGTACTTCGGACATACTTTGGCCTTACTAGCAACATCTTCTTCCCACCTTACTTGGGCCCAAGCACGAGACAATACATCATCCATAGTCCTGCACTTGTATTTGATCAGTTCCTTGTAGAGATCTCCCTCCGGAAGTAGGCCCCCCTTGAAGGCTGAGATAGCCGTATCAGCGTTGCACTCAGGGATAGCCACCTTCTCTTGGTTGAAGCGTGCTATGTAGGAACGAAGGGGTTCGTTCCTATGCTGGAGGACTTCATAGAGGTCGTCTGAGTTCTTCTCTAGGTTGCGACTACTAGCAAATTTCTCTACGAACGCTAAGGGATGCAAAGGACTTGATGGACTTGGTAGGAAGATTGATGTACCACTGGAGAGCAGGGCCAGTCAAGGTTGATCCGAATCCCTTGCACATGGTATCTTCCCGTACGTCCCGGGGGATAGCTACTGCTAGCATGCGTTGCTTATACTGGGCGATATGATTGTCAGGATCCCAAGTACCTTCGTACATCTTTATGCTAGGGAAAGAGAACTTGCGAGGCATCTCCACCGAGGCAATTCTTCCACGAAAGGTGTGTCGGAGTAGGACCCCTGATTACTTCTCCGAACAGGGGGAGCTACCCCTGGGAGCCTTTCTACCATAGATTGGATGATGTCGAACCTTTCAGAGACCACCCTTTCGAAGTAGGCGGCTAAAGCCAGATCGAGATCCCAGGATCATCAGGTGAGTACTCCTCATCTTCCGTATTGGAATCACTATCCACTTGGACTCGGGTCCCGTCGTTTGTGGCTTCTCGGCCTTCGGGTTCGTCGTTGGCAGAAACGGGTCGATGAGGTGCATCTTCACCATCGCGTGGAGTATTGAGCGAAGCCATGGGTTGAGCCCTAGTTCGGAACCACTTTCGCTTGTTGCTAGTTTCACCGAGGGTATGGTTCTCTTGTCGGAGCACAAGATTCTCCGCTTCTATGGCGTCTAGCTTCTCGGCGCTCTGCTGTAGGTGCTTGGAGTGTTCTCCAAGTTGATCTTTTAGGGTTTTAACTTCGAGAAGAAGTTCCTGACCTCCAGGTGTGGTCTCCCGAGCTTTGTGAAGTTCGGTAACTTGACTTTGAAGGAACTCGAGCTTGTTGAGGAGTTTGATCTCCCTCGGGGTCATCTCTGCTTGATTAGTATCGTCACGTAGTTGGATCACTCCCTCCTTCTAGCGCCAAACTGTTAGGGTATTTTTGTGTAGGATCGTTTTAGTACAACGGAACACTAGAGAGTTTGAATGAGAGAGTTGTAAATCGAGAGCAAAGAGATGTTATTGAGTATATTCTTTGGGACTACAACGTATTGGTGTATAAACCCTAGTTCTAGTCGCCTAAACTCTAATCTCTTAGTCTCGAATCGTCGATCCCTTATTCTAGGGTTTGGGCTCCCCTTTTATAGTTGTAGATGTCGGCTTCAAGTAATAGAACTCTTCCATAATCGGAAAAATTTAAGTTTCCCCTTAGGCGGAAAACTTTTATTTTGCTCCAAGGTTCGATTCGGTCAAGGGGGTCGGACCTATGGCAGGGGTCGGTCCCTGGTTCCTTCTTGAGCAAGGGTCCGGAAGTCGGGGGGGCTATCCGGAAGCTGAAGAAAACTTATGTCTGGATATTTTTCCCCAACAATGTTCTCGACTTATATGACTTGTATGGTAAGAATCGAGCATCTCTTCGAGGACAATTTTGAAGTATCCCAAAAATGCTGACCAAAATTTCGGATTTCTTTTATAGCGCTATTACCCTTGTGTCGGGTGTACGAGAGCTATCTCTACGAGATGGCTTAGTCTGTTTAGGACTTTAAGAGTTTGTTGTGATCAGCAACAAACTTACCGATATACCATGATTTTGACTCACTTTTAGTCATGGTATATTGGTATTTTAGGATATATTATATCCATATTTGGGTCTATATTGCATATTTATAGGTTCAGGAGCTAATGGAAGAAAGATGATGATTTTGGAGCAGTTTAGAGTTTATACCCGAGAAGGACCGATCGACCACCCAAGGTCGACAAGGAGAGACGCGCGTCGATCAATGCACACTCAATGCTATCGATCGACACTTAACCGCAGAAGCCCGGATTTGGTCACAGCCGACTTAAAGCCCAAGACACCATCTATTTATCATAATGCCCCTGACGTGTTTTAACCTAATTATTCTAAGTATTTAAAGTCTTGCCTATGTGTTTTTAGTTTCATAGTTTTGGTGAGAGAGAGAGAGTTGTCAAATTGAGAGCGTTCTTGAACACCATTTATTTATCTATTTATGAAGCTTTCTATGATTTTGTCTATGTCTTACTTGGCTATGTATGAGTAGACACCTTTGTTAGATTTAGGGTTCAAAATACTAGAAGGGATTAGCCCAAAATATGATTACCTGAGCATGTGATATTCATCTTAGAAGATCATGCATAATGCTTGTGTAGGAGTAGCTAACCTACACATGAATACAAAGATATAATCCTTGGATCTATCTTCTTTGAGCCAGCAATTCACTTGGAACACGCGACAGCTGACTGGGTGATTGCTTGGTGACCTGTATTCAACCTACGCACGATAAACCTTACTAGTAGTGTATCGATTGATACTCCTATAGAGTGATCGATCGATAGACGCGGGGTAAATGGCAATTGATACATGCGACAGCATATCGATCGATAGATAAGACAGAAAATTGATCGATCGATACCTTAATCTATGACTCGCAATGGGTGTGTTCATTGGTTCTAGTTATTAGATGGTCGCAAAGACAGTTGGGCTATTGCTTAGTCGGGTTCTTTAATATCATGCAAGCATCTCACATAGGAATCATACCTCTATAATCCTGATAACCTGAATAGTAACCTTAGATCTAACTCCTTTAAATCATACTAGTTAAACTCATCCAATCATCTTGAGTAATTGTCCTGCTCAAACCAGTTCCCTTGTTTACTTTTATTTCATTGCAATTAATAATCTTCTGCCTAGTTTAGTTATAATAAGATCTATTGATTCCTCAGCTCCTTGTGGATTCCATTCCTAAGTACTTCAATTGACCTCTTTTGATGAGGATAATATTGCTATAGGGTAATTTGAGCAAGTATCAAATTTGGCGCCATTGCCGGGGAGCTTTAATCGTCATTAGGTTTTATTTAAGTATAGGTTTTACTTTTTGTTACTTTTTAATTGTCACTGATATTTTTTTTTTCTTTTGGTGCAATGCCCAGAATAACCAGAAGCAAGGAAAACAAGGAATTATTGTATGCTGACCCCGCTGCTTTGGAACCTTCAATCCGCAAACAGATCCATTCCGCATCGATCGATACACCTACCTGTGCATCGACCGATTCTCATCACCAACCTTCTACAGAGTTTCAGTCACCGCCTACCAATACCAGTTCACCGACATCGATCGATCTCACTCTAACATCGATCGATACTATTCCATCCACATCGACCGATACTTTTCAGTACTCGTCGACTCATTTCTTTCATCCAAAATCCACCGATACCGCATCTCGCGCATCGATCGATACTGAGAACATGGTCGCGACTTTGATACTCCGAGCGGACGAACATGGAAACCTGCGTGACCAAGATGGTCACCTGCGTAATGCAGCAGGTCAAAAGATTAATGATCAGGGGACTGCAATCCTTGATCTAGAAGCTGAAGCAGCTGCAGCTGCTACTCAAGCTGTAGAAGAGGCCACCAGAAACAGATCACTGGCTGACTACAACCGTCCAGATAATTACTATGCCAACAGATCTGCAATCTGCCCTCTAGAGATTCAAATGACTGATTTTGAGGTGAAGCCTATCTACTACACACTTTTAGGACATATACCCTACAAGGGAGCACCTAACGAGTATCCTATGGACCATCTAGAGAGGTACGAGGATCTCATATCAGTTGTCAAAGCCAATGGAGTACCGCTGATTACCTACTTTGTAAGCTTTTCAAGCACTCTCTTACTAGAGAAGCTTTGCAATGGCTTAAGCAACTATCACCAGGATCTCATACATCTTGGAATGACATCAAGAATGCTTTCTTGATCAACTTCTTTGATGAAGCACGCTCAGAAGACTTGAGGACTAAGATTGCTACCTTTAAGCAGAAGCCTGCAGAGCATTTCAGACACTGTTGGGTCTGTTTCAAGACCTATCAGAGAGATTGCCCACACCATGGATTCAACCTAGTGCAGCTACTAAGCACTTTCTTCAGAGGATTAGATCTGGTCTACCAGACAGCACTAGATACAGCTTATGAAGGAAACTTCAACACTAGGAATCCAGAAGAGGCTGTGAGACTTATTGAGAACTTGGCAACTAACAACAGTACCAAGAACACTGACTATGAGAGGAGAAAAGACGCCAATGCCTTAGGAATAGAGCAGTTGGACGAGATGCAAACCAAGCTAGATAATGTTAACAAGATGCTGAAGAAGCAAGTCAGTTTTGCTGAAGATGTAGAAGCTATAGAGACTGATGAGGAAGAGGATGTGAACTACATAGGAGGATTCTAGAGATATAGGAATCAGAATCAGAACAGGAACTTCTATGACAATAGTCAGAGGAGTAATTTCAACAAGAATTCACAGTATCAGAAACCCTTCAGCAACAGCATCTATAACAGCAACAAGAACCTCACAAATTCTTTCTACCAGAATCCACCACCACCTACTCAGGAGAGAAAGTTTGGAACTATGCTTGACTCAGTTCTAGAGGGTCAACAGAAGCTCACAGTGGATTTAAATGGGAAGATAGATGCTGTTTACGATAGCTCGACCTTAAAGTTTGACACTTTGAGCACTCATGTGAAGAAATTGGAGACACAAGTGGTTCAGACTTCTGAAGCTATCAAGAGACAAGAAGCTTGTTGGAGCCATGGGTAGTGGTAGATGAATGCTATTGTGGTAGATGATTTATGGGTAGTGGATGAACATGGGAACCACCATAAGAAGGTTGTTGGAGCCGGCGATGCTATGAATATCGACACCCATTGATCGATAGAAGATGAACACGATCGATCGACATGGGAAGAAGACTACCGTTCGATGTTCGAGGTACGAAATCGATCGACAGAGTCCACAAGATCTACAGCTATGAGCAACCCAGTTCAGATAATCACCCATGAAGAGTTCGCAGAGAAACACCCGAACCCACTCCATCGTTTCGCCGATCGATCCGAAGAGGAAGAAATCGATCCCCCTACTGCTACCACTATCGATAGACACGACACTACTGTCATCGATCGATGCGAAGTTCCTAAACCAGGAGTGCAATTACCAAAGATCGACATCACCAAGATCAATGCAGTCAAGCCTCGACCCAAAACTTCAGATAACCAATCAGAAGAGGTTGAGAATACATCAGAGCCCATGGAGACAGAAAAGGAAAGTACAAGGAGGACCTTAAGGAAAAGGAAAGAGAAAGTTCCCAAGCACCTTAAAAGATAGGCTAACCTAAAAGAGTTGGAGAACTTCAAGAAGAGAGTTTTAAAGATCCCAATAGACAGACCCTTTGAAGAAGCTTACTTCACACACAGATTGCAGATGATCTTCAGAGAGACAAGAGTTACAGAGGCTGATATTGAGAAGATGTTCAACCAAGTCAGAGATGAGCTGAAGAATAAGATTACCTTGAAGAAGAAGACTGATCCTGGGGAATTTATTATTCCATGCCGCATCAAAGGCATCGAAATAACCCGTGCACTATGTGATACAGGAGCATCAGCGAGCATCATAGCAAAGGTTGTAGCAGATCATCTAGGTCTGAAGATAGAACCTACAAAGGAATTCTTTTGCTTTGTAGATTGTTCAAGGAAGAGCTCCTTGGGAGTCACCAAAGACCTTGAGTTACAGATTGGCAATGCCCTAGTTCCAGTTGACTTCCATGTCCTAGACATAAAGTTAAATTGAAATTCTTCTCTACTACTTGGAAGAGGATTCTTAGCCACCGTTGGATCTGTTTGTGATCTACAAACAAACAACATGTTCTTGACCCTGATCAACCCAAAGATTTACTATGATCCAGTCAAGATTGTCAATCCACAGACGTCCTGTAACCAGCCTCCAGATGAAGCTAAACTAGTAGCACATTGCTACTGTGAAGTCGAGTACGAAACAGAGTATTCAGAATCGATCGACAGCCCCACAGAGTCATCGATCGACACTGCTAACCAGCCATCGATCGACCAGTCAGTCGTTACATCGATCGATTCAGGCGACAATTTTCACTCCACATCGATTGATAGTACACCTATGTACGAAGTTGATCACTTTTCCGGTAATTTGAGCAAGTATCACTTATCGGTAGATATTACTGTTTTTGATTCTTCGCGAAGGATACATGTTTAAGAAGGTGTTAGAGCATATGACTGTCTGATCTTCCAAGAAGGTGTTTTTATCGAGGAAGATGAGTTTATCAAAAAAACAAATCTTCGGGTGTCTGAGATGTCTAGCGATTCTGAAAATTGGTTATTCTTTCGTATGCCGCTTTTCGTGCTCGAAATGTTTGCCGGCTTGAAGAGTTTATGTGTTGCAAGGGTTTAATCTTAAGCCTGCGTTGATGAAATGTCTTGGTTTGTCTGCGGATGTTCGCAGCCAAACCTATTGTTCCAGTTTTGATGTAAAATAGTTTGATTTGTAATAGAAGGGTTAGGACCAAGGGGTTGCGTAGATTTGTCCCCGGGAAGAAGAGTTGTCCTAAACTGTGCTTCGTGAAGTGTTGGCCTTTCGGTATTTGTTTTGTGTAGTTCTAAAGATGATTTGTATAGCTGCAGGAGCTTTGTCACGATTTTTTCATTGCATGCCTTGTTTTATAGGTAAAATGTTGTGGGTTTTAAGTGAATTGTGGAATGTGTGAAACTTGGTCGATTGTGGGCAAGTTTAATTTTTCAGTTAACTGTTTGGTTGCTAGGACTGAGCTTTGTTGTGAAACAGTTATCGTATAATTTCCTCTCGGGTTTATACGACAAATAGTATGTGCAATCGTAACTTGGTGTTTTATGAAAAATCATGGATCGTTGTTTAGCCGTATAAGTGATTGGAGCGGTGGTCGCTTGATTGTTTTGGCTTGGGATGAAGGTTGTGTTCTGCCTTATAGCCAAGGACGTTGTTGGTAAAGGACCAGACCGTGGAACTCTTGTTTTACGATTGTCCTCATAAAGACGCCGAATTATGGTTCGGGCTCGGGCTTTACGGGGAGGCGTAGTTGGCCGAGAGCCAAATAGCGTTTTGTCGAGATTGACGGGCCGATTACAGCGGAGTTTTCCGAGTTATGGCTGATGACAGTTAAAAAATATTCTCCACCTTAAGTTTCAGTAAGAGTAAGAGTAATCCGACCACCCCTCTTTCTAGCGCCAAACTTTGGGAACCGAAATTCACACCGTCGATTTCCGTTTAAATTAGGAAAAATAGGACACCCTAATTTCCCAGAGGTCTGGATTCTCTGCGAGAGCCAACTACAAGTGACCAAATAAACGCGGAAATTATGTAAAGACAATAAATCGAGTATAGAGAAAATAGATCTTTATTTTGAATTTGCGTATGAGCGTTCCAGAGACAAAAGCATACATGAAGCTTGTCTGGAAATGGGATTACAAAAGAAATCGTATGACAAAAGCAATAAAACGAAACTAAGTTTATCAGCAGTACCACCTATGCCAAGAAAAAACCTATGTGGCCGCAACTAGCTTAGCAATAGACGAAATAAGACGAAAAAGGTTTTGAAGATTTGGGACTGGACCTTACGAAATGCTGCCTACGTACCTCTTTCGAGGATCAAGTCAGACATAGTTCAATTAGAAAGATTTAAAAAAGAGATCGAACTGCCTGGGCGAGTTCGTATAGTATGAGTGCAAGTCATAGAAACAGGCATGTCAAGAGTAATGCCTAGGGTTTCTAAGTGAAAAGGGTTAGAGAGTCTCCGAGAGATAAGATGGACAGAGTTCTGCTAGCTAGATTGGTCTCAGAACAAAGACGAAAAAAACCTAAGTAAAATCAAAACTCCTAAATTCTTAGTTCTCTTGCACCAGCCTCCATCTTCCAGGTCTATATCTCTCTTCATATATGCCTAGTAGGTCGGTTGTCGTGTCCCCTTTTTGCCCCTAGGTCAAGTTTGTCGCTTCGCGAAAATATTCCTTTTTCTTCTCGATCTTCATCATTGTCCTGGAAACTTGACATTTATCTTCTGATTTCGTGAGATTCGCCCTCTCCCGCAAGAAAGATAGGCCGTCATAGTGATTGCGCTTGATTATTGCATAAAATCGAGAGTGGGCTTTTTGCCGTGTTCTCAAGAAATGACATTGATTTTAAAACATTTCTTAAGAAATGACGTCGATTTCCGAAAATTCGAAATTATCGTATAGTGAAGGCCGTTCAAGGTGTTAATTCGACCATTGTCGTTCTAATACGATCAATTCTAAATTCACAAACGAAAACAAGTTCTTGCGGTTTTTATCGTAAGATTCCGATGGTAACTACGATCGAAATGAAACAAGAAAGAGTTCACTTCGATTTCGAAGGACAGTGCTATGAGAACGGGACGAAGGCTGATTTTGGCTATCCGAAATGGCGAGTTGGCCATTGTTTTCGATCCCTTGAGAAAATCTAAAAATGTCACAATAAAATCTAAGAAAACCTTTTATTTTCTAGACAAACTTTACATACCTAATCTCTTACCTTGATTACATTGATCGTAGTGGATACTGAATGTATTATGTTATCATCTCCAGAATCAAAACTAAAATTTTGGAGCCTATAAATATTATTTAAGAATTTTAATAAATGTTTTTTAGTTAATTTAATATTATATATTTAGTTTAAAGACTAAAAAGTTTTGGGAAGCAAAATCAGTGCTTCATTTGGCTCCGGCCATGTTCATCTCATATGTTTAGTTCACCCTCTAGTTCTCTTTGATAAAATGCTTATTGACACAAGAGACAAAACTCTCATGACTGTTATTCTGTGACCGACATGGAATTAAAAGTATAAAAATTATCATGTGTGATTGTACGGCTACTAAAAATTCACATATGCATATTGCTTCTAGGTCATTGCTTCTAAGACACATCTAATTACAAAACATGTTTATTTCCTCATCTCTCTTGGCTATAAAAGCCAACTAGATTTTGACCTGTATATTTCAAAAATATATTGCTATTTATTTTTCATGTCAATATCAAAGCTGCATAAAAATTTCAAATCTAAAAAACAGAACCGATCACGATCCGAAAGAGTAATACCAAACCCGAACCAGAATTAATATTTTCATTTTCAAGTATCCAAAATTTTGATATTTAGACAACCAAAACCATAACCAACTCGAACCGAAGTAATTTGGATATCAAAATGTATCCGAAAAATATTTATTTACTTATATATATATTAATTATTTTTAGTTTTAATGTATATGATAACATCCAGAATATATATGATACTTTTAGGTTGGTTTAAATACTTAAAAATATATAAAAATAATCAAATATAAATATCTAACTTAGTGGAAGTACACTTAAAACACCAAAAATATTTAAAATAATTATTGATTTTTGATCCAAAATTTAAACCAAACCAATTTATATGTTAAGTTTAGGTATTCTGACCTATGTTATTCAGATTTATATACAATATATTATTTTATTTATAGAATTTAAGAAATTAAAAATATATAATGAAGTTAAAAAAAAATTAAATGAATTATCCGAACCCGAACTGAAACCGCAAAAATACGAATAGAATTCGAACTGAAATTTAGAAATATCTGAATGGGGCTGAAATCTTTGATCCCGGATTCTCAAAACCCAAACAGATCCAAAACGAACCCGAATGGATACCTGAACGAACAGCCCTAGTCATAATACGAACTGAAATTTAGAAATATATGATTGTGGCTAAAATCTTTGACCCCGGAAACCCGAAACCCAAACAGATCCGAAACAAACCGGAGTGGATACCTAAACGGCCAGCCCTAGTCACTATTATGTATCATATATATGTCATCTTATAATTAATTGTATTGGTCCATCATATAAATAATCATATAATTAATAGTATTTTATATGTATTTTCTTATAAATAATCACATATATTATATTCTTAAAGTTTAATTTGAAATATAAAAACCATAATAAGTTGGTATATGAAATTAATATTTTTGTTGTATTTTTCTTATATATATTGAAAATATTTTTTAATAATGGTTATTGGAAAACATTTTAGTAAATTTTTTTTTTGAATATATGCATATTTTAAATCAATTTTTGATATAAATCAACTTTAAATTATTATTTTGATTTAAAATATGTATATAAAACTTAAATTTTATTTTATGATTATTTTAGACAAAACAATGTTTTTAGGTAATTAGATTAGTCCATTTTGTATGTTTTAAAACTGATATATTTTTATCCATGTTTCAAAAAATAGATCTTTATTTTGAATTTGAGTATGAGCGTTCCAAAGACAAAAGCATACATGAAGCTTGTCTGGAAACGGGATTACAAAGGAAATCGTATGGCAAAAGCAATAAAACGAAACTAAGTTTATCAGCAGTACCACCTATGTCAAGAAAAAACCTATGTGGCCGCAACTCGCTTAGCAATAGACGAAATAAGACGAAAAAGGTTTTGAAGATTTGGGACTGGACCTTACGAAAGGCTGCCTACGTACCTCTTTCGAGGATCAAGTCAGACATAGTTCAATTAGAAAGATTTAAACAAGAGATCGAACTGCCTGGGCGAGTTCATATAGTATGAGTGCAAGTCATAGAAACAGGCATGTCAAGAGTAATGCCTAGTGTTTCTAAGTGAAAAGGGTTAGAGAGTCTCCGAGTGATAAGATGGACAGAGTTCTGCTAGCTAGATTGGTCTCAGAACAAAGACGAAAAAAGCCTAAGTAAAATCAAAACTCCTAAATTCTTAGTTCTCTTGCGCCAGCCTCCATCTTCCAGGTCTATATCTCTCTTCATATATGCCTAGTAGGTCGGTTGTCGTGTCCCCTTTTTGCCCCTAGGTTAAGTTTAGGTATTCTGACCTATGTTATTCAGATTTATATACAATATATTATTTTATTTATAGATTTTACAAAATTAAAAATATATAATGAATTTTAAAAAGAATAATTTAAATGAATTATCCGAACCCGAACTGAAACAGCAAAAATACGAATATAATTCGAACTGAAATTTAGAAATATCTGAATGGGGCTGAAATCTTGGATCCCGGATAACCAAAACCCAAACAGATCCAAAACGAACCCGAATGGATACCTGAACGACCAGCCCTAGTCATAATACGAACTGAAATTTATAAATATATGATTGTGGCTAAAATCTTTGACCCCGGAAACCCGAAACCCAAACAGATCCGAAACAAACCGCAGTGGATACCTAAACGGCCAGCCCTAGTCACTATTATGTATCATATATATGTCATTATATAATTAATTGTATTGGTCCATCATATAAATAATCATATAATTAATAGTATTTTATATGTATTTTCTTATAAATAATCACATATATTATATTTGTTGGGGTCAAAAACGGTTATCTCGAAATCAACGGCTAAGTCTATTTGTCATACGAAAAACCTTCCGAAAAACGAACACGAACTCCCGTAAACCGAAGGAGCCGAGCAGCCGACCCTGGCCTTGGCCGTAGCCGCCGGGCGGCTAGCCCCGTGCTGGCCGTGGCCGCCGGCGGCTAGCGCCCGTGCTGGCCGTGGCCGCCGGGCGGCTAGCCCCGTGCTGGCCGTGGCCGCCGGGCGGCTAGCCCCGTGCTGGCCGTGGCCGCTGGGCGGCTAGCCCCGTGCTGGCCGTGGCCGCCGGCGGCTAGCGCCCCTGCTGGCCGTGGCCGCCGGGCGGCTAGCCCCGTGCTGGCCGTGGCCGCCGGCGGCTAGCGCCCGTGCTGGCCGTGGCCGCCGGGCGGCTAGCCCCGTGCTGGCCGTGGCCGCCGGCGGCTAGCGCCCGTGCTGGCCGTGGCCGCCGGGCAGCTAGCCCCGTGCTGGCCGTGGCCGCCGGCGGCTAGCGCCCGTGCTGGCCGTGGCCGCCGGCGGCTAGCGCCCGTGCCGGCCGTGGCCGCCGGGCGGCTAGCCCCGCGTTGGCCGTGGCCGCCGGCGGCTAGCGCCCGTGCTGGCCGTGGTCGCCGGGCGGCTAGCCCCGTGCTGGCTCGGGTCTTCGGATGACGATCTTCGGTACACGAATTCCAGTCCCCGACAGTCTGAAGTCTGTACTTCGAGTTTTTCTCAAGTCCTCGCGGGACGAATCATCGAGATTCCGTGTACGAAACCCCGGTCCTTACTCCAATCTAAGACCGTCGGAAATATTTTGGAAACTCGTAAGATATCGACGGGAAGGAAGATCTTAGATTCTTCGTACGAAACAGCGATGGTCATCTTAAAACACCATTCGTCTCAACTCTACGAACGAACGAGGAACTTCTAAAGAGATCGTAGAAAACGGAAGTCCTAAAGACGGCCCGAAAGGGTCCAAACGCGATCGGACAGTCAATCTACGATTATCTGAGATGGATACGACGATTTACTTTTATCTTTACATAACAAGATAAATGTTAAATTTCCGGAAGGATAAATGTCAAGTTTCCCGAAAAGCGTGGAGGCCGACGAAAATGGAAAGAAGCCCGCCCTGCGGCCCATAAGAAGAATAGACCGTCATAAGAAGGAGTATATAAAGGAGCTTTGGGAGAGGAAGAAAAGCAGAGCAAAAAATCCTAGAAAGAGAGAAGATCCGAAACTTAGGGACTTAGAGAATTCCTGCTAGCTTAGGACTTAGGAGTTTAGACTAGCAGAGCAAAGCTTAGAACGTTTTGACTCCTTTATTTCCGTTGTTTTTCGCTTCAGCGTTTCTCTACTTCCCTTTTTCGGAAGAACATTGTACCATCTATTTAATAAAACGCCTTAGTGCAATTTTTCCGCTACATTGCTTTATTTTATCAATTTCGTTTGGTTGTCGCAGAGAATCCGAGCCTTCAGGGAAAACTAGGTTTACTTAGTTTTCCTTCGATTAACTTAACTAAAATCGACAGTGCGAATTTTGGTTCCCACACAATTCTTAAAGTTTAATTTGAAATATAAAAACCATAATAAGTTGGTATATGAAATTAATCTTTTTGTTGTATTTTTCTTATATATATTGAAAATATTTTTTAATAATGGTTATTGGAAAACATTTTAGTAATTTATTTTTTGAATATATGCATATTTTAAATCAATTTTTGATATAAATCAACTTTAAATTATTATTTTGATTTAAAATATGTATATAAAACTTAAATTTTATTTTATGATTATTTTATACAAAACAATGTTTTTAGGTAATTAGATTAGTCCATTTTGTATGTTTTAAAACTGATATATTTTTATCTATGTTTCAAAATTTTAATATTTGCATTACTTTTCTATGAATTATTATTAATTTTATGATATTTTTTTTTCAAAATTGAACTCTTGAAATTTTTAATATTTCACTAAACTAAATAAGATAATAATATTTTAAAAAAAAAATATTTTATATATCACTATTTATATTTCAGTTTGTGTTTTTATTTTCACCATAAAGAATTGTAAATAAAAAGAATTGTAAATATAGTGACAGAATTGTAAATAAAAAAATATAGAAAGAAAGTTGTTTAATTTATTGAAAAAATAATGGCTAAATGTTTAAATAAAAAGAAGTATTAAATATGTTATTCATGTTTCTAAATAATTCTCATTTGTTATTATTTTATTGAAATTACAATGGTTAAATGTGTAAATAAAAGAAAATACACATCTCTACTATTCATGTTTCCAAACATATCTCATTTATTCTAATATCAATGTTTCCAAATATATCTCATTTATCTACTATCTTTGTTTTTAAACAATCCGATTGTGTGTATCGTCTGTACAATACCAAGTGTTACTTAATGGGTAGCCACAGGGACTTATAATTCCCCAGAGGGGATTACGGCAAGGGGATCCGTTATCTCCGTACCTTTTTATTATGTGTACGGAAGCTCTGATTGCGAATATTAAAAAAGCGGAGAGAAATAAACAGTTGACTGGGATGAAGGTGGCGAGAGCCTGTCCATCGATTTCACACTTGCTCTTTGCAGATGATAGTCTTTTCTTCTGTAGAGCACGCGTTGAGGAGTGTCAAACCATTCTACGGATATTAAAGGAATATGAGGCTACTTCTGGTCAATTAATTAACTTTGAAAAGTCATCGATACAATTTGGCCATAAGATTGAGGAGTCAAGTCGACAAGAGTTGAGAGATATTTTGGGTATCCAAAATTTAGGAGGTATGGGATCATATTTGGGTTTGCCGGAGAATCTTGGGGGATCTAAAATCCAGGTGTTTAGTTTTCTCCAGGAACGGTATAACAACATGATAAATGGCTGGACTTTTAAGTTTTTTACTAAGGGGGGTAAGGAAGTGATCATAAAGTCGGTGGCTACAGCTCTGCCTAATCATGTAATGTCTTGTTATCGATTACCGAAGGCGATAGTAAAGAAACTAACAAGTGTGGTTGCACAATTCTGGTGGAGTCCAGGAGGAAGTACTAGGGGTATGCACTGGCAATCTTGGGATAAGGTATGCATCAGTAAAGAGGAAGGTGGTCTGGGATTTAAAGATATAATGAATTTCAATACAGCTATGCTGGGGAAGCAATTATGGCGATTGATAGAGAAACCTAACACACTCTTTTCACGAGTTTTTAAAGGACGGTATTTCAGGAATGCTTCACCCTTGGAACCGATCCGATCATACTCACCGTCATACGGCTGGCGGAGTATTATTTCAGCTAGATCTCTGGTTAGCAAAGGACTAATCAAAAGGGTGGGAACAGGGTCATCCATATCAGTATGGAATGACCCCTGGCTCCCAACCACTCGCCCGAGACCAGCAAATAAAAATCATGTTCTCAGTCACCCCGATCTTACGGTAGATCAACTTATTGATCCAGATCTGCGTATCTGGAACTCACAGGCAATCAGGGCCTTGGTGGATCCCAGGGATGTAAGTATTATTGAAAGCATACCATTGAGTAGGTTTCATAGTATAGACAGGGATGGATGGCATTTTACTCAGAACGGAAAATATTCAGTAAAATCTGGATATCAGGTCGAACGGGTTTATCCGGATAAGGGCAAGGCTTTACCAATTTTTGGTCCTACAGTGGATTCCCTTAAGGCACATTGCTGGAAAATTCGCTGCCCACCAAAAATTAAGCACTTCTTATGGCAAATAGTCTCAGGCTGCATTTCGGTGAGAAAGAATTTACACTCACGAGGATTATCAGGAGACTTATATTGTGATAGATGTGGTGCTCCAGAGGAATCAATAAATCATGTATTTTTTGAATGTCCTCCAGCGCGTCAGGTTTGGGCCCTATCCCAGATCCCATCAAATCACTGTTTCTTCCCCACAGAATCTATTTTTACTAATATGGATTATTTATTCTGGAGAATTCTTCCGAAACTAGAGGACCATCAGTTTGCATGGATATTATGGTATATTTGGAAGGGAAGGAACAACAAAGTTTTTAGTAATTTGGATGTTGAACCTTTGGACACTTTAAAACTAGCGCAAACAGAGTCAAGGCTTTGGAAAGAGGCACAAATTATTTCTACACCAGTAATAGGACAACAGAACTCGGATCTACCGTCCATTCCAGGACGGTGGTGCTTTATTGATGGATCTTGGAAGGATAAGGATATGTTCTCGGGACAGGGATGGTATAGTACCCTTGAAGGATATGATGGACTTATGGGAGCACGGAATGTCAGAGCTTCTCTATCTCCTCTTCACTCAGAGATAGAAGCATTAATTTGGGCAACGGAGTGTATGCGGAATCTGAGGCAGTACAGGGTTACATTTGCGACAGATTGTTCTCAATTGGTGAAGATGGTTTCGGAACCAGAAGAATGGCCTGCTTTTGCAACCTATTTAGCAGATATCGAGACTTTGAAAGGAAACTTTCATAGTTCAGATATTATTTACGTATCTCGCACGAAGAATCAAAAGGCCGACAGCCTCGCCAGATGTGCTAGGAATCAACCGACCTTTGTCGTGCATATGGATGCGGAGTTACCAGTTTGGTTTAAAGAGTCCTCTTGAGTCTGTAAAGTCGATGACAAAAAAAAAAAATAAAAAAAAAAATAAACAATCCGATTGTGTATTCAACTTTAATAATATAGATATTACTGTTGGTATCTTTTGATACAAGAGAAGTTTGAGAGATCTATAGAGCTGATAAGATCAAATCTTCTGATGATAGATATTTTATTTTTCTTCTTTTCTTTGGCGGACATATAGGTGGTTAACATTTTGTCAGCATCTTATTTATGTCAACGATGGCATAAGAGACGATGTTTGCTTGGACATTATAAGATGATCCAATGGTTCTATTCATTGCAATTAATGCCTTGCTGGTCGTTTTTGGGGGTTAACATTTTGTTTGGTGGTTAACATTTTGTCAGCATCTTATTTGGGTCAACGATTGATCGGCATAAGATATAATGTTTGTGTAACACCTGTATTTACCAAAATAAATTAATAAATAACAATTCTGAAAATTTACATTTATCTATATTATTAAAAGAGAAACATTCTAAAAAATCTACTTATGTAAGGTTGTTGTACCTTCATTAATGGTATAATTGTAATTTAATTAATGGTCTTACATATAGTTATAATAAACCAATCTGTATCCGTGGTGCAATGCGCTTCAACTAAATAAATGAAATGAATGGGACTCATCTCTCTTGAGTTACTGCTTATTATACGACAGTTTTAGATGTGTATTATTTATTCCTCATTTTTGTTACCAAATGCAATTACACTTAAACCTTAGTATTCGTAATAATATGAAAAACTTACCTGAGTCGCTCAATTTTAGTTCTACAACACATTCATATAGGACCTACTCCACATTTACTAAGGACACTCTATGTTACTGATCAACACATTTAAAAAAAAAACTGAAATGGAACATCACGAAAATATAACAACTTTGATCTCAGTATTTACTAAATACTTTCCACAGACCCCAATGTAAACAAGTTGGGGCCATCTTATACAAGATTTAACGAAATCTATTAATAACAATACATAACAGAAATACAATACATTTAACTTATATGACAAATAACTTATATGACAAACAAAATCGTTTACGCTTTTACCAAAATAAATTGTTTACGCCAATTTCTATGTACTATTAAAATATACGAGAGGTTTTAATATTTAGAAAAAAATATTATCATTTTTCTGAGTTTTTATTAGATCAGCTGGTGTCAGTTTACGGGTTAGCATCAGATTTTTTGGGTTTTATCAAAATTTTAATCAATGATCTTTTTGTTAAATCTAAATTTCGTGGAAACATATCTAACTGATAGAACCTCTAATAGATTGCTAAATGAAGAACATAAACCAGACTTGATTATATATAGCCATTAGATTTACTGGTTAAACCGCGGGTCCGGATCGAATATGAAAATACTGTCTATATCTTAATTTGTATATAAATCACATATGTATCCTCACTAAAAAATGTAAAACAATTTATAAAAATAGATATAATAGTTTCTTCGCACTATCTAAATGTAGATGTATTATTAGTTCTTAGCATTTGGTTTCGGTTCTCATTATTTCTGTTTTTTGGTATGGTTCATCGGTTTCGGATAAAAGTATTCATACATATACACTATCTTATATAGTAGTTCATATAAAATTATTTTTAGTTTTCAAAAATAAACCCGCGCTTTCTAAGCGCGGGTCAAAATCTAGTTACTTCTTAAGAGTCAAATTCAACACCATAAATCCAACAAATAGCCATAAATCCAAATAATAGAATAAATCTCAAAGATAACGCAAAAACTATAAAAACCAATAGTCTAAAAGAAAAATAAATAAAACGCCCAAAAGATTTATAAAAACCGACGTGAAACAGTTGAACGAAACACTGATATTTCCAAGACTACTCGAGCGGTTCAAATGATTTTATAGAAACCGACGTCGTATCGAAGGTTCACTTTCAGGAAAAAATTGTAAAACGCTTGCATCGAGAAAACGGCCTAAAGAGTCCTAAGGCTGCGACTAAAGCCCACCTGCGATTAAAAATCGAAATAAAACTCAAAGATGCAATGACTGTTTACTCTATCTCGCATAAAAAGATAAATATCAAGTTTCCAAAGATAGATAGATAATCTCGAGGATAATCATGAAGACCGAGGAAAAATGTAATATTTCCGCAAAGAGATATATTTGGGCTTGGCGGTAAAAAGGAAGGACTAAACCTACCTAGAGAGAGTATATAACAGAGCTCAAGACGAGAAGCAAAAAACGAGGACTTTTCTTACACACAGAACAACTTAGCACTTACAGCAACATGGAATATTTTCCGTTTTTGTTATCAAGCTGCAATTCAGTTAGGTTTAGGAAGTCTTAGGTTTCTTGAACTAGGGAACTCGCCCATAGCTCTCCTAGCCAAGGTTCTTACATGCTATAAACGTTTAAAAGCAAATTCGGAATAATAACTCTTTTGCTCTCTCGCATTTTTGTTATTCGATTTATTATCTCGTAGCCAAGGCTCTTACCTGCTTGATGTTTGGCTTAGCAGAAATTCGGGATCTTTGGAAAAATTAGGATTTTCTAACTTTCCTTATTTAACGGAAATCGACGGTGTAAATTTTGGTTCTCATATTTTGGTGTTAGAAAGAGGGGGGGGGGAGAGGTACGAATTAATCTAACTCTCAGCCACGAACGCTTGATCAGACATGTCTACAACGATCAGACCGACTCGCAAACTCGTGCTGATAAAACCACCGACGGCAACGTCAACACTGCAACAGAAAACATATCCGCGGTTAACGCAAATGCCAACACTGCGGCACTCAACAAAGTCAAAAACATGTTCTCCGCTTAAGAGAACAGGTCGGAGGAACAAGACACACTCATGGGTTCTCTCGATGAACAGGTCAAAAACCTGACTTCAAGAACCGAGCTGTTCTCCCTCTCGGAACCACTAGGATTCGCGGGAGAAGGATTAGCTTCACAACTCCACACGACAGAACAAGGAGCACTCAGGGAAATCAGTTGGAACAAAATCCCGACGAGGTAACTCCTGTCGTAACTAGGAAGAGCCTAGAAAACTTCCATCTCCTGAACTTGAAAACGTGGAAAATGAAGTCGAGCAAGTCAACTTGGATCCCAGCGATCAGTCTGAACAGTCGGATCCGGAAACTGACATACATCCAAGAAGAAGAAGAAGTCACACATCTCAGGGAGATCCTTCGTTCAATAAACCCCTGACTGAAGAGGAAAAAAATATCTTCTGGGTCGAACAAGAGAAGCTGGTCGAGGAACAGGAAGAGATCAATCGCAGCAGGCACCGTCGGGTTCGGAAAAACGCTGGCGATAATCCCGAGATTCGCGATCCCCGCGATTACATCACGAAGATGGCCGCGGAAGCTTGTTTGAATCATCGATCAAAACATGATTGTTAGAGTGTTTTAATAGTTCTTTCATTCTAAGTAAAGGAACTGATCACCCTTGACTTAGATCTTAGGTTTAATTTGCGCAAGCCACAGCATGGTAAATTGCCTGAAAACAAACTAGACTGATCTTATTAATTAGCTAAAACGACAGTTGCCCTAATTAATCTGAGAACCTATCAACCTGCTCGGTAATGCTTACTGGAAGGATAATCGACCGATATGATATTTGAATCATCGATCGATTATCTAAAAGGCTGTCGATCGATTGTCATAAGTTACATCGATCGATGCTTTCTCATGATGGAACAAGCGACAGCTGACTGTCTTGAGATCCAGCTATTAGACAATCATTAGATTGTTCCTAAGAGTTGAGTTCGACAACAACCATATTTAAAACCCTTAAGAATCCTTAAAAGCAGAAGACTTGTCATACCTAAAGGTTTACCTTGATCTAGCTATTTTCCCGAATTGATAACAAACCCATAATCTGAAATCGAGCAATTTTCCTGTTCGTCGATGGATATACACTTCTGGATATCGATCGCTTTTCATGTTTACATTTAAGTTACTATTCTAAAAACCTTTCAATCTAGCTTTATTTTGAAGACTATAAAATCTATTGTGTAATCCAAGAGTCTTTGTGGATTCGATCTCTAAGTATTACAATTGACCTCTTTTGATGAGAGTAATATTGCTATAAGGTAATTTGAGCAAGTATCAAATTTGGCGCCGTTGCCGGGGACTATTTTCCCATTACCATTAGATTAGGTTTTGAATATAGTCTAGATTTTACTTTTTATTTGCTAAAGTTTTTCTTCGCCCCCTGGTTTACGCAGGTACCTAGAAGAAAGACACACATGTTTCGCCCACCCATAGATCGACGCGGAAATGGCCACATCGAACGATGCATTGACGGACGAAACAACCGACACTACGAAGCTGGGATCGGTCGACATGGATCAACAGAAATCGACTGATACGGATCGACGTGAAGCGATCGACACATGATAGTGCTCAAATTACCCAGTAGAGCTTACTCTCTCAAATAAGAGGTACAGCTGTAGTACTTAGGGATCGAATCACGAGGAGTTAGGGAACCAATTAAATAAAATCTACTAATCAATCCTAGGTGAAGTTGGTTTATAAGATGGAAATAAAAATAGCAATTCCTAAAATGAGCAAGGTAGTTGCTCTAACTATCAATATGATGGGTTGTTTAAATGTGATAAAGAGTGCTAGACATAGGGCTTCTATTCAGGAATGGATATTATAATTTCTATAAATGCTTTAACAAGTTGCTTGCATGATACTATAATCTCAGCCTCTTAACTCTAGTGATGTATCACTGGTTAAATAATCTAGATCTCTGGCCTCAACCGTCGTATGTTGACACAGAAAAAGAGTCGATCGACATCCTTTTGAGATATCGATCGATACACCTTTCGCTCGGCGATCGATTCACCTGTCGGGATATCGATCGACGGCTTTTAGATATGCCTAGGCGCGAGCCGATAATGAACACTAGGTCTCAAGGAGGAGTTGTCGCTCTTCTCAACGGGAGACAAGCTAGTTCAAATGGATAATTCAAGATAATCAAAGATCCTAGTGATCAATATTCTAGTTAGCTAATCTAGAACAAGCATAGGGTACAATTCATTTGATGAGTACCACAACTTAGCAATTATAGTTTGGGGCTAATCCCACAAACTTATTTAAACCTTAGATCTAACAAGTAGACTACTCAGGCATAGCTAAGCAATTCATGACAATGGATAGATGAAAGAATTGCATAGATAGAAATAAGTAGAAATACAAAAGGAGATGAGAAATCTCTCCAATCTCTCAAAACAAAATAAAACTCTAGTCTCTCTCTCACACTCTCTGGTTTTCTCTGAGTTGTTCAAAGCTTGCTTCTCTCGAAGGTTGCCGTCAAAAGACACTTAGCAGGAATATTTAAGCATTTCCATTAGGTTAAAAACTCGTCAGGGGCAATCTCGTAATTTGGTGAAGTCTTGGTGAAGTAGTCGGCTAAACCATTTCGTCCTCGATATCGATCGACAACACAGGATGTGTATCGATCGATTATAATCTTCTAGTACGCGGATCTTCACAGCTACATCGATCGACAACTCAGGATGAGTATCGATCGATTCTTATCGTAATGTTGACTTCCGATTTGGTCTTGAATGGTCATCTCGGGTGTATCATCTCTTGCACTCCAAAATGCTCCAAAACATCAATTTCTCACAAAATGCTCCTGAACCTGAAAACATACCTAACAGGCTAGAAAACATATTAAATATATAATAAAATACTAGTATACCATGGTTAAAAACGGGTAAAATCCATGGTATATCAACACACAACCAATAACATCGATCGATACCAACCAGCCGAAAGCAGATAAGTTCTCTAAACTCACCTGTACTGATAAAGAGATAGCAACCCTAGGAAAACCAATGGTTCAATCATGCAACGCAATTAGCCAAATTATGAAAGAACAGGAGACTACAATCTCTGTTGAGATTCATACAGTATTTAAAAATGATGAAGAATTGTCTTTGCAAGATTTTTTAAACTCTAGTAGGACCTATTCCAATAGGTCAGCTATTAAGTTACCAGAAAATGAAACAATGAAGCCGAATTTTAACATGAAGCATCTTGTTCTGGTACAACAACACCCTTTCTATGGGATTCTATCAGAGAACCCACTGGACCACATCGAAAAATTAGAGGAAATGGTTAATAATGATCATTGTCGCTGCTTACTTTTCTCTTATTCTCTAACTGGAGAAGCCAAAAATTGGCTAAACCAATTACCAACAGGATCATTAACCTATTGGAAAGAGATCAGAAGCGCGTTTATAAACTACTTTTTCGATGATACCCGCTACTGGGATGTGAGGATAAAAATCTCCACATTTAGCCAAGACACTCGAGAATCCTTTAAAAATGCTTGGGGAAGATTTAAAAATCTTCAAAAAGAATTTCCCCATCATGGATACTCGGAACCCCAGCTGATTAACGCCTTCTATGGAGGTGTTAGCTTACACTACCAATCTATTCTCGACACAGCAAGTGAAGGGAGCTTCAGATCACGAAGCCCCAAAGAAGCAAAAAGATTAATCGAGAATGTAGCAACTGGTAGATCTTACGAAAGAATGGATATGGAAAGAAGAGACATAATGGAACGCCCAGACGAATCTGAGCTTGACTATTTAAAAGAGGCTTTAAACTCCGTCCAAATCCTTCTTAGCTGAGCAAAGTCAAATAGGAATTTTCCAAATAAGTGATGAAAGCTTATCCGGACTTCAAGAGCAAGTAGACTTCGTAGATACAATGCATCTAGGCGATCAATCCTTAAATTATAATGGAGGTAGTTTTACTCAGAATTATGACATGATCGTCAGATCACGAAAGGGATACACCAACTCTAGGTTAAACCAGGCTCTTACTGGAAATCAAAGGCTGAGGACCGATTCTGATGGGAGAATGGAAATGATCTGGAGTGAATTAATGAAAAAGCTAGAAACACTCGATGAGAATGTTAAAATGCTAGATAGCAGAGTCGCAGAAAATGCCCTCGCTATAAAAGGGAAATAGGACGTTTACCCGGGAGCACTGATGAGAATGTTAAAATGCTAGATAACTCCAATGGCAGAAGAAAGCATTACCTTCAATAATCCCATTGACGTCGAGAAAACTAAAGAAAACAGATCTGACCCAATAATCCTCGATTACCCTGAGGCAATATGCGTTAGTGATGAGGATGAGGAAGGAACGAATGTCGACCGATGAGAAGATGTAAGTGTCGATCGACACAAGGATGACAATGTCGATCGACGTACTGATGTAAACATCGATCAACAACCTACACCTCCAAGGCCGCATGCAGCACCAGCCGCACCAGTGGTTGAGAGAGTGTACCAACCTTTACCCCCCTTTCCCCTCACAAATCCTCAAGTCAAACGAAAATTGGAAAAGGAAATTTGCAAAAGGGAAATCGACAGGATCAGCATCGAGATGCCACTAAGTGATGCAATTAAAATTTCTCAGCCCATGAAGCAATTAGTTAAAGACATGGTAGCCAAAAATTACCCGTCTACAAAGCACAGCATCATGATGGTATCAGACGAAGTAAGCACTATGATCCAAGGAGATTTACCTATAAAAAGGCCAGACCCTGGTAGTTTTGTTATAGATTGCAACATAGAGAACCGACAGTTCGGTCAATGGCTTAGCGATCTAGGATTGAGCGTTAACTTGATGCCTTACTCTGTTGCCACATCTTTAGGTTTTAGCAATTTTAAGCCTACTAGGATTACCCTAGTTCTTGCTGACAGATCCGTCCGAGTGCCAGAAGGCATAGTAGAAGACGTACCAGTACTAATAAACAATTGTCAAGTACCAACTGACTTTGTTGTCCTACGATACAAGCAAGAACCCAAGGATCCCCTTATTTTAGGAAGACCCTTTCTAGCCACAGCTGGAGCGATTATCGATGTCAAAGAAGGACGGTGGGAACCAAGATTCACAGAGTTAAGTAAACCTAACTTTCCCTGAAGGTTCCAGATATCTGCTGGGCCACGCACAACACAATCAATGAGGCAAAAGTACGTAATAAAAAGTGTAAGAACAAAAAAGAGAGCAAAGTGATCTTATTTCCGAATCCGCGTTTGAGTGCGAACAACAGGTAAGAGCCTCGGCTACGAGAGCTGTCGGTAAGTTCGCTAGTCTAGCAACCTAAGTCTAACCTAGTTGTGTCGCAGCTCGTTAGTAAAAACGGAAATAAATGCCTAAATTGCTCTAAGTGCTAAGTTTCCTCTCGAAGAATTTGCTGATGCCTCTGCTCCTTGCCCCAAGCTCTCTTATATACTCCTGCTAGGTCTGTTTAACCTTCCTTTGGTCCAAATCTGTCGCGAATCGGGCTTTTTCCATTTTCGTCGATCTTCAGGTTCATAAGGAAACTTGACATTTATCTTCGGGAAACTTGACATTTATCTTTGGAAACTTGACATTTATCTTGTTATGTAAAGATAAACATAAACCGTCAGATTTATCTCGAGTTTGATCTAAAAAATTGTAAACGGGCCATTTGGTCATGTTTGGGCCCTTTCGGGCCGTTCTTTAGACCTTCCGAAAGAACCCCAATTCCTTGTATAGTTGAGATGATTGGTGTTTTTAGAATAATTGTGATCGTTTTATACGATGAATTGAAATCTATTCGTTAACCGAACCTTTCGTGGTTTTCCGAAACTTTCCCGATGATTCCGATTGAAACGAAACAGGGGTTTTAGATTCACGATTTTAAGTATTTGAACTGCGAGGCTTCGAGCAAGGATGCAAAGTACGGGATTGGACTAGTGTCGAGATGGTTTTACGAGGAATTGGCAGCACTCCCCGAACGACCTGCAGCCCGGTGCACGGGACCGTAGAGTGGCCGCAACCGCCGGCGCTCGAGACCGTGACGTTGGCTCGGCCGCCGGCTCCCGCGACCGCGACGTGGGTGCAGCCGCCAGCGCCCAGGGCCGTGGCGTGGGCGCAGCCGCCGGCGCCCGGGGCCATGGCGTGGGCGCAGCCGCCGGCGCACGGGGCCGTGGCGTGGGCGCAGCCGCCGGTGCCCGGGGCCGTGGCGTGGGTGCAGCCGCCGCCGCCCGGGGCCGTGGCGTGTGAGCAGCCGCCCGCGCCCGGGGCGCGTCCTGGTTCCTGCCGCCGCCGCCCGGGGCCATGTCCTTTGGGTAACCCGTTTCGGTTATTCCTTTTCTCGGCTTTTTGAGGTTTTTGCCATCACTTGTTTTTTCCGAGGACTTTCGGGCATCAATTTCGTCTTGACCGATTTTGACCCCAACAGTTAGCCCCCCAGCTAGCTAGGAACCATGGTGTTTTTGGGTAACAGGTCCTAGCTTGCGGTATAGCTTGTTAAGAAGGTTTGGAGACGTAATCGTTTGCCGAAAGTTCGAGTGAATAGTAACTTTCTTTGTCTATAAAGATGGAGTAAGAATTTTTTACCATTCTCACTTCATCCAAGAATTTTACTCTTAAGAATTCTCCAAGAATTTTACTCTTAAGAACTCTCTCTTTTCTCAAACAAAAAAATGTCTTCAAGAACAAGATCTTCCAAGAAGTATTCTTCCTCACATTCGTCTTCAGGCGATTCTCCTGCTAACGACTTCGTTACTCCGAAAAACGAGTTTGGGGTTGAGGAAGATGCGAAGGAGGCATACTACAGAGCTCTCTGCGGCTCGCTTCTGCCTCCGCAGGACATTCCTATTCCCAGAAGACCTTTGAGGCCGCAGGGTGCGCCCTTCACGCCGAGCATGGTCTCTCCCAAATATCTTACGACTCTCTGGAACTTTTACCAAATTCCGAGTGGAGTTACGTTTTGGATCCCGGCCGGCAATGAAAGCGCGAGGAACCCTCCGCAGGGTTTACGTTACTTGTTATGAGGCCTTCTTGTCGTATTCAGTATGTGGTTCCCGATCCCTGGCACCATCGTCCGTGTGCTTCCCCGTTTCGAGCTCTCGATCACCCAGCTGAACGTTTTGTCCTTGGAGAGTTGGCTCGGTGTGCTAATCTCGAGTTATCATGCAGTGAACAGGGTTCTTCCGCGAACCTCTACCAACCTCTTCGCCAAGCGATATCTTCTTCGGGAAATGTCGTTTTTCTTAAATACCTTTACCGTCGAACGGATCCGAAGCGCGGTGGAGCTTCACCAATCCCGAGACACTCCCCAGCCTCTTGATGTTCCGTACAACGTTGAGCCGGTCGTCGACTTGCCTGCTCAGAGGAGGAGAAACAGGTCTCGTAAAGGCAAAGAAGTTGCCCCCGAGACTGTCTAGGGAGATCATCGCTGCCGGGATGGGACCCTATTTTCGCCCCAAGGAAAAGGAGTGGAACTAACGCGGTTCCCCCCCCCCCCCAGCGACTTCTTTGATGACCTCCCTCCCGCGTTTACTACTGATGAGTCGCTGGAAAATGAGGCGAAGAGGAAAGTAATCGCTGAGGGGTCTCGTCTGATCAACGAGGTTTACCCTTTGAACTCTAATCGTCTATATATCATTATTATTATATGTATATTTCTTTGATCTTAAGTTCATGCAGGGGATGAGGGTGTTTGGCGTGGCGATCGACGGAAACATCCGGGGATCGCGAATATCTCGCTTCAAAGCCGACCAGGCCGAAATAGAGCTTTTCCGATGCCGGCAAGATGTTGCGGAATCGAGGCAGAGACAGGCCAAGCTCCATTCTCGAGCCCTCGTCCATGCGGAGAGGAAAGGAAGGAGAGCGATTGCCGCAGAGATATAGCGGAGGGCCGAATCGTTTGCCACCGAATTCGAGAGCTTCAAGGAGGCTCAGGAATTCGTGGATGATTTTCGCGAGTGTCGAGGCTCGGGCGCTACCCTCCATAAGTCACAGGGCAAGGACTTCTCCTTTTCTGCTGAGGTCGCTGAGATGATGGGTTTCATGAATGACTGCGCTCATGCTGAATCTTTGGTTCCTCCGATCGAGGGAAGGGCCCGAAAGCTTTGGGATCCCATCGAGATTTTGGAGGACACAGTGGAAACGGGTGCCGGCGGAAAAGCCGGAGGAGAGGATGAAGAGGGAGACAAGCCCGTGGAATCATTTGGGATCTCAATGTCTGGATACTGTGACTTAGATTTCTGAGGTTTGTTGGGATTATATCCCTTTTATTGTGATGGTTGTACGCTAGGCCGAGTGTGGCCATTATTTGTATATGCCGCGACCGTAAGAGGTCGTGTAACTTTGTACGTATTTGGACTGGCCGTTGGTGGCTTCGAATCCCTGCCGTTTCTGCGGCTTAAAAATATATTGTAGATTCTGGGAAAATTCGTATTATGATTTGATTTATACTTTCATCAAGTGAAGAGGGTAGAATCCGAGTAGTCACTTCGTATTTTAACTCTTATTTTGTAGCTTGGTCCGTATGCTACTTTTTAGCGAGCGTTTTTAGGTGTAAGCGATGAGAGATATGTTTTTGGATCTCGTATCGGTACTGATACTATGTCTGTGAGATGTTAAGATCCAGCAAAGCTGGATTTAGGACAAGACCTAGGTTTACTCTCAGCTTTAAGGCTGTGCGATGACTGATCGGCTTTCGTTTTGCCTGTTAGTAATTTCTTCCTGATTCTTACTGATTAAAGTCTGCGACTTGGCGCCGGCTTATGTGAATTGTGTAGTAAAAATCGAGCTATCTCCAGAGAATATCCGGAGTGCTAAACCATAATTTCGGGTTTTCTTGTATAGCGCGCTATGGTATCCTTGTCGGATATAAAAGAACCTTCTATGAAAGGTCTGACTACGGATTTGTTTTTAGTGAAACGTTTCTATGTTTGTCCGTCGGAGCCAATCGACGGGCGTTTTTGAAAGTCGTATGCGGACTGTTTTGACGGATGATACGATTTCTATATCTTTTGGGAAATTGCGACGTCTTGCTTTCCTTGAGGATATGATTTTCATTTTTCCAAAGTGTTTATGTGTTACTGTGTTAAGTAAGCATCGAAAGATCGAGAGAAATGATTTTATTGAAAAAGTTCCGAAAATATCGAGTACATGTGCGGGTATTTTGAACTTTTGTGGGAGTATACGAGGATATGTACCCACTTCCCCCCCCCTTTTTGGTGAGGGGGATAGCTGAACTCGCCGGGTTTCGACGAGCTGCCTACCTACCTCTTTCGAGGATCAAGCCATCTCGTAGTTCTGTTTGTTGCTGCGGGTGTTTCTACTCTCCGAGTGTTGCCGTTTTGACCGTACTAGCTGGGTCGGTGGTCTTTTCGGGAGTCGAGTTGTCTGCATCTATGGCGATGGACTCGGAGACTTTTTCGTTGTCGTGAGTCGTTGCCAAATCGAATGATTCTGAATCATCTTTTCGTTCTCTGGAATATTTAGCGATTTCTTTGCTCGCTCGGCTATGAAGCAAAGTCTCGACTGTTTCTGGCTTCCCCAGATTACTGCGGTTCCAGTTGGAGTCGGGAATTTGATGCCAAGGTGATACGTGGATGGTACTGCCTTCATGGCGTTTATCCAGGGGGTTCCCATAATCACGTTGTAGATAGCTGGGTTGTCGACAACTGCGAAGTCGACGATTTTTGTGACTTCCTTAGCCATGACTGTGAGCTTGATCGTCCCGAGGATCATAGAGGTGATGCCAGAGAATCCGGTTAGAGGTCTTGGTTCCAGGATGATCTCTCCAAGTAGGATATTCATCCTTTGGAGGGTGTCGCGGAACATGATATTGACTGTAATTCCTGTATCGACAAGGATACGGCAGACTTCGAGATCCTGGATCACCAAATCAATGACTAGAGGGTCGCAATGAGGTTTGTCGATACCGATGGTCATGTCGGAAGGTTTTCCGAGTTCGTTTTCCGCCCTGTCGGAGCCATTTCATCGGGATTGTGTTCCATTGACTCTGACAGGGCGTCTTTATCTCGATTGCCGGGAGTTCCAAAATTGAGTTTCCTCTTCGCTGTTAAGGTCTCGACCTGTTTCGCGAGTGAGCTCATTAGTTTTTCTAGTTCGTCCGACAGTTTCTGGGCGGAAGCGAACAGTTCCTTCATCTGGTCTAGCATCGCGGTGTTTGCCTTGGCAGTGACCACAGATGCGTTTCCAGCAGGTGTCTTCTCAACATTGGCATCGGCGGAAGTTTCGTCGTGCGTTTGCATATCTTTGTTGGCCTCAGTGGACATGGTTGACTGAGCGTGCGTAGTTGTGACATAGATAGATCCGTAACCCCCCTCCTCCTTCTAGCGCCAAACTGTGGGAACCAAGATTCACACCGTCGAGTTTTGTTAAATCGGAGAAAAGTCAAGTAAACCTAACTTTCCCTGAAGGTCCCGGATATCTGCTGGGCCACGCACAACACAATCAATGTTGCAAAAAGTACGTAATAAAAAGCGTAAGAACAAAAAAGAGAGCAAAGTGATCTTATTTCCGAATCCGCGTTTGAGCGTGAACAACAAGTAAGATCCTCGGCTACGAGAGCGGTCGGTAAGTTCGCTAGTCTAGCAACCTAAGTCTAACCTAGTTGAGTCGCAGCTCGATAGTAAAAACAAAAATAAATGCCTAAATTGTTCTAAGTGCTAAGTTTGCTCTGGAAGAATTTGATGAACCCTCTGCCCCTTGCCCCAAGCTATCTTATATACTCCTCCTAGGTCGGTTTATCCTTCCTTTGGGCCAAATCTGTAGTGAATCGGGCTTTTTCCATTTTCGTCGATCTTCATGTTCATGGGGAAATTTGACATTTATCTTCGAGAAACTTGACATTTATCTTCGGAAACTTGACATTTATCTTGTTATGTAAAGATAAACATAAACCGTCATATTTATCTCGAGTTTGATTTAGAAAATCGTAAACGGGCCGTTCGATCATGTTTTGGCCCTTATGGGCCGTTCTTTAGACCTTGGACGTTTTTACAATTTTTCCGAGAAAATACTCTGTCATGATATCGGTCTTCCGAAAGAACCCCAATTCCTTGTATAGTTGAGATGAATTGAAATCTATCCGTTAACCGAACCTTTTGTGGTTTTCCGAAATTTTCCCGATGATTCCGATTGAAACGAAACAGGGGTTTTAGATTCACGATTTTATGGATTTGAACTGCGAGGCTTCGAGCAATGATGCAAAGTACGGGATTGGACTAGTGTCGGGATGGTTTTACGAGGAATTGATCGCACTCGCCGAACGACCCGCAGCCCGACGCACGGGACCGCGGAGTGGTCGCAACCGCCGGCGCCAGGGCCCGCGACGTGGGCACGGCCGCAGTTCCTTGAGACGGCGACGTGGGCGCAGCCGCCAGCGCCCGGGGCCGTGGCGTGGGCGCAGCCGCCACGGCCTGAAGCTTATGTCAAAAGTTTCAGGAAGGGCCTATTCTTGCTCAAGTGAGTAATCTCTCAAAGGAATTGAGGATTCACCTCGATCCCAATTTTGGAAGCCAACACAATAGTACCAAAACAAACATAGTCGAACCATATAACTTTGTAAAAGCGATATTACACTCCTTTCAGTGAGAAACTAACAAATTTGGTGGAGGATACCATAACCCAGAACGAAGAGAGATTTTTAAAGAGGCGTAAAAGCAAAAGGGAACATTCCAGGGGCCCTTGATGTGATCTGGATTCTAGTCACGAGCTCATTTCGGAATCCAAGAGGGTTGTATGACTTCCTTAAATATATCATTATCTGACAACGAGACCGACATCACATTAACTTGACGAGGAATGGGCAGTTCATAAGCTCGGCGACGATGATCCCTCCACACCTCGCAACGACCAGCACCACTATCGATGGACCATACTGACACCGCAATAACTCATTTGAGCCCGTGAATACTAGTCAAGCTGACTAGAATATGCGAAGCAGCACCCATAAATGGTAAGTATTACAGTTTTGGAACCCTCCCGAGGACAAAGGCCAACCAGGAGAAGGACCCAACATCGTAAAATAACTTGGTGAAAACGAAAAAATGAAATTTACGGAAGAGTAAGTGAGAAACAAGAGTCACTTCAGGGATATCTATGTAAAACTTCTAACAGACGCCTAGTGTTTCTCGACCAGTACTTCCAAAATCAGAAAGCTCTGAAAATACATTACGAAAATAAGCCTCTTTACAACAGCAACATGCATCCGGAATATATAACTTCACCCTCAAAGACGACAAGTGTTTTTTTTGTTTCAGGGAATATGTGACCCCTCTGACGTGATCAAATTTTTGTTTCATACTCGTTGTATTTACTAACTTTTGGGGGGGGGGGTAAATTGTAGTTACTTACTTTTTAATGAATCCAATTCTTACGTAACATACGATCAAATTTCTGATATATTGTAACGCCCCGATCGGCTACAGCTAATGGGCGACCCACAGCCGCTCACTCGGCCAATGGGTCCCATCCCGTTCCGACATTCGGTACATTAATTTTTCCAAAGGTTCGAAATTATTTTTACTGACCCTGAAATCACCACATGATCTTTTCCAGTGCTTTGGCCTCACTTCCACGCTACCGCGAATCACTTCCCAATATGTAACTCATCCTTTCACTACTCCAGCTCAAGCATGCTTAACTTTGGAATTCCAAACGGATGTGTGCTTAACCGTACTTTGGTCACATAGGTAGCCAAATAAATTATCTTAAGTCTTTCCATATATCACAACTCGGGATATTATAAATCACCTCCTATCAAAGAACAATACGTCCTTGCTGCGCCCTACAGCAGGTCTCAAGACGCCTCTTGGGTCAGAAAGAAGGCTAACCGGCTCTGATACCACTTGTAACGTCCCGACTGCCAACAGCTAATGGGCCACCCACACCCGCTTTCTCGGCCCGTGGACCGCATCTCGAAATCATTTTTTTCTAACCCTGCAATCACCACATGACATTTTCCTGTGCTTTAGCCTCACTCACATGGTATCGCGAATCATTTCACGATAGCTAAGCACACTTTAATGACATAGGTAGCCAAATCAATTCTCTTAAGTCTTTCCAAATTTCACAACTCGGGATGTTACAATTTACCCCCTCTCAAAGAATGCAATGTCCTCGTTGTGACCCACGACATGTCTCAAAACGCCTTTGTTTCAGAACCAAGATAGCTAATCAGCTCTGTGACCACTTGTAACGCCCGACCTTCCACAGCTAATGAGTCACCCATGCCCGCTCACTCCGGCCATGGGCTCCATCCTGTTCCAACGGTCGGTCTGTTATTTTTTCCGAAGGCTCAGTATCATTATTTACTACCATGCAATCACCACTTTACATTTCCCCGTGCTTTGGCCTCAATAGTACGCTATCGAGAATCACTTTCCGATAGGTCACTCATCTTTTTACTGCTCAAGATCAAGTACACTTAATTCTGAAGTTATAAACAGATGTGTGTCGGAAAAGGTAAGTGCACTTTAGTAACACAATTAGCTTCAAGGAGGCTCAGGAATTCGTGGATGATTTTCGCGAGTGTCGAGGCTCGGGCGCTACCCTCCATAAGTCGCAGGGCAAGGACTTCTCCTTTTCTGCCGAGGTCGCTGAGATGATGGGTTTCATGAATGACTGCGCTCATGCTGAATCTTTGGTTCCTCCGATCGAGGGAAGGGCCCGAAAGCTTCTCGTTAAAACACGATCATCGGAGATAACAAAAGATCGTTAAACCACGAGGATGCGGCTTGGCAATCATGAAACAACGAAGGGGTCATATGAAGCTCGGTCGCTATAGCGACTGAGCTAGAGAAAAAGCATAGCGACCGAGCTTACCAGACCCGTCTCGGCGAGGGCTTCGATTTGATATCTTGATCGTTTTCTGGGTCCTCACGGTTTGAGAGAACGGCCTCTTTGAAGTTCGAAGGCAGATTCTTAAAAATCTTGTTTTAAGACAACAATTCTTTAAAACAACGATTTTTTAATTAACTATTTCTTAATCAACGACTTAAGAAATCAAAGATTTTTAATCAACAACTTAAGAAATTAACGATTTCTTAATCAACGACTTAGGATATCAACGATTTCTTAATCAACGACTTAAGAAATCAACGATTTAAGAAAATAACGATTTCTTAAATCAACGGAACAATGTTATCAAGGTCCAAACATCCGCAAACAAACATCCTGAGAGCATCGTAGTTTCGCAATGGTTTCGGACGATTGAACAACGGATCTCAGTCCACGGGACAAACCCGATCGCCACGAACAAGGGCTCGGTTGCTATAGCGAACGGATCACGAGACCACGCTCCGTCGCTATAGCGACCGAGCCACGAGATCTATCCGCAGCTCGGTCGCTATAGCGATCGAGCTCTGTTCGGATCTCGGTCGCTATAGCGACCGAGCTGCGGACAAAGTCCTGTCGCTATAGAGATCGAGCGTTCATATATCGATCATTCTCCGAAACGTCTGAAATCTTCCGAAACGACGATACGACGTAAAACTATGCATTTTCGACTATTCGTATAGCCGTTCTCTGCAACTCGCGACTATCCGTTTCTTGATCTCTCGATCAAATGGAATCGTCCGTTCGGTTTATGATAAAACCGCGGAAACTTAACCTTATCGGAGAAATCGTAATAACGTCTCAAATCAAAAATACGGCCCAAGGGGGTCCTAAACTTGATTCGAGGCCCACTTACGATTTCTTAAAAACCCATAAGCCTTATGACGGTTTATGCTTGGAGAATAAGTATCAGTTTCCGCGTATTCCTTGTTTGTTTGTACTGATGTGACTGTATCCCGTCTGTTCCGCTTGGTTCATTGTGTTTTTTCGCAATGGAAACTTTCCGCAGATAATCATGAAGATCGGAAAAATGGAATATTCCCATTTTTCGGCTATGACGGCTTAAGAGCAAAAGGGGGAAGCGTAAACAGACATTGGAGGGAGTATATAAGGAGCTCAGGACGAGAGGCATAGAGGTATCACTTTTTCCAGAGCAACTCAGCACTTAGAGCATTTTAGGCAACTTTCCGTTTTTGTTTTTCGAGCTGCGACTCAATTAGGTTTAGCCACCTTCGGATATTAGAACTAGGATCTCGCCGACAGCTCTCGTAGCCAAAGCACGTTATCCCGTTGTTGTTACGCTCATACGCAGATTCAGAATAAAATCATTCTTGCTCTTTTTTACGATTTTTATTTTATTTTTCGTTATTGTTGTGTTCTGATTGCTTGACGTGTGGTTTCTCAGAAATACGGGACCTCTGGGAAATTAGGGTTTTCCTACTTTCCTAAAATATACAAAATATTGACGGTGCGAATTTCGGTTCCCACAGTTTGGCGCTAGAAGAAGGGGGGTACGGAACAATCTTACTCACGACCAGCTCACGCTCAACCAGACATGACTAACGACGATTCAGCGAACTTGCAAACTCCTCTAAACGGAGCACCCAAGGACGTCTTGAACACTCCAGCGGCAGATGTTTCCGCGGCCAACGCACCTGCTAACGCCGCGTCGCTCGACGAGTTCAAGAAGTTGATTTCCGCCTACGAAAAGAGGTCGGAAGAGCAGGATAAACTCGTGGGAACCCTTACCAAACAGGTTCAAACCCTAACGGCCAGGAAGAGCACTAAATCAAGCTCGTGATTTTTCCCTCCAAACACAAAGGGCAACGATAAAATCTTTCCAACCATGTGAAATTTTTCTTATTACCGAGTTTGAGAAATCTCAGCGCAAAAGGTTTTGACCAAGACGATTTCTCCGAAAACGTTTCGGAAAAGTAAAACTCGCTTCCCCAATAACTGCAGAAAACCCCTAGGTTACTCGCAGAAAGTTAAACTCAAACGAGCCAAGCTTGATCGGTCGCTATAACGAGCCAAGCTTGATCGCTATAGCGACCCAGCCCCAAGAGGAGTTCTCCTCTCCGTTCTCCTTTGAATCCTCTTCGAAACGCTTTTCGTTTCATCTCAATCGGAGTTTTCGTTGAGATTTTTTACGACAAAAACAAGTTGGACTCGTCTTGGCTACCTTCCACTCGCTATAGCGACCGAGATGACATCCTCACTCGCTATAGCGACCTGTCAGTCCTCAAAGGAGTCCTCCTTTGTGTTCTTCTTTGATTCCTCTTCGAAACACTTTTCGTTTAGTCTCAATCGGAGTTTCCGTTGAGATTTTACGACGAAAATAAGTTGGACTCGTCTTGGCTCCCTTCCACTCGCTATAGAGACTGAGACACATCCTCACTCGCAATAGCGACCTGTCAGCCTCAAAGGAGTCCTCCTTTGTGCTCTCCTTTGATTCCTCTTCGAAACGCTTTTCGTTTCGTCTCAATCGGAGTTTCCGTTGAGATTTTAGGATGAAAACAAGTTGGACTCGTCTTCGCTCCCTTCCACTCGCTATAGCGACTGAGACACATCCTCACTCGCTATAGCGACCTGTCAGGCCTCAAAGGAGTCCTCCTTTGTGCTCTCCTTTGATTCCTCTTCGAAACGCTTTTCGTTTCATCTCAATCGGAGTTTCCGTTGAGATTTTACGACGAAAACAAGTGGGACTCGTCTCGGCTTGCTGTCACTCGCTGCCGCCGGACGGCCAGACCGACGTCACGGTCCTAGGGGCCGGGTTGCAGGTCGATCAGCGAGTGCGGCCGATTCCTCGTGAAGCCATCCCGACACTAGTCCAATCACGTACTCTGCATCCTCGCTCGAAGCCACGTAGTGCAAATTCTTAAAACCGTGAATCTAAAACCCCCATTTCATTCGGTGATAACGATCGGGAAAGTTACGGAAAACGCGGAAGTTCCCGATAACGAATGGATTGCAATTCATCGTATAAAACGATTACAGTTATTCTAAAACACGAATCATGTTAACTATACGAGGAATAGGAATTCATTCGGAAGACCGATACCATTACCGTACTTCTTCCAAACAACTCTTCCGAGCAACTCCCGTTGTAAATGTGGTTTGTATCGACTCTGTCCCAACCAGCTCCACCAGTTTCGAAAAAATGGGGTGATTTCTATAAAATCACTCGAAAATTAAAACGGTTAAGGAAGAATAAACAAAGCCAAAACGAGAGATCATATCCCTCACTGCTAAGACGTTTTCCGACACATAGGATTTCGGTCGTTGCGGACTCTCGACTGTTGTCTACTAAGCTTACTTTCGAAAAACTACTCAAAACTCCTTCGGGTTAATCCTACGGAAACGAGAAAGTTTATGATTAAGTTTAGTCACCAAAATTACGCCTCACCGCAGCAAGGATTTATGATGTTAAGTTCGATAACATTTTACGGAACACTTTTCGTAAAATAATACTCGACAATATTTCACGAGTAGGATTTTGTACAATTAAACTCGACAACTGTTTTACGAAATGACTTCCCGTAAAATTTGCTCGGCAACAGTTATGGAATAACTCTCGAAAAATAAAAAGTTCGACAGCACTTTAGGAAACAGCTTTCGTAAGATCAAGCTCGACCATATTTTACGAAACATCATTCATAAAGCCAAACAATATCGTATCTGGAACATAACCAGTTCGCTCACAGCCTGACGAACAGAGAGCCTCACTCGAGTGACGCCTTGTCCATTGACCCGTCTTTCCAAAACGCCCCTCTTTGTCTGCTTCTCCTTCCTTTGGTTCAACGATTTCGTAAAATTCCTTCGATGCATAAAACACAATGTGATTTTACCAGATTCTGCCACGTTAAGTCGAAAACATCTATTCATAACGTTTGATAGACTTTTCAACAATATACAAAGCGCACCTGGTGAATTTGGTAAAACCAGAGATACAAAGAAACGAGGACGAACTTGGACATTGATATCCCTTCCTCATTCCGATATTCTCAGAATTTCATCTGAAACCAATTCATTTGAAATTCGGTAACTGACTTTTCGAAGTCCTTTGACGTTGAATCGAAAGTGGCCATTCCTAAACGCATAATAAACTTTCGATAAAGTCAGAAGAAAAGAGGAGAAGAAGAAGGAAGAAGGGGCAATCTCGAATCATCAATGAGACTAAGGTACGTCCGACTAAAAAATTTCGTCAAGGTTTTAATTTTTTTTGGTAGGAAAGGAACGAAAACGTCTTGAAAACTGCCGTAGAATTTAAGGAACTTAGAACCTAAGTGGATAGTCTAGCAAGCTAAGTCTTAGGCAAATTTTCCAGTCTCGTTCCATTGTTCCTTGACTTTCCAGGCAGAGCATGCAAACCGATCTAGTCTCTCGAAAAACCGAGAAACGATCGCCACGCATTCTAAGGCACACTCGTCCTGCTTCCTAAAGAAAGAAAAACCTTCGAAAGAACGGTTAACCCATTTTCTTTCGTAAAATAAATTAACGGATCCAACGGATATCAGTCGTAGATAATTTTTTCTCTACAAGGTTATTGATTCCTGCTTAACTACCCTCGACCACGTCCAAACAGGAAATGACCCTGCAACCGAATCCGCACATATTCTACGACGATCCTCTACCAACAACTTCCCTGGCTATACGGCTGCACCTAGCCTCCATGCCAATCCAAAACTACTGAGCGACCACCGCTCCAACCGCTTAAATGGCTAATGGTTAATCGACAACCCACGATTTGTCGTGAAACGCCAAGTGACTATTATGCAAGCAGTTTGTCGTATAACCCATAATCGGAAATCATACGATGAATTCTTCGTAACGAAACTCAGTCATAACAACCATATGGTTAACGGAAGATGTAAACTTATCATCAATAGATTAAGTTCTATACGCCTCATAAAACGCGGCATAAAAATAAACACTCGTAACAAAGCTCCTATAGCTATACGAGTCATTCTTAAAAATTCAAAAACAAGTTTCGGAAGGCCAACACTTCACGAAACACAGTGAAGTTAAACGCTTCTCCCTAGTAAATTTACACGACCCTTCGCTCCAAACCCTCAAAACAATTCGCCAACTACTAAACGGCTATGACAACGGATCCAGTATCCACAAAATGATTATCACATCCAGACACATGTCTCCTATCGCTTACACCTAAAAACGCTTGCTAAAAAGTAGCATACGGACAAAACGACAAAATCAAAATCCGAAATGACTACTCGGATTCTACCATTTACACTTGACGAAAGTATAAATAAAATCATAAGCCAAAGCCCATAATCCTCTTATGGCATAAAGAAAAATAAAGTCGCAGCACTGCGAGAGGTCGCTTCGTGCTCGAATAAACATATTTCAACCAAAATTTCATACGCCTTCTAAACGGCATCATATCGTTGTTGCTGGTCACAAAACAAACGAACTCTAACGTCCTAAACTGACAAGCCACCTAAGGGTAGGCTCTCTTACATCCGACCAGGATACCATAGCGCGCTATACAAGAAAACCGAAATTTTGTTTGAGTGCTTCGTAAAGGAAGTAACTCCGACTCGTACCCAGACACATCATAATAAGCCGATAACACTTCGCGGATTTTAAAATGGTACGCGTCAGGTTAAAATCGCAAACATGCAAAACGAAAGCCGATTTATCATCGTAAAGCCTCAGTCCGAAAGTAAACCAAGGTCTTGCCCTAAACCCAGCCTTGCTGGTACTTAACATCTCATAGACATAGTATCAACACCCGATACGAGATCCCAAAACTTGTCTCTTCACTTAAGTCTATCTGTTTCACGAACCTTCGCGTAAATCAGTAAACCGCGAAAAATCTCGCTTTGTACAATAGATGGATACGGGGATCATCGGAGAGGCAGGAATGAGACGACAACTCACACCCTGTCCCTCTAACTTCGATAAACGGAAGTTCTCTCGATTTATCAAAACCATGATTTTATAGATTTGAGCAAAATATTTTTTACAGGCCAAACTTGGCCAAAATAAACAGCCTCCGAGGCTACTCTTGCGGCCGACAAAGGTCCAATACGAAATACCATCAAAAGCAACATGCTCGAAATTCACTACACATAACTAGACAATAAAATCTCACTGGAAAACAGGTCATAAGAATCTTAACTCCAAGACGAACTACGAATGGCTTGATCCCTTTTGACAAAGGGTACGTAGGCAGCTTTCATCAAGCGCAACCACAATCTTATAAGATTCCACTCTTCTTAGAATGAACGTACAACTTTCAACGGACATTTTCAACCGTTAATTCCGCCTAACTTGACTAACTTGTCTTATCGCCCGCTAGAACCTTGCATCTACGATCCACGGTTCTAACGGGCTGGGGGGCTAACTGTTGGGGTCAAAAACGGTCACAACGAAATTAACTTTCGAAAATATTCCTCGGAAAAGATAATTCTCGTAAAAATTTCTTAAACTAATTTTTACGAAAAAATCCTTGAATAGATTTGTCCGCAGCGTCGAAACAAGCTCCAATGGTTCGTGTTGACGACGAAGTTAGTATCAAAACATTCGATAAAAATATACGTCTTAAGAATTTCTACGTTTTCAAGGAAAACTTATACGAAAAACTTGCAGGAAAATCTTGTTTTAAAAAACAACGATTTCTTAAATCAACGATTTAAGAAAATCAACGATTTCTTAAATCAACGATTTCTTAAAAGCAACGATTTCTTAAATCTACGATTTCTTAAAAATCGTCTCCTTACAAAAGGTTCCACGACTAAACAAAGTTCTCGTTAAAACACGATCATCGGAGATAACAAAAGATCGTTAAACCACGAGGATGCGGCTTGCCAATCGCGGAACAACCAAGGGGTCATACGAAGCTCGGTCGCTATAACATCCTAAGAGCATCGTAGCTTCGCAATGGTTTTGGACGCTTGAACAACGGATCTCAGTCCACGGCACAAACCCGATCGGAATGGTGCTCGGGTCATGAACAAGAGCTCGGTTGCTATAGCGAACGGATCACGAGACCACGCTCGGTCGCTATAGCGACCGAGCCACGAGCAAGGCTTGGTCGCTATAGCGTCCGAGCTGCGGATAGATCTCGGTCGCTATAGCGACCGAGCTGCGGACAAAGTCCGGTCGCTATAGTGATCGAGTGTTCATATATCGATCATTCTCCGAAACGTCCGAAGTCCTCCGAAACGACGATACAACGTAAAACTATGCATTCTCGACTATCCGTATAGCCGTTCTCCGTAACTCGCGACTATCCATTTCTTGATCTCTCGATCAAATGGAATCGTCCGTTCGGTTTACGATAAAACCGCGGAAACTTAACCTTATCGGAGATATCGTAATAACGTCTCAAATCAAAAATACGGCCTATAGGGGTCCTAAACTTGATTCGAGGCCCACTTACGATTCTTAAAAACCCATAAACCTTATGAGGGTTTATGCTTGGAGGATAAGTATCAGTTTCCGCGAATAAATGAAAACTTTCCGCAGATAATCATGAAGATCGGAAAAATTGAATATTCCCATTTTTCGACTATGACGGCTTACGGACAAAAGGGGGAAGCGTAAACCGACTTTGGAAGGAGTATATAAGGAGCTCATGGCGAGAGGCATAGAGGCATCACTTTTTCCAGAGCAACTCAACACTTAGAGCATTTTATGCAACTTTCCGTTTTTATTTTTCGAGCTGCGACTCAATTAGGTTTAGCCACCTTCGGGTATGAGAACTAGGATCTTGCAGACAGCTCTCGTAGCCGAAGCACGTTATCTTGTTGTTGTTACGCTCATACGCAGATTCGGCATAAAATTCTTCTTGCTCTTTTTTACGATTTTTATTTTATTTTTCGTTATTGTCGTGTTCCGATTGCTTGACGTGTGGTTTCTCAGAAATCCGGAACCTCTGAAAAATTAGAGTTTTTCTACTTTCCTAAAATAACGGTGCGAATTTCGGTTCCCACAATTCTCTTAACCATTTCTATATATAACAACTCTTGGGATGTTACAATATTCATATATGTGGAATTTAGATTCAATAATTTGTTCTTTGTTGTATTGTGCGCTAGCAAAAATTCATAGGTTGACACCTCTCCACTGTATACCGAATTAATGACATGCTTTAAAATACTCTTCTGTCACACAGACCACAATGTTACGTCAACATCTTCATTACAGAAATATCAAGTCTCCAACTGTATAAATGGCAGGACTGATCAAACCTTCATTGCTCACATTCATCTCACACTCAAACCAAAATATATATATCACTAACTATGGCTCGTCTTGACATTCTCCTCCTGGTCACTCTCCTCATCGCCAGTATCTCTGTCGTTGCATTGGCCGTAAATCTCCCAAAACTCATTATCATTCCTAATTAATGATAAAATTTGATTAATGATTTTATAAAGATAATTCTTTAGAATTAATATTTTGTCTGTTTCTTTAATTTATTTTATGTTTCACTATAGTAACATGTATTTTTTTTTAATGGAGAGGTTTATGTGATTTAATTTTTAGTTGTTTTTACAGTCATAAATGTTGGTACGCTCTATAGATACATTAGTTTAAACTATTTGACTATAAACTTCGGTTCCTTTGAGTTATGTTTTTCTCTCTCTTAATTTCTCAGGAAGATTGCAGATACACTATCAAAGTTCAAACCGGAACAAGAGATGCCTCCGGCACAGATTCCGTCATAGGGGTTGAACTCGCCGATAAATCCGGCAAGTACATAGAAATTACAGACATTGAGAGGTGGGGTGGGAAAATGCCATCAGGTCATAACTACTTCGAGAATGGTAATCTGGACATTTTCGGTGGGACAAAGCAGTGTCTTCCGAGCCCAATATGTTTTCTGAGACTGAACTCTGATGGCTCCGGTAACAAACCCGGGTGGTATGTGGAGTACGTGGATGTTACAACGAGCAAAGTTGGAAGCTTGAGCACGCATATACGCTTCAGTGTGCAGCAATGGCTTGCAATCGATGACAGCCCGTATGAGCTATATGCAGAAATCAACAAATGCTCATCTAATATCAAGAAGAGTGTCTATTCAATCGTATGAATCAATGAGGGTGTCTTGGAGACTGGTTATATGGTCACCTTGTGAACTCAAAAGCAATAATGGTAACTGAATAAGACTGTCTTGTAAACGTGTGATATCAATAATGGTAATAATTGAACGAAACTGTTGTCTTGTGTTGTAAAACAAATAATAAAATAAAATGTTGTCTTGTTGAGTTTTTTTTAAAAGGCTTTAATCTTTGGATGATTTCAAATCTTTACCAACTTAAAAGGTGGAAGTTAAAATCCCTAAAGAAAATATAGAAGACGAGACTTCTATATTATGAGGTGTTAATATTTAAAGTGCTCTCCTTCTTCTTTCTTTAAATATCTTAAGTAATTGGTAAGCATTAGAACACTGCTCTCTCAGATCTCATCACTACGAGAAACATAGTGACTTTAAACAAAATTTTCCAGAAGGAAATAAATAAATCTTTTTAATTATAACTTGGACTACTGATGAATTTTTGATATACTTAAATAATTTTTCTTCTTAAATATGTTGAAAATTTCAAAAAATCAGTAAATTATATTTTACATAAATCCTCTGAAATTAAATTAATAATTTCAAAAAATCAGTAGTTTTATATTATGTTAGATTGTGATATTGTTATATATTAGGTGGTTAGAGTTGTTATTTATGTTAAATTATAGTTTAAGTGTGATCTTGACTTTTGGTTCAATGTAGTTTTAGATAATATATTAGGATTTATCAGTTAAGATTTACCGAAACAGTGCCCTCTCTCATATCTCATCACTATAAGAAAACATAATAATTTCTAACAGAATTTTCCAGTAGAAATTAGATAAATATTTTAATTTATCACTTGGAAATTCCTGATGAATTTTTGTTATAAATAAAGAAATAATCACTTTTAATAAATATTCTGAAAATTTCTGAAAAAAATAAATAAACTAATATGTTTAAACAAATACTATGAAAATCCGTATGGAATTCACTATAAACTCCTGACGGGATTTATTGATATGTGTGCATAAAACATTGTCGATAATATTGATGACAGAGTTTAGGAATCTATATTATTTTCGCAATGGAGCTCTCACGTTGAAAGCTAAACTGATTAATATCGTTTATACTCTTAATGAACAAAGTATATAAATTAACCATAAAATAAAAAGGAAATTTAATGTTTTGATTGGATAATTGAATTAAATTAATAATAGTAAGATATATCTAATGTATAAAAATACTTTTTAAAATAAAAATATAATTTATCTATGTATTGCGTTGTTAATTGAAAAAGTCTTTTAATAAAAAGTTAAAAAATAAAACAAAAAACCAAAAAACACATAACTAAATATTAATCAAGTATAATTACATTTATTCATTATATAATTGATCAAACATAAATTAATTAATTAACTATAAAAATTTTCGAGAATAAAAAAGAAGTTAAGTACAAAGAACAATACTAATGACAGAGGGGCGGATCCATAAAATTATTTAATATGGGGCATAAAATATATGTATATATAATTTATTTTATATTATATATCAATTATAATTATAAATTATTAAATTAAAATATTGTAGTATGCTAATTTATATTATTTTATGTTACAATTAAAGAATTACATTACTTTAAAATTTTACATTTTAGTTTAAGAACTTGAATCAACTAAAAAGTTAAATACTTTTAAATTTTTTAAATATTGTTGAGTAATATTACATACTTATATACCATACATAATTTTATTACAATTTTTAAGTGTAGTTAAAAATAATTGTTAAGTAAACATAAATAAAAAAAATTATTTCATAAAATGTAAAAACTAACATTAACAAAAGAAAATAAATATTCTATTGGGTAGGAGAAAAGAAACCTGTTTTAATGGAAAGTTCATTAAAACATAATAAGATGCGTAAAAATTTTGGAAAGAAAAAAAAAAAGTTTAGTTGATTCAAGTTGTGTAAGAAAAAAGAAAAAAAAAAGTTAAAGACTTCGACCATGATTTGTATGGGGCATTAATAAGCCTTTTAGCCACATGAGCTGAATCTTTAACTTGTATATTATTTTGCACAATAAATTTAATAATTTGGCATGTGGCACGTGCCACACCCCATCAAAGCTAGGGTCTACCCCTGCTAATGACTATAATGTTTTGTTAGATAATGCTTTGTATTATAATTTTCATAGAAAATAAACTATATAAATAGTAAGATAAACATATGTATATATTGATAGAGTAAAGTAAAATATATTATCATTATCTCAATTCTTTTCTTTTTAAATTTCATGTAAGTTCTCATAAACTCATACTCTTTTGTTTATTGTATTGATTTTGCTTGTATTTTAGTTTTGTTTTGTAACTTTTTTTTTTGTATTTTCGTGCTTATATCATGTTTAAAGAGATAATTTATAGAGATAATAACTGTTAAAAAGACGAAGCTCTACTTTTTCACTTCATTTTATTTCATATTTGATATGTGATTCCATTCTCATATGGTTCGAGTCTTCGATCCCACTTGTGTTGGTAGATCCGATCGGGAGACTGTTCCTTTGCTCGATCCCGAATTGATTTGGATCCATAATCGTGCTTAGAAATCCTAGATCGTGTTCTTAGCAAGGATGTTTTTCGTTTATCTTCCCCACAGTCGGCGCCTAAATGTAGAACCTTAAATCTACAGCAAGTATTTGATAGTGTTTGTAAAGTAAACTGGGGAGTGACAAAGGATGTAGGCAACGATATCAACACAACGACGTAATCGGAAATCGGTTGATAAAAATGAACTTTTATTGAATAAGAGATCGATTACAAGGAATGATGATGAGATCAATTACAACAAAGAGATCGGACAAGACAAGTTCGAAACAAAGTAAAAGAGGTCGATGTGTATAAGGTTCCCTCTCTCTAGGGTTTTAGACAAGTTCGAAACAAAGTAAAAGAGGTCGATGTGTATAAGTGTTGATCTCTCTCTCCTTTTATAGTCTCGACTCCACCTTCCTTGTAACCGACTCCACGATCGTCGGGATCGCAGCGACCTTTTCTTCGAACTCGTTATACTTCGGCGGGCTTCTGTTTTATGCGGCCCACTTTCTCGGCTCGGCCCAATAAGGGAATACCCAAAATTGGGTCCAACAAGGGTGTTTGATATTATGCCTAGATACGTTAGAGACCAGTGTGCTAGGTTTAGGGTAAGACCTAGGTCTAATTACGGTTTTAAGGGATGCGATGACTACTTCGACTTACGTTTCCCATATCGTCTTCGACCTGATTCTGTCCCGCTTTAAAGTCTGCAATATGTTCGTTAGGGTATTTTTGTGTAGGATCGTTTTAGTACTACGGAACACTAGAGAGTTTGTATGAGAGAGTTGTAAATCGAGAGCAAACAGATGTTATTGAGTATATTCTTTGGGACTACAACGTATTGTTGTATAAACCCTAGTTCTAGTCGCCTAAACTCTAATCTCTTAGTCTCGAATCGTCGATCCCTTATTCTAGGGTTTGGGCTCCCCTTTTATAATTGTAGAAGTCGGCTTCAAGTAATAGAACTCTTCCATAATCGGAAAAATGCAAGTTTCCCCTTAGGCGGAAAACTTCTATTTTGCTCCAAGGGTTGATCCGGTCAAGGGGGTCGGACCTATGGCAGGGGTCGGTCCCTGGTTCCTTCTTGAGCAAGGGTCCGGAAGTCGGGGGCCTATCCGGAAGCTGGAGAAAACTTATGTCTGGATATTTTTCTCCAACAGTTTGCCCCTTATTCTTTGATTTGCTCGTGGAAATCAAGGGATAATATGTGCTTCTTGAGCCTTGGAAGTTTTCTCTTAGGATGGAGTATTCCTCGGGTACCTTGTCTCCTTGCAGTGAGTCAAACCAGGACCTTGGCTGGTGAATGAAATACTGATTTTACGAGGCTCTGAAAATCATAGCTTCCCAGGGCGTCCGGATCCATGTCTTGAATTGTTTTCAAATGAGGAGATGAGATGGGGCGTTCCCCTTACGAAGAATAAAGTGGTACGAGCCTTGCCTTTGAGCATACTCGAATGGAGTGAGCTTCGCGAAAAGGCCCAATGACGGTTGGGTTTCTCCATTTGGCGCCCATTTGATTGTGTGGCGATTTGTACGAGGCGCGTGGTCGTCAACCTAGGGTTTCTTCCTTCTCTCTTTCATCTGATCGAGACCTAAGCTTCTTTTTCTCATTTCCTCTCTTCTTCTCTCAAGATTTTCTCTCAGCGGCTCCCTTCCTCGAAGATTTCATCTCGCTCTTTGACAGGTAGCCGTCTTCTCATTTCTTCTTTCTTTTTCTCTACTAGATAGGCCTTCGATAATGTCCGACGGTTCCCCTAGCAAAACCCTAGACTCCCCTGTAGATAGTAGTGTTAGATCTGAAACCCTAGGCTCGATGAACTCTTCATTCTTATTAAACCAGGATGAACCACGATCTAAGAATCTTTATTTGGAACCACTAATCAGTGGAGAATAACCAGAAAGTTGAATAAATCTCTTAAGTGTTGTGAGCAAGAAGATATCCCACCTTCTATCCAGGTGATTCCAGATTAGCGTGTTCGGACATATGCCATTATCTTCATGATTCTTATCAAACCAGGATGAACCACGATCTAAAAAGCTTTATTTGGAACCACTAATCAGTGGAGAATAACCAGTAAGTTGAATAAATCTCATAAGTGTTGTGAGCAAGAAGATATCCCACCTTCTATCCAGATGATTCCAGATTAGCATGTTCGGACATATGCCATTATCTTCATGATTCTTATCAAACCAGGATGAACCACGATCTAAAAGCTTTATTTGGAACCACTAATCAGTGGAGAATAACCAGAAAGTTGAATAAATCTCATAGGAGTTGTGAGTAAGAAGATATCCCACTTTCTATCCAGATGATTCCAGATTAGCCTGTTCGGACATATGACAATATCTTCATGATTCTTATCAAACCAGGATGAACCAATATGTAAGAAGCTTGATTGGGAACCACTAATCAGTGGGACAATAACCAGGAAGTTGAATAAATCTGATAGGAGTTGTGAGTAAGAAGATATCCCACTTTCTATCCAGATGATTCCAGATTAGCCTGTTCGGACATATGCCATTATCTTCATGATTCTTATCAAACCAGGATGAACCACGATCTAAGAAGCTTTATTTGGAACCACTATTAAGTGGAGAATAACCAGGAAGTTAAACAAATCTCATAGGAGTTGTGAGTAAGAAGATATCTCACTTTCTATCCAGATGATTCCAGATTAGCCTGTTCGGACATATGGCAATATCTTCATGATTCTTATCAGGATGAACCACGATCTAAGAAGCTTTATTTGGAACCACTAATCAGTGGAGAATAACCAGGAAGTTGAATAAATCTCATAAGTTTTGTGAGCAAGAAGATATCCCACTTTCTATCCAGATGATTCCAGATTAGTCTTATCGGACATATCGCGATATCTTCATGATTCTTATCAAACCAGGATGAACCACGATCTAAGAAGCTTTATTTGGAAACACAAATCAGTGGAGAATAACCAGGAAGTTAAATAAATCTCATAGGAGTTGTGAGTAAGAAGATATCCCACCTTTTATCCAGATGATTCCAGATTAGCCTGTTCGGACATATGCCATTATCTATATGATTCTTATCAAACCAGGATGAACCAATATGTAAGAAGCTCTATTGGGAACCACTAATCAGTGGAGAATAATCAGGAATTTGAATAAATCTCATAGGAGTTGTGAGTAAGAAGATATCCCACTTTCTATCCAGGTGATTCCAGATAAGCCTGTTCGGACATATGGCAATATCTTCATGATTCTTATCAAACCAGGATGGACCACGATGTAAGAAGCTTTAATTGGAACCAATAATCAGTGGAGAATAACCAGGAAGTTGAATAAATCTCATAGGAGTTGAGTAAGAAGATATCTCACTTTCTATCCAGATGATTCTAGATTAGCATGTTCGGACATATGGGAATATCTTCATGATTCTTATCAAACCAAGATGAACCACGATCTAAGAAGCTTTATTTGGAACCACTAACCAGTGGAGAATAACCAGGAAGTTTAATAAATCTCATAAGTGTCGTGAGCAAGAAGATATCCCACCTTCTATCCAGATGATTCCAGATTAGCCTGTTCGGACATATGCCATTATCTTCATGATTCTTATCAAACCAGGATGAACCACGATCTAAGAAGCTTTATTTGGAACCACTAATTAGTGGAGAATAACCAGGAAGTTGAATAAATCTCATAGGAGTTGTGAGTAAGAAGATATCCCACTTTCTATTCAGATGATTCCAGATTAGCATGTTCGGACATATGGCAATATCTTCATGATTATTATCAAACCAGGATGAACCACGATCTAAGAAGCTTTATTTGAAACCACTTATCAGTGGAGAAAAACCAGGAAGTTGAATAAATCTCATAAGTGTTGTTAGCAAGAAGATATCCCACCTTCTATCCAAATGATTCCAGATTAGCCTGTTCGGACATATGCCATTATCTTCATGATTCTTATCAAACCAGGATGAACCACGATCTAAGAAGCTTTATTTGGAACCACTAATCAGTGTAGAATAACCAGGAAGTTGAATAAATCTCATAGGAGTTGTGAGTAAGAAGATATCCCACTTTCTATCCAGATGATTCCAGATTAGCTTGTTCAGACATATGGCGATGTCTTCATGATTCTTATCAAACCAGGATGAACCAATATGTAAGAAGCTTGATAGGGAACCACTAATCACTGGAGAATAACCAGGAAGTTGAATAAATCTCATAGGACTTGTGAGTAAGAAGATATCCCACTTTATATCCAGATGATTCCAGATTAGCCTGTTCGAACATATGCCATTATCTTCATGATTCTTATCAAACCAGGATGAACCACGATCTAAGAAGTTTTATTTGGAACCACTATTCAGTGGAGAATAACCAGGAATTTAAATAAATCTCATAGGAGTTGTGAGTAAGAAGATATCCCACTTTCTATCCAGATGATTCCAGATTAGCCTGTTCGAACATATGCCATTATCTTCATGATTCTTATCAAACCAGGATGAACCACGATCTAAGAAGCTTTATTTGGAACCACTAATCAGTGTAGAATAACCAGGAAGTTGAATAAATCTCATAAGTGTTGTGAGCAAGAAGATATCCCACCTTCTATCCATATGATTCCAGATTAGCATGTTCGAACATATGCCATTATCTTCATGATTCTTATCAAACCAGGATGAACCACGATCTAAGAAGCATTATTTGGTACCACTAATCAGTGGAAAATAACCAGGAAGTTTAATAAATCTCATAGGAGTTGTGAGTAAGAAGATATCCCACTTTCTATCCAGATGATTCCAGATTAGCCTGTTTAGACATATGGCAATATCTTCATGATTATTATCAAACCAAGATGAACGACGATCTAAGAAGCTTTATTTGGAACCACTAATCAGTGTAGAATAACCAGGAAGTTGAATAAATCTCATAAGTGTTGTGAGCAAGAAGATATCCCACCTTCTACCCAGATGATTCCAGATTAGCCTGTTCGGACATATGCCATTATCTTCATGATTCTTATCAAACCAGGATGAACCAATATGTAAGAAGCTTGATTGGGAACCACTAATCAGCGGAGAATAACCAGGAAGTTAAATAAATCTCATAGAAGTTGTGAGTAAGAAGATATCCCACTTTCTATCCAGGTGATTCCAAATTAGCCTGTTCGGACATATGACAATATCTTCATGATTCTTATCAAACCAGGATGAACCACGATCTAAGAAGCTTTATTTGGAAACACAAATCAGTGGAGAATAACCAGGAAGTTAAATAAATCTCATAGGAGTTGTGAGTAAGAAGATATCCCACCTTTTATCCAGATGATTCCAGATTAGCCTGTTCGGACATATGCCATTATATATATGATTCTTATCAAACCAGGATGAACCAATATGTAAGAAGCTCTATTGGGAACCACTAATCAGTGGAGAATAATCAGGAAGTTGAATAAATCTCATAGTTGTTGTGAGTAAGAAGATATCCCACTTTCCATCCAGGTGATTCCAGATTAGCCTGTTCGGACATATGGCAATATCTTCATGATTCTTATCAAACCAGGATGGACCACGATGTAAGAAGCTTTATTTGGAACCAATAATCAGTGGAAAATAACCAGGAAGTTGAATAAATCTCATAGGAGTTGAGTAAGAAGATATCTCACTTTCTATCCAGATGATTCTAGATTAGCCTGTTCGGACATATGGGAATATCTTCATGATTCTTATCAAACCAAGATGAACCACGATCTAAGAAGCTTTATTTGGAACCACTAACCAGTGGAGAATAATCAGGAAGTTGAATAAATCTCATAAGTGTCGTGAGCAAGAAGATATCCCACCTTCTATCCAGATGATTCCAGATTACCATGTTCGGACATATGCCATTATCTTCATGATTCTTATCAAACCAGGATGAACCACGATCTAAGAAGCTTTATTTGGAACCACTAATCAGTGGAGAATAACCAGGAAGTTGAATAAATCTCATAGGAGTTGTGAGTAAGAAGATATCCCACTTTCTATCCAGATGATTCCAGATTAGCCTGTTCGGACATATGGCAATATCTTCATGATTATTATAAAACCAGGATGAACCACGATCTAAGAAGCTTTATTTGAAACCACTAATCAGTGGAGAAAAACCAGGAAGTTGAATAAATCTCATAAGTGTTGTTAGCAAGAAGATATCCCACCTTCTATCCAAATGATTCCAGATTAGCCTGTTCGGACATATGCCATTATCTTCATGATTCTTATCAAACCAGGATGAACCACGATCTAAGAAGCTTTATTTGGAACCACTAATCAGTGGAGAATAACCAGGAAGTTGAATAAATCTCATAGGAGTTGTGAGTAAGAAGATATCCCACTTTCTATCCAGATGACTCCAGATTAGCTTGTTTGGACATATGGCGATGTCTTCATGATTCTTATCAAACCAGGATGAACCAATATGTAAGAAGCTTGATAGGGAACCACTAATCACTGGAGAATAACCAGGAAGTTGAATAAATCTCATAGGACTTGTGAGTAAGAAGATATCCCACTTTATATCCAGATGATTCCAGATTAGCCTGTTCGAACATATGCCATTATCTTCATGATTCTTATCAAACCAGGATGATCCACGATCTAAGAAGCTTTATTTGGAACCACTATTCAGTGGAGAATAACCAGGAATTTAAATAAATCTCATAGGAGTTGTGAGTAAGAAGATATCCCACTTTCTATCCAGATGATTCCAGATTAGCCTGTTCGAACATATGCCATTATCTTCATGATTCTTATCAAACCAGGATGAACCACGATCTAAGAAGCTTTATTTGGAACCACTAATCAGTGTAGAATAACCAGGAAGTTGAATAAATCTCATAAGTGTTGTGAGCAAGAAGATATCCCACCTTCTATCCATATGATTCCAGATTAGCATGTTCGAACATATGCCATTATCTTCATGATTCTTATCAAACCAGGATGAACCACGATCTAAGAAGCTTTATTTGGTACCACTAATCAGTGGAGAATAACCAGGAAGTTTAATAAATCTCATAGGAGTTGTGAGTAAGAAGATATCCCACTTTCTATTCAGATGATTCCAGATTAGCCTGTTTAGACATATGGCAATATCTTCATGATTATTATCAAACAAGGATGAACGACGATCTAAGAAGCTTTATTTGGAACCACTAATCAGTGTAGCATAACCAGGAAGTTGAATAAATCTCATAAGTGTTGTGAGCAAGAAGATATCCCACCTTCTACCCAGATGATTCCAGATTAGCCTGTTCGGACATATGCCATTATCTTCATGATTCTTATCAAACCAGGATGAAACAATATGTAAGAAGCTTGATTGGGAACCACTAATCAGCGGAGAATAACCAGGAAGTTAAATAAATCTCATAGAAGTTGTGAGTAAGAAGATATCCCACTTTCTATCCAGGTGATTCCAAATTAGCCTGTTCGGACATATGACAATATCTTCATGATCCTTATCAAACCAGGATGAACCACGATCTAAGAAGCTTTATTTGGAACCACTAATCATTGGAGAATAACCAGGAAGTTGAATAAATCTCATAGGAGTTGTGAGTAAGAAGATATCCCACTTTCTATCCAGATGATTCCAGATTAGCATGTTCGGACATATGCCATTATCTTCATGATTCTTATCAAACCAGGATGAACCACGATCTAAAAGCTTTATTTGGAACCACTAATCAGTGGAGAATAACCAGGAAGTTGAATAAATCTCATAGGAGTTGTGAGTAAGAAGATATCCCACTTTCTATCCAGATGATTCCAGATTAGCCTGTTCGGACATATGACAATATCTTCATGATTCTTATCAAACCAGGATGAACCAATATGTAAGAAGCTTGATTGGGAACCACTAATCAGTGGGACAATAACCAGGAAGTTGAATAAATCTGATAGGAGTTGTGAGTAAGAAGATATCCCACTTTCTATCCAGATGATTCCAGATTAGCCTGTTCGGACATATGCCATTATCTTCATGATTCTTATCAAACCAGGATGAACCACGATCTAAGAAGCTTTATTTGGAACCACTATTAAGTGGAGAATAACCAGGAAGTTAAACAAATCTCATAGGAGTTGTGAGTAAGAAGATATCTCACTTTCTATCCAGATGATTCCAGATTAGCCTGTTCGGACATATGGCAATATCTTCATGATTCTTATCAGGATGAACCACGATCTAAGAAGCTTTATTTGGAACCACTAATCAGTGGAGAATACCAAGGAAGTTGAATAAATCTCATAAGTTTTGTGAGCAAGAAGATATCCCACTTTCTATCCAGATGATTCCAGATTAGTCTGTTCGGACATATCGCGATATCTTCATGATTCTTATCAAACCAGGATGAACCACGATCTAAGAAGCTTTATTTGGAAACACAAATCAGTGGAGAATAACCAGGAAGTTAAATAAATCTCATAGGAGTTGTGAGTAAGAAGATATCCCACCTTTTATCCAGATGATTCCAGATTAGCCTGTTCGGACATATGCCATTATCTATATGATTCTTATCAAACCAGGATGAACCAATATGTAAGAAGCTCTATTGGGAACCACTAATCAGTGGAGAATAATCAGGAATTTGAATAAATCTCATAGGAGTTGTGAGTAAGAAGATATCCCACTTTCTATCCAGGTTATTCCAGATAAGCCTGTTCGGACATATGGCAATATCTTCATGATTCTTATCAAACCAGGATGGACCACGATGTAAGAAGCTTTAATTGGAACCAATAATCAGTGGAGAATAACCAGGAAGTTGAATAAATCTCATAGGAGTTGAGTAAGAAGATATCTCACTTTCTATCCAGATGATTCTAGATTAGCATGTTCGAACATATGGGAATATCTTCATGATTCTTATCAAACCAAGATGAACCACGATCTAAGAAGCTTTATTTGGAACCACTAACCAGTGGAGAATAACCAGGAAGTTTAATAAATCTCATAAGTGTCGTGAGCAAGAAGATATCCCACCTTCTATCCAGATGATTCCAGATTAGCCTGTTCGGACATATGCCATTATCTTCATGATTCTTATCAAACCAGGATGAACCACGATCTAAGAAGCTTTATTTGGAACCACTAATCAGTGGAGAATAACCAGGAAGTTGAATATCTCATAGGAGTTGTGAGTAAGAAGATATCCCACTTTCTATTCAGATGATTCCAGATTAGCATGTTCGGACATATGGCAATATCTTCATGATTATTATCAAACCAGGATGAACCACGATCTAAGAAGCTTTATTTGAAACCACTTATCAGTGGAGAAAAACCAGGAAGTTGAATAAATCTCATAAGTGTTGTTAGCAAGAAGATATCCCACCTTCTATCCAAATGATTCCAGATTAGCCTGTTCGGACATATGCCATTATCTTCATGATTCTTATCAAACCAGGATGAACCAAGATCTAAGAAGCTTTATTTGGAACCACTAATCAGTGTAGAATAACCAGGAAGTTGAATAAATCTCATAGGAGTTGTGAGTAAGAAGATATCCCACTTTCTATCCAGATGATTCCAGATTAGCTTGTTCAGACATATGGCGATGTCTTCATGATTCTTATCAAACCAGGATGAACCAATATGTAAGAAGCTTGATAGGGAACCACTAATCACTGGAGAATAACCAGGAAGTTGAATAAATCTCATAGGACTTGTGAGTAAGAAGATATCCCACTTTATATCCAGATGATTCCAGATTAGCCTGTTCGAACATATGCCATTATCTTCATGATTCTTATCAAACCAGGATGAACCACGATCTAAGAAGTTTTATTTGGAACCACTATTCAGTGGAGAATAACCAGGAATTTAAATAAATCTCATAGGAGTTGTGAGTAAGAAGATATCCCACTTTCTATCCAGATGATTCCAGATTAGCCTGTTCGAACATATGCCATTATCTTCATGATTCTTATCAAACCAGGATGAACCACGATCTAAGAAGCTTTATTTGGAACCACTAATCAGTGTAGAATAACCAGGAAGTTGAATAAATCTCATAAGTGTTGTGAGCAAGAAGATATCCCACCTTCTATCCATATGATTCCAGATTAGCATGTTCGAACATATGCCATTATCTTCATGATTCTTATCAAACCAGGATGAACCACGATCTAAGAAGCATTATTTGGTACCACTAATCAGTGGAAAATAACCAGGAAGTTTAATAAATCTCATAGGAGTTGTGAGTAAGAAGATATCCCACTTTCTATCCAGATGATTCCAGATTAGCCTGTTTAGACATATGGCAATATCTTCATGATTATTATCAAACCAGGATGAACGACGATCTAAGAAGCTTTATTTGGAACCACTAATCAGTGTAGAATAACCAGGAAGTTGAATAAATCTCATAAGTGTTGTGAGCAAGAAGATATCCCACCTTCTACCCAGATGATTCCAGATTAGCCTGTTCGGACATATGCCATTATCTTCATGATTCTTATCAAACCAGGATGAACCAATATGTAAAAAGCTTGATTGGGAACCACTAATCAGCGGAGAATAACCAGGAAGTTAAATAAATCTCATAGAAATTGTGAGTAAGAAGATATCCCAGTTTCTATCCAGGTGATTCCAAATTAGCCTGTTCGGACATATGACAATATCTTCATGATTCTTATCAAACCAGGATGAACCACGATCTAAGAAGCTTTATTTGGAAACACAAATCAGTGGAGAATAACCAGGAAGTTAAATAAATCTCATAGGAGTTGTGAGTAAGAAGATATCCCACCTTTTATCCAGATGATTCCAGATTAGCCTGTTCGGACATATGCCATTATATATATGATTCTTATCAAACCAGGATGAACCAATATGTAAGAAGCTTGATTGGGAACCACTAATCAGCGGAGAATAACCAGGAAGTTAAATAAATCTCATAAGTGTTGTGAGCAAGAAGATATCCCACCTTCTATCCAGATGATTCCAGATTAGCATGTTCGGACATATGCCATTATCTTCATGATTCTTATCAAACCAGGATGAACCACGATCTAAAAGCTTTATTTGGAACCACTAATCAGTGGAGAATAACCAGGAAGTTGAATAAATCTCATAGGAGTTGTGAGTAAGAAGATATCCCACTTTCTATCCAGATGATTCCAGATTAGCCTGTTCGGACATATGACAATATCTTCATGATTCTTATCAAACCAGGATGAACCAATATGTAAGAAGCTTGATTGGGAACCACTAATCAGTGGGACAATAACCAGGAAGTTGAATAAATCTGATAGGAGTTGTGAGTAAGAAGATATCCCACTTTCTATCCAGATGATTCCAGATTAGCCTGTTCGGACATATGCCATTATCTTCATGATTCTTATCAAACCAGGATGAACCACGATCTAAGAAGCTTTATTTGGAACCACTATTAAGTGGAGAATAACCAGGAAGTTAAACAAATCTCATAGGAGTTGTGAGTAAGAAGATATCTCACTTTCTATCAAGATGATTCCAGATTAGCCTGTTCGGACATATGGCAATATCTTCATGATTCTTATCAGGATGAACCACGATCTAAGAAGCTTTATTTGGAACCACTAATCAGTGGAGAATAACCAGGAAGTTGAATAAATCTCATAAGTTTTGTGAGCAAGAAGATATCCCACTTTCTATCCAGATGATTCCAGATTAGTCTGTTCGGACATATCGCGATATCTTCATGATTCTTATCAAACCAGGATGAACCACGATCTAAGAAGCTTTATTTGGAAACACAAATCAGTGGAGAATAACCAGGAAGTTAAATAAATCTCATAGGAGTTGTGAGTAAGAAGATATCCCACCTTTTATCCAGATGATTCCAGATTAGCCTGTTCGGACATATGCAATTATCTATATGATTCTTATCAAACCAGGATGAACCAATATGTAAGAAGCTCTATTGGGAACCACTAATCAGTGGAGAATAATCAGGAATTTGAATAAATCTCATAGGAGTTGTGAGTAAGAAGATATCCCACTTTCTATCCAGGTGATTCCAGATAAGCCTGTTCGGACATATGGCAATATCTTCATGATTCTTATCAAACCAGGATGGACCACGATGTAAGAAGCTTTAATTGGAACCAATAATCAGTGGAGAATAACCAGGAAGTTGAATAAATCTCATAGGAGTTGAGTAAGAAGATATCTCACTTTCTATCCAGATGATTCTAGATTAGCATGTTCGGACATATGGGAATATCTTCATGATTCTTATCAAACCAAGATGAACCACGATCTAAGAAGCTTTATTTGGAACCACTAACCAGTGGAGAATAACCAGGAAGTTTAATAAATCTCATAAGTGTCGTGAGCAAGAAGATATCCCACCTTCTATCCAGATGATTCCAGATTAGCCTGTTCGGACATATGCCATTATCTTCATGATTCTTATCAAACCAGGATGAACCACGATCTAAGAAGCTTTATTTGGAACCACTAATCAGTGGAGAATAACCAGGAAGTTGAATAAATCTCATAGGAGTTGTGAGTAAGAAGATATCCCACTTTCTATTCAGATGATTCCAGATTAGCATGTTCGGACATATGGCAATATCTTCATGATTATTATCAAACCAGGATGAACCACGATCTAAGAAGCTTTATTTGAAACCACTTATCAGTGGAGAAAAACCAGGAAGTTGAATAAATCTCATAAGTGTTGTTAGCAAGAAGATATCCCACCTTCTATCCAAATGATTCCAGATTAGCCTGTTCGGACATATGCCATTATCTTCATGATTCTTATCAAACCAGGATGAACCACGATCTAAGAAGCTTTATTTGGAACCACTAATCAGTGTAGAATAACCAGGAAGTTGAATAAATCTCATAGGAGTTGTGAGTAAGAAGATATCCCACTTTCTATCCAGATGATTCCAGATTAGCTTGTCCAGACATATGGCGATGTCTTCATGATTCTTATCAAACCAGGATGAACCAATATGTAAGAAGCTTGATAGGGAACCACTAATCACTGGAGAATAACCAGGAAGTTGAATAAATCTCATAGGACTTGTGAGTAAGTAGATATCCCACTTTATATCCAGATGATTCCAGATTAGCCTGTTCGAACATATGCCATTATCTTCATGATTCTTATCAAACCAGGATGAACCACGATCTAAGAAGTTTTATTTGGAACCACTATTCAGTGGAGAATAACCAGGAATTTAAATAAATCTCATAGGAGTTGTGAGTAAGAAGATATCCCACTTTCTATCCCGATGATTCCAGATTAGCCTGTTCGAACATATGCCATTATCTTCATGATTCTTATCAAACCAGGATGAACCACGATCTAAGAAGCTTTATTTGGAACCACTAATCAGTGTAGAATAACCAGGAAGTTGAATAAATCTCATAAGTGTTGTGAGCAAGAAGATATCCCACCTTCTATCCATATGATTCCAGATTAGCATGTTCGAACATATGCCATTATCTTCATGATTCTTATCAAACCAGGATGAACCACGATCTAAGAAGCATTATTTGGTACCACTAATCAGTGGAAAATAACCAGGAAGTTTAATAAATCTCATAGGAGTTGTGAGTAAGAAGATATCCCACTTTCTATCCAGATGATTCCAGATTAGCCTGTTTAGACATATGGCAATATCTTCATGATTATTATCAAACCAGGATGAACGACGATCTAAGAAGCTTTATTTGGAACCACTAATCAGTGTAGAATAACCAGGAAGTTGAATAAATCTCATAAGTGTTGTGAGCAAGAAGATATCCCACCTTCTATCCAGATGATTCCAGATTAGCCTGTTCGGACATATGCCATTATCTTCATGATTCTTATCAAACCAGGATGAACCAATATGTAAGAAGCTTGATTGGGAACCACTAATCAGCGGAGAATAACCAGGAAGTTAAATAAATCTCATAGAAGTTGTGAGTAAGAAGATATCCCACTTTCTATCCAGGTGATTCCAAATTAGCCTGTTCGGACATATGACAATATCTTCATGATTCTTATCAAACCAGGATGAACCACGATCTAAGAAGCTTTATTTGGAAACACAAATCAGTGGAGAATAACCAGGAAGTTAAATAAATCTCATAGGAGTTGTGAGTAAGAAGATATCCCACCTTTTATCCAGATGATTCCAGATTAGCCTGTTCGGACATATGCCATTATATATATGATTCTTATTAAACCAGGATGAACCAATATGTAAGAAGCTCTATTGGGAACCACTAATCAGTGGAGAATAATCAGGAAGTTGAATAAATCTCATAGGAGTTGTGAGTAAGAAGATATCCCACTTTCCATCCAGGTGATTCCAGATTAGCCTGTTCGGACATATGGCAATATCTTCATGATTCTTATCAAACCAGGATGGACCACGATGTAAGAAGCTTTATTTGGAACCAATAATCAGTGGAAAATAACCAGGAAGTTGAATAAATCTCATAGGAGTTGAGTAAGAAGATATCTCACTTTCTATCCAGATGATTCTAGATTAGCCTGTTCGGACATATGGGAATATCTTCATGATTCTTATCAAACCAAGATGAACCACGATCTAAGAAGCTTTATTTGGAACCACTAACCAGTGGAGAATAATCAGGAAGTTGAATAAATCTCATAAGTGTCGTGAGCAAGAAGATATCCCACCTTCTATCCAGATGATTCCAGATTACCATGTTCGGACATATGCCATTATCTTCATGATTCTTATCAAACCAGGATGAACCACGATTTAAGAAGCTTTATTTGGAACCACTAATCAGTGGAGAATAACCAGGAAGTTGAATAAATCTCATAGGAGTTGTGAGTAAGAAGATATCCCACTTTCTATCCAGATGATTCCAGATTAGCCTGTTCGGACATATGGCAATATCTTCATGATTATTATAAAACCAGGATGAACCACGATCTAAGAAGCTTTATTTGAAACCACTAATCAGTGGAGAAAAACCAGGAAGTTGAATAAATCTCATAAGTGTTGTTAGCAAGAAGATATCCCACCTTCTATCCAAATGATTCCAGATTAGCCTGTTCGGACATATGCCATTATCTTCATGATTCTTATCAAACCAGGATGAACCACGATCTAAGAAGCTTTATTTGGAACCACTAATCAGTGGAGAATAACCAGGAAGTTGAATAAATCTCATAGGAGTTGTGAGTAAGAAGATATCCCACTTTCTATCCAGATGACTCCAGATTAGCTTGTTCGGACATATGGCGATGTCTTCATGATTCTTATCAAACCAGGATGAACCAATATGTAAGAAGCTTGATAGGGAACCACTAATCACTGGAGAATAACCAGGAAGTTGAATAAATCTCATAGGACTTGTGAGTAAGAAGATATCCCACTTTATATCCAGATGATTCCAGATTAGCCTGTTCGAACATATGCCATTATCTTCATGATTCTTATCAAACCAGGATGATCCACGATCTAAGAAGCTTTATTTGGAACCACTATTCAGTGGAGAATAACCAGGAATTTAAATAAATCTCATAGGAGTTGTGAGTAAGAAGATATCCCACTTTCTATCCAGATGATTCCAGATTAGCCTGTTCGAACATATGCCATTATCTTCATGATTCTTATCAAACCAGGATGAACCACGATCTAAGAAGCTTTATTTGGAACCACTAATCAGTGTAGAATAACCAGGAAGTTGAATAAATCTCATAAGTGTTGTGAGCAAGAAGATATCCCACCTTCTATCCATATGATTCCAGATTAGCATGTTCGAACATATGCCATTATCTTCATGATTCTTATCAAACCAGGATGAACCACGATCTAAGAAGCTTTATTTGGTACCACTAATCAGTGGAGAATAACCAGGAAGTTTAATAAATCTCATAGGAGTTGTGAGTAAGAAGATATCCCACTTTCTATTCAGATGATTCCAGATTAGCCTGTTTAGACATATGGCAATATCTTCATGATTATTATCAAACCAGGATGAACGACGATCTAAGAAGCTTTATTTGGAACCACTAATCAGTGTAGCATAACCAGGAAGTTGAATAAATCTCATAAGTGTTGTGAGCAAGAAGATATCCCACCTTCTACCCAGATGATTCCAGATTAGCCTGTTCGGACATATGCCATTATCTTCATGATTCTTATCAAACCAGGATGAAACAATATGTAAGAAGCTTGATTGGGAACCACTAATCAGCGGAGAATAACCAGGAAGTTAAATAAATCTCATAGAAGTTGTGAGTAAGAAGATATCCCACTTTCTATCCAGGTGATTCCAAATTAGCCTGTTCGGACATATGACAATATCTTCATGATCCTTATCAAACCAGGATGAACCACGATCTAAGAAGCTTTATTTGGAACCACTAATCATTGGAGAATAACCAGGAAGTTGAATAAATCTCATAGGAGTTGTGAGTAAGAAGATATCCCACTTTCTATCCAGATGATTCCAGATTAGCATGTTCGGACATATGCCATTATCTTCATGATTCTTATCAAACCAGGATGAACCACAATCTAAAAGTTTTATTTGGAACCACTAATCAGTGGAGAATAACCAGGAAGTTGAATAAATCTCATAGGAGTTGTGAGTAAGAAGATATCCCACTTTCTATCCAGATGATTCCAGATTAGCCTGTTCGGACATATGACAATATCTTCATGATTCTTATCAAACCAGGATGAACCAATATGTAAGAAGCTTGATTGGGAACCACTAATCAGTGGGACAATAACCAGGAAGTTGAATAAATCTGATAGGAGTTGTGAGTAAGAAGATATCCCACTTTCTATCCAGATGATTCCAGATTAGCCTGTTCGGACATATGCCATTATCTTCATGATTCTTATCAAACCAGGATGAACCACGATCTAAGAAGCTTTATTTGGAACCACTATTAAGTGGAGAATAACCAGGAAGTTAAACAAATCTCATAGGAGTTGTGAGTAAGAAGATATCTCACTTTCTATCCAGATGATTCCAGATTAGCCTGTTCGGACATATGGCAATATCTTCATGATTCTTATCAGGATGAACCACGATCTAAGAAGCTTTATTTGGAACCACTAATCAGTGGAGAATAACCAGGAAGTTGAATAAATCTCATAAGTTTTGTGAGCAAGAAGATATCCCACTTTCTATCCAGATGATTCCAGATTAGTCTGTTCGGACATATCGCGATATCTTCATGATTCTTATCAAACCAGGATGAACCACGATCTAAGAAGCTTTATTTGGAAACACAAATCAGTGGAGAATAACCAGGAAGTTAAATAAATCTCATAGGAGTTGTGAGTAAGAAGATATCCCACCTTTTATCCAGATGATTCCAGATTAGCCTGTTCGGACATATGCCATTATCTATATGATTCTTATCAAACCAGGATGAACCAATATGTAAGAAGCTCTATTGGGAACCACTAATCAGTGGAGAATAATCAGGAATTTGAATAAATCTCATAGGAGTTGTGAGTAAGAAGATATCCCACTTTCTATCCAGGTTATTCCAGATAAGCCTGTTCGGACATATGGCAATATCTTCATGATTCTTATCAAACCAGGATGGACCACGATGTAAGAAGCTTTAATTGGAACCAATAATCAGTGGAGAATAACCAGGAAGTTGAATAAATCTCATAGGAGTTGAGTAAGAAGATATCTCACTTTCTATCCAGATGATTCTAGATTAGCATGTTCGGACATATGGGAATATCTTCATGATTCTTATCAAACCAAGATGAACCACGATCTAAGAAGCTTTATTTGGAACCACTAACCAGTGGAGAATAACCAGGAAGTTTAATAAATCTCATAAGTGTCGTGAGCAAGAAGATATCCCACCTTCTATCCAGATGATTCCAGATTAGCCTGTTCGGACATATGCCATTATCTTCATGATTCTTATCAAACCAGGATGAACCACGATCTAAGAAGCTTTATTTGGAACCACTAATCAGTGGAGAATAACCAGGAAGTTGAATAAATCTCATAGGAGTTGTGAGTAAGAAGATATCCCACTTTCTATTCAGATGATTCCAGATTAGCATGTTCGGACATATGGCAATATCTTCATGATTATTATCAAACCAGGATGAACCACGATCTAAGAAGCTTTATTTGAAACCACTTATCAGTGGAGAAAAACCAGGAAGTTGAATAAATCTCATAAGTGTTGTTAGCAAGAAGATATCCCACCTTTTATCCAAATGATTCCAGATTAGCCTGTTCGGACATATGCCATTATCTTCATGATTCTTATCAAACCAGGATGAACCACGATCTAAGAAGCTTTATTTGGAACCACTAATCAGTGTAGAATAACCAGGAAGTTGAATAAATCTCATAGGAGTTGTGAGTAAGAAGATATCCCACTTTCTATCCAGATGATTCCAGATTAGCTTGTTCAGACATATGGCGATGTCTTCATGATTCTTATCAAACCAGGATGAACCAATATGTAAGAAGCTTGATAGGGAACCACTAATCACTGGAGAATAACCAGGAAGTTGAATAAATCTCATAGGACTTGTGAGTAAGAAGATATCCCACTTTATATCCAGATGATTCCAGATTAGCCTGTTCGAACATATGCCATTATCTTCATGATTCTTATCAAACCAGGATGAACCACGATCTAAGAAGTTTTATTTGGAACCACTATTCAGTGGAGAATAACCAGGAATTTAAATAAATCTCATAGGAGTTGTGAGTAAGAAGATATCCCACTTTCTATCCAGATGATTCCAGATTAGCCTGTTCGAACATATGCCATTATCTTCATGATTCTTATCAAACCAGGATGAACCACGATCTAAGAAGCTTTATTTGGAACCACTAATCAGTGTAGAATAACCAGGAAGTTGAATAAATCTCATAAGTGTTGTGAGCAAGAAGATATCCCACCTTCTATCCATATGATTCCAGATTAGCATGTTCGAACATATGCCATTATCTTCATGATTCTTATCAAACCAGGATGAACCACGATCTAAGAAGCATTATTTGGTACCACTAATCAGTGGAAAATAACCAGGAAGTTTAATAAATCTCATAGGAGTTGTGAGTAAGAAGATATCCCACTTTCTATCCAGATGATTCCAGATTAGCCTGTTTAGACATATGGCAATATCTTCATGATTATTATCAAACCAGGATGAACGACGATCTAAGAAGCTTTATTTGGAACCACTAATCAGTGTAGAATAACCAGGAAGTTTAATAAATCTCATAAGTGTTGTGAGCAAGAAGATATCCCACCTTCTACCCAGATGATTCCAGATTAGCCTGTTCGGACATATGCCATTATCTTCATGATTCTTATCAAACCAGGATGAACCAATATGTAAAAAGCTTGATTGGGAACCACTAATCAGCGGAGAATAACCAGGAAGTTAAATAAATCTCATAGAAATTGTGAGTAAGAAGATATCCCAGTTTCTATCCAGGTGATTCTAAATTAGCCTGTTCGGACATATGACAATATCTTCATGATTCTTATCAAACCAGGATGAACCACGATCTAAGAAGCTTTATTTGGAAACACAAATCAGTGGAGAATAACCAGGAAGTTAAATAAATCTCATAGGAGTTGTGAGTAAGAAGATATCCCACCTTTTATCCAGATGATTCCAGATTAGCCTGTTCGGACATATGCCATTATATATATGATTCTTATCAAACCAGGATGAACCAATATGTAAGAAGCTTGATTGGGAACCACTAATCAGCGGAGAATAACCAGGAAGTTAAATAAATCTCATAAGTGTTGTGAGCAAGAAGATATCCCACCTTCTATCCAGATGATTCCAGATTAGCATGTTCGGACATATGCCATTATCTTCATGATTCTTATCAAACCAGGATGAACCACGATCTAAAAGCTTTATTTGGAACCACTAATCAGTGGAGAATAACCAGGAAGTTGAATAAATCTCATAGGAGTTGTGAGTAAGAAGATATCCCACTTTCTATCCAGATGATTCCAGATTAGCCTGTTCGGACATATGACAATATCTTCATGATTCTTATCAAACCAGGATGAACCAATATGTAAGAAGCTTGATTGGGAACCACTAATCAGTGGGACAATAACCAGGAAGTTGAATAAATCTGATAGGAGTTGTGAGTAAGAAGATATCCCATTTTCTATCCAGATGATTCCAGATTAGCCTGTTCGGACATATGCCATTATCTTCATGATTCTTATCAAACCAGGATGAACCACGATCTAAGAAGCTTTATTTGGAACCACTATTAAGTGGAGAATAACCAGGAAGTTAAACAAATCTCATAGGAGTTGTGAGTAAGAAGATATCTCACTTTCTATCAAGATGATTCCAGATTAGCCTGTTCGGACATATGGCAATATCTTCATGATTCTTATCAGGATGAACCACGATCTAAGAAGCTTTATTTGGAACCACTAATCAGTGGAGAATAACCAGGAAGTTGAATAAATCTCATAAGTTTTGTGAGCAAGAAGATATCCCACTTTCTATCCAGATGATTCCAGATTAGTCTGTTCGGACATATCGCGATATCTTAATGATTCTTATCAAACCAGGATGAACCACGATCTAAGAAGCTTTATTTGGAAACACAAATCAGTGGAGAATAACCAGGAAGTTAAATAAATCTCATAGGAGTTGTGAGTAAGAAGATATCCCACCTTTTATCCAGATGATTCCAGATTAGCCTGTTCGGACATATGCAATTATCTATATGATTCTTATCAAACCAGGATGAACCAATATGTAAGAAGCTCTATTGGGAACCACTAATCAGTGGAGAATAATCAGGAATTTGAATAAATCTCATAGGAGTTGTGAGTAAGAAGATATCCCACTTTCTATCCAGGTGATTCCAGATAAGCCTGTTCGGACATATGGCAATATCTTCATGATTCTTATCAAACCAGGATGGACCACGATGTAAGAAGCTTTAATTGGAACCAATAATCAGTGGAGAATAACCAGGAAGTTGAATAAATCTCATAGGAGTTGAGTAAGAAGATATCTCACTTTCTATCCAGATGATTCTAGATTAGCATGTTCGGACATATGGGAATATCTTCATGATTCTTATCAAACCAAGATGAACCACGATCTAAGAAGCTTTATTTGGAACCACTAACCAGTGGAGAATAACCAGGAAGTTTAATAAATCTCATAAGTGTCGTGAGCAAGAAGATATCCCACCTTCTATCCAGATGATTCCAGATTAGCCTGTTCGGACATATGCCATTATCTTCATGATTCTTATCAAACCAGGATGAACCACGATCTAAGAAGCTTTATTTGGAACCACTAATCAGTGGAGAATAACCAGGAAGTTGAATAAATCTCATAGGAGTTGTGAGTAAGAAGATATCCCACTTTCTATTCAGATGATTCCAGATTAGCATGTTCGGACATATGGCAATATCTTCATGATTATTATCAAACCAGGATGAACCACGATCTAAGAAGCTTTATTTGAAACCACTTATCAGTGGAGAAAAACCAGGAAGTTGAATAAATCTCATAAGTGTTGTTAGCAAGAAGATATCCCACCTTCTATCCAAATGATTCCAGATTAGCCTGTTCGGACATATGCCATTATCTTCATGATTCTTATCAAACCAGGATGAACCACGATCTAAGAAGCTTTATTTGGAACCACTAATCAGTGTAGAATAACCAGGAAGTTGAATAAATCTCATAGGAGTTGTGAGTAAGAAGATATCCCACTTTCTATCCAGATGATTCCAGATTAGCTTGTCCAGACATATGGCGATGTCTTCATGATTCTTATCAAACCAGGATGAACCAATATGTAAGAAGCTTGATAGGGAACCACTAATCACTGGAGAATAACCAGGAAGTTGAATAAATCTCATAGGACTTGTGAGTAAGAAGATATCCCACTTTATATCCAGATGATTCCAGATTAGCCTGTTCGAACATATGCCATTATCTTCATGATTCTTATCAAACCAGGATGAACCACGATCTAAGAAGTTTTATTTGGAACCACTATTCAGTGGACAATAACCAGGAATTTAAATAAATCTCATAGGAGTTGTGAGTAAGAAGATATCCCACTTTCTATCCAGATGATTCCAGATTAGCCTGTTCGAACATATGCCATTATCTTCATGATTCTTATCAAACCAGGATGAACCACGATCTAAGAAGCTTTATTTGGAACCACTAATCAGTGTAGAATAACCAGGAAGTTGAATAAATCTCATAAGTGTTGTGAGCAAGAAGATATCCCACCTTCTATCCATATGATTCCAGATTAGCATGTTCGAACATATGCCATTATCTTCATGATTCTTATCAAACCAGGATGAACCACGATCTAAGAAGCATTATTTGGTACCACTAATCAGTGGAAAATAACCAGGAAGTTTAATAAATCTCATAGGAGTTGTGAGTAAGAAGATATCCCACTTTCTATCCAGATGATTCCAGATTAGCCTGTTTAGACATATGGCAATATCTTCATGATTATTATCAAACCAGGATGAACGACGATCTAAGAAGCTTTATTTGGAACCACTAATCAGTGTAGAATAACCAGGAAGTTGAATAAATCTCATAAGTGTTGTGAGCAAGAAGATATCCCACCTTCTACCCAGATGATTCCAGATTAGCCTGTTCGGACATATGCCATTATCTTCATGATTCTTATCAAACCAGGATGAACCAATATGTAAGAAGCTTGATTGGGAACCACTAATCAGCGGAGAATAACCAGGAAGTTAAATAAATCTCATAGAAGTTGTGAGTAAGAAGATATCCCACTTTCTATCCAGGTGATTCCAAATTAGCCTGTTCGGACATATGACAATATCTTCATGATTCTTATCAAACCAGGATGAACCACGATCTAAGAAGCTTTATTTGGAAACACAAATCAGTGGAGAATAACCAGGAAGTTAAATAAATCTCATAGGAGTTGTGAGTAAGAAGATATCCCACCTTTTATCCAGATGATTCCAGATTAGCCTGTTCGGACATATGCCATTATATATATGATTCTTATCAAACCAGGATGAACCAATATGTAAGAAGCTCTATTGGGAACCACTAATCAGTGGAGAATAATCAGGAAGTTGAATAAATCTCATAGGAGTTGTGAGTAAGAAGATATCCCACTTTCCATCCAGGTGATTCCAGATTAGCCTGTTCAGACATATGGCAATATCTTCATGATTCTTATCAAACCAGGATGGACCACGATGTAAGAAGCTTTATTTGGAACCAATAATCAGTGGAAAATAACCAGGAAGTTGAATAAATCTCATAGGAGTTGAGTAAGAAGATATCTCACTTTCTATCCAGATGATTCTGAATTAGCCTGTTCGGACATATGGGAATATCTTCATGATTCTTATCAAACCAAGATGAACCACGATCTAAGAAGCTTTATTTGGAACCACTAACCAGTGGAGAATAATCAGGAAGTTGAATAAATCTCATAAGTGTCGTGAGCAAGAAGATATCCCACCTTCTATCCAGATGATTCCAGATTACCATGTTCGGACATATGCCATTATCTTCATGATTCTTATCAAACCAGGATGAACCACGATCTAAGAAGCTTTATTTGGAACCACTAATCAGTGGAGAATAACCAGGAAGTTGAATAAATCTCATAGGAGTTGTGAGTAAGAAGATATCCCACTTTCTATCCAGATGATTCCAGATTAGCCTGTTCGGACATATGGCAATATCTTCATGATTATTATAAAACCAGGATGAACCACGATCTAAGAAGCTTTATTTGAAACCACTAATCAGTGGAGAAAAACCAGGAAGTTGAATAAATCTCATAAGTGTTGTTAGCAAGAAGATATCCCACCTTCTATCCAAATGATTCCAGATTAGCCTGTTCGGACATATGCCATTATCTTCATGATTCTTATCAAACCAGGATGAACCACGATCTAAGAAGCTTTATTGGAACCACTAATCAGTGGAGAATAACCAGGAAGTTGAATAAATCTCATAGGAGTTGTGAGTAAGAAGATATCCCACTTTCTATCCAGATGACTCCAGATTAGCTTGTTCGGACATATGGCGATGTCTTCATGATTCTTATCAAACCAGGATGAACCAATATGTAAGAAGCTTGATAGGGAACCACTAATCACTGGAGAATAACCAGGAAGTTGAATAAATCTCATAGGACTTGTGAGTAAGAAGATATCCCACTTTATATCCAGATGATTCCAGATTAGCCTGTTCGAACATATGCCATTATCATCATGATTCTTATCAAACCAGGATGATCCACGATCTAAGAAGCTTTATTTGGAACCACTATTCAGTGGAGAATAACCAGGAATTTAAATAAATCTCATAGGAGTTGTGAGTAAGAAGATATCCCACTTTCTATCCAGATGATTCCAGATTAGCCTGTTCGAACATATGCCATTATCTTCATGATTCTTATCAAACCAGGATGAACCACGATCTAAGAAGCTTTATTTGGAACCACTAATCAGTGTAGAATAACCAGGAAGTTGAATAAATCTCATAAGTGTTGTGAGCAAGAAGATATCCCACCTTCTATCCATATGATTCCAGATTAGCATGTTCGAACATATGCCATTATCTTCATGATTCTTATCAAACCAGGATGAACCACGATCTAAGAAGCTTTATTTGGTACCACTAATCAGTGGAGAATAACCAGGAAGTTTAATAAATCTCATAGGAGTTGTGAGTAAGAAGATATCCCACTTTCTATTCAGATGATTCCAGATTAGCCTGTTTAGACATATGACAATATCTTCATGATTATTATCAAACCAGGATGAACGACGATCTAAGAAGCTTTATTTGGAACCACTAATCAGTGTAGCATAACCAGGAAGTTGAATAAATCTCATAAGTGTTGTGAGCAAGAAGATATCCCACCTTCTACCCAGATGATTCCAGATTAGCCTGTTCGGACATATGCCATTATCTTCATGATTCTTATCAAACCAGGATGAAACAATATGTAAGAAGCTTGATTGGGAACCACTAATCAGCGGAGAATAACCAGGAAGTTAAATAAATCTCATAGAAGTTGTGAGTAAGAAGATATCCCACTTTCTATCCAGGTGATTCCAAATTAGCCTGTTCGGACATATGACAATATCTTCATGATCCTTATCAAACCAGGATGAACCACGATCTAAGAAGCTTTATTTGGAACCACTAATCAGTGGAGAATAACCAGGAATTTGAATAAATCTCATAGGAGTTGTGAGTAAGAATATATCCCACTTTCTATCCAGATGATTCCAGATTAGCCTGTTCGGACATATGGCAATATCTTCATGATTCTTATCAAACCAGGATGAAACAATATTGTTTGATCGGAAAACGGTTCTATGCTAAAGTAGACAGATTTCGATTGTGGGTTTAGTCGAAGACGTTTTTATTCAGATGAGAAAGAGTTCAGTCGGTGTACAAAAGGGGAAACTAACGGTGGAAAGAGAGACCGGAGCTCGGAAGCTATCGGTCGGAAAAGTACAACGGCGAGAATACAAGATGAAAACCTAATTCTAGCCACCAGGTGAGTGTGTGTGATTTCGGATCTTCTCCTCGTTGTCCCTTTGTCCCCTTTTATAGCTGACGTCCCTTGATCTCGTGACCTAATCTTCGTGACCTAGGCCTCGTGGGCTTTCGCCTCTTGGGCCGAGTATTCATTCTCGTTAGGTGGGCCTCGGAGCGCCGCTTCCTCGGGAGCCGAGCCATCGGCTAAAAGTACTCTCCAGCTGATCAAACGGGAGAAGGCCCTCCGAGCCGTTGAGCCGAGCCGAAGTGAAGTTGTGAATGGGCCGGGCCATCTATCTCTCGGGCCTTATGGGAGGATGTAAATCATGTCCCTACAGTAAGCCCCCCCCCAAGTTCGTTGATGGGAGATGCGAGTCGGACTTGATAAATTATTAAAAGAGGTGGTTTGGACGATAGATGGGCCGAGTTACGGTAACACGGTATGACTGGGCTTCGCTGTCTTTGCTTACTCAGTGCTTCGGTTTAAATTTCATTCAGTTTGCCGGTTGAAGGCTGGTCCCCGGGTTGGTCGGACCAATGGTTTGATCCGGTTTCTTGGAGAAGTCGAAGCGACGCATCGGTTTGCCCCAAACCGATGGTTCGTTCCGGTTGGATTTGGTTTTCTCCGAGAAGTTGAATCGACGCACCGGTTTGGTGATGGCAGATCTAAACCGACGGTTCTTCTTGGTTTACTTCGGTTTTCTCCGAGAAGGCGAAGCGACGCGTTGGTTTAGTGGAACAATTAATGTCACATCGAGGCCCAATTAAGCCCAAATTGACCTAATTATGACGCCTCGATTAGACGGGATCCCCTCTCTCCTATATATAACAGCCTCCCTTCCCATTTTTCTCATTCTTCTTCGCGAGACCAGGTACTTTCTCTCCTTCCTCCACTTCTCTCTCTAGTTGTTGTAGTGTATAATATATAGCGGTATGTCGGCGAGGCGAAAATTGACGAGAGAGGAGAAAGGGAAGAGGGTAGCAGGTGGATCCAGTCCTCCGAGAGACGAGGGTGACGTTGATTGTATCCATCGAGAAGCGATGATGGATACCGAAAACATGAGCCGAGAGCAGAGGGTGTTAGTCTCCGAGGCTGCACGGTTAGACAGGGAAGAGAGAGAGGAACATCTTCTCGGGCTCGAGAGTGCGGAAGAGATGGGCAAGGGGGAGCGAGAGATCGGAGCTATGTTCCTGATTTCCTCCCGACGATCTATTTTCCTGGGGGGATCTTCGAGGAGCTCCCAGCCCTGCCTCCTGACTTTATCCCCTCTTCGGACGTGGGGGGTCAGTCTTGGAGCAATGTAGAGGGAACTCGATCGACGCCGAGCAGCGTGAAGGCGTTGCTTCGGGATTTCCTAGGGACCGGAGTGACTTTTCTGATCCCTTTAAAGGAACAGAGACCGTGATCTCCGCCTTTCGGCTTCCAGTACGTCTACGAGTCCTATTTCCAGAAGGATACGAGGCTGTGGTTCCCGATTCCTTGATTGGTAACGGCGTATGCGAGACGTCGGGATGCAGCGATAAGTCAGTTCCTGAACGGATCGTATCGGCTAGCTGTGGCACTGATGGTTTTGGCCGCTGAGAACGACGTGTCGCTAAGTGTTCGTGCCTTCAAGGAATTGACGTCTGTTCAGACGATGAATGATGGACTCTGGGTAATCAAAATGCGCCCGAGCTATAACGTAGTCACCGGGAATCCGAGCAAGACGAATTATTGGCAGAGATACTACTTCTACGTTAGGTCGGATGAGTCGGCTTTCGAGGATCCCCCCGGAGACGACTATCGGTTTCTGTGGAACCCTGATATTGGTAGATTGCTTTGACAGGCTTAGATACGTCTTCAGGTTGCTAACCTTGCCTTTTGTTTTTGTTGTTTGTGCAGTTGACCATCCAACATCAGCCGCGTATCCGGAGGAATTTCTTGCGAGTGCTCGTGCGGTCGCGTTGCTTCGACAGGAGAACTGGAATACGATCACTCGGGAGAGAGTAAGATTTGCTTCTTTCCTTCGTTTTCTTTTCTTTATTTTTGCTAAGTGATAGGGATTCGTTTAACAACTAACCTCCCTTCACGTTTCCTCGCAGGGGATTGGGATTCAAGCGTTCTTTCTGTAGGCGTTCCTGGAAAGAGACGTTTGGCGCTTTTTGCCCCGCGAGTACAGAAAATTATCAACGAAGGTAGGAAGATGAGGCCTCCTCCGAACCTAAGCCAGCTGATAAGGGCTCAACTGAATCTTCCGAGGGCCGATCCTCCGCGGCGCGCTTCAGAGCCTATTGCCGAAGGTGCTCCACCAGATCTCCCGGGGGGAGGATCTCCGGTTCGTGTTGAAGGTTCTCCGACTGAGGACCCTACTGCGGAGGCTCAGCAAGTTGACGAGGTCTCCGAGGACGTTCCAGTGATAACTCCCGGCCCTTCAAAGAAGAAGGGGAAGAAGAGATCCCGAAACGAATCTTCTGCTAAGGGAAATCAGGAGGATGCACCTGTCGATCGTCCAGAAACAGAGGGTCCTCCCAAGAAGAAAAAGAAGAAAGTAGTGAGAGCCGGTCAGGAACCGCTTCCGCAGGAAGAGACCGGACCTCGGGAAGACGAGGAGGGCGATCGTGAAGGTACGATTGCTGAACCGACAAAGGAAGCAGAAGATGCTTCTCCCGAGGCTCAGCTTTAGTTGAACAGGAGGAAGAAGAAGACGGGTCCCAGCAAAGGGAACGTTCAAACTGAGGGCCCGTCGGCTCCAAGTTCCATGGTGGCTCTAGCTCCGCCATCTACGTCTAAGGCTTCGGCTGGACGAAGCTCTGTCCCGAGGAGAGGTCCTCCCGAGTTCCCAGATCGAGTGTGCTTTGAGTACGATGGGACGACTCCTCTTATATATGCTCTGGATAAGTGTGCAGAGCTGGTGAGCCAAATAAATGGTGGTCCTCGGCCACTACCTCTGAAAGACTTCATCTTCAAAAAGGAGTACACCGACGCTGCTCAAGCTAAGCTTCAAGTAAAGATTCTTCTTTTCTGTTTGGTTAAGTTGCAAGTATCTTCGTTATGGTGTAGATGATAATTACGGTCTTTCGTTCTTCAGGGTGATGGGAGCATGAACTTCGTGGTGGAGTTATACGACACAGAGCTTAGGGAAACTCTTGTTGAGCTGAGGCGCTCCGAGAAGCTGGTGGCGGCTAAGGACGCATTCATCAGGAGGAAGAAGGCCGAATGGACGGAGGAGACTGATAAGCTCAAGGACAAGGCATCCCGCGCGATCTCTCGTCGAAAATCCCAAAAGGAGAAGTTAGCAGCCACCGAAGCCGAGTTGGGTGCGGCTCAAGAGACCGTGGGGATTCTCGAGACGCAGATCGCTATCATGAAGGAAAAGGAAGAGGAGGTGGAGAAGGATCAGGCGAAGATCGTCGAGCAGCACGAAAAGAAGATCAAGCAGAAAGAGATGGAAATCGAGCGACTGAAACGCTCGCGGGTCTTCGAAGTGACGAAGGAGAGGGTTCGCGTCCAAACGGAGATGATCGCGAAATGCCACAGGCGTTTCCGCAATATCGCCGATCGAGAGAAGCGCAGTGAGCCCTTCGACGACGCGAACGCGATGTACAATCAAGCGTTCGGGACGAGATCTTGTCTCGAGGTTTTGAAGGAAGCTGGCCGCGACATCCCGCATGACACCGTTGATATGTTCTCGGTTCGCGAGAAGGATTATGATGAAAAGGCGAAGAAGCTCGATGTGGGTGCTATCCCAGAAACCGATCTCACTCTTTCCCCGCTTGTTTTGTCGTCTGAGTTTGTCGATGAGAGGATATTGGCCGGCCTGGACACTTTCGGATCGAACGCGAGTTTAATTGATCCGAATGACGCAGCTGAACTTTCTCGACTGGTAGCCGAAGCCTCGGGGAACCAGAGCCTCGATGGCGAGCCATCGCGGGCCGTTGTTCCGAATGACGATCTGAGCGAGATCCCCGTTTCCGGTCAACGTTCAGTGGACAAAGAGGCGGTTCCTGATCAGTCTGAAAAAGAGCCGTCAATTCTCCTTGTATCCGATATTTCCTCGGAAGATAAGACGGACGGTCCAGACGACGAGTCGGCTGTTGAGCAGAGGACCTCTTCGGTTCGGGAGCAAGGAGACGGTGCTGATCTGCAGAAGGTAGCTGACGTCGACCCTGTGACTTCAATGGAGCCAGAAAGAAGGGCAAGGATCCGGAACGCGAGAACCCGGGGAGCATGGACCGGAGGTGCGTACCGAGTAGGTTGCTGATGATGCCACAAAGGAGTGAACTTGCTGTCTTCCGTTTGTTGTTGTTAGGAGTTTGTGTACCCTGATAACATTTGTAGTACTTTCTTTGTTTTGCTTTTTGTTTTGAACAAGTAACGGATTTGCTTTGATTTTTACTCACTTTGCCTTTTAGGCAAGTATATGAAGCCAGTTCGGAACTTGGACGTTTGTTAGGACGTTGCTATTTAGAGTGCTTGCCTCATCCCGAAATTTCTTTTTATGAACATAGAGATGGGAAGACTCAATTTAAACTTAGAGAAATTTTCAAACATTGACAGTTCTTATTGATTTCGAAGTAATTTCAAAGTTTTTGGTCGGCCGAACCGTTACTTTACAAATCACGAAATAACAGAGTCATTGCTTCAGGCGCGCCGACTAATGGTAGCGACGTGACCGTGTCCCCGCGAATGTTTGTCTGATCAGGACGTATTCGGTGTCGGGAGGCGGGTACCATAGTACGTTGACGAGAAGGTCGGACCGAGCTCGCGTATAGGTACCGCCATGAGGGAATGAACCCTCGTATTTTGCAGAGTATTCTTCTCGGGGAAGGTTTGATTTTGTTTTTGGTTATAGCTGGACCGGTTAAGGCTGCCTACGTACCTCGAGAGAGGATCAAGCCATTCGTAGTTCTTGTTTTGTGAGTACGAGTGACCGTGGGGGTGCACTTACTCGATTCCACGAGTAAGAGTGATCGAAGGATGCACTTACTCGGGTGTTTTTTTTTGTGAGTAAGAGTGACTGAATGGTGCACTTACTCGGGTTTTATTTATTTTTTTTTTTTAAGGCGAGTGGTTGCCCTACGGGTGGAAGCTTCGTAGATGCATGTAGTTCCAGGCGCGAGGCACCGCGTCTCCGTGGGAAGTCTCGAGTCGGAAGTCTCGAGTCGGAAGTCTCGAGTCGGAAGACTCCGGGCCGGATGACTTGTGTGATCTTATACGGGCCTTCCCAATTGGCACCTAACTTGCCGGCTTGCCACTCTTTGGTGTTTTCGAACACTTTACGCAGAACGAGGTCCCCTAGCTCGAGAGGTCGGGATCTGGCCTTCTTATTGTAGTAACTCTCAATCTGGTTCTGGTAGTTCTGGATGCGGAGTAGCGCTTGGTCGCGCCTTTCCTCGATGTTATCCAAAGCGTCGAGTAGCATGTCTCGGTTGAGCTCTTCATGGAGAGGCATCTTGGAGCGCCGTAAGCTGGTAACGTTTACTTCGGCTGGTGCCAATTCCTCGACTCAGTATGCCAGCGAGAAGGGAGTGGCTTGCGTTGCTCCCCGAGGTGTCGTGCGGTGAGACCATAGAACGCCATCCAATTCGTCTGCCCAGCATCCTTTTTTCAAGACGAGTCGCTTCTTCAGACCATCTATTACGGTTTTGTTCGTTGACTCGGCTTGTCCGTTACATTGTGAGTACCTCGGTGTTGCAGTGCTGAGGCGGATTCTCCATCGTTCACAGAATTCGCGGAAGTTGTGTGAGATGAACTGGGACCCGTTGTCGGTGACTATTTCATAAGGGAGTCCATGGCGGCAGATGATGTTTTTCCAGGCAAATTTTTGCACTTCTTTGTCGGTGATGTTTGCGTATGCCTCTGCCTCCACCCACTTTGTGAAATAGTCAGTTAAAACAAGGATGAAGCGCTTTTGTCGGGAGGTCGGCAATGGTCCGATGATGTCCATTCCCCACTGCATAAAGGGATATGGTGCGGTCATTGTGCGGAGGAGTTCAGTCGGACTGTGAATCGTGGAAGCATGACGTTGGCATTTGTCGCAGTGGCGAACGTAGGATTCACAGTCTGTGTTTATCAACGGCCAGTAAAAACCAAGACTCTTGATCCTCAGAGCGAGGGCTCGGCCTCCAGAGTGGTTACCTGCAGCGCCTTCGTGAGTTTCTGCCATAACGAGCCTCGTTTGCTCGCCATGAATGCACTTGAGGAGAACTTTAGTGGATGTCCATCGGTGGAGCTCTCCTTCGGTGACAACGTAATGCGCGCTGTGTCGCTTCAATCTCCTGGCTTCTCACTTATCGGTGGGTAACGTTCCGTGAGCAAGGAAATTAATGAACTCGGTACGCCAATTGGTCGGTTGATCGTCGTGGGTTATCATAGGGGAATCGTCGCTGACGGACGCTCTTCGGTAACCCAAGTAACGACTCCACTTTCTTGATGGTCTAGATCGATTCTCGGCTTCTCGATGCGATGGATCGGAATCGTTCGCTTGACTTGATCGCGAAGTTTGCTGCCGAGGGCGGCGAGAGCGCCGGCGCAGATGTTCTCTCCGCGAGGCACCTTGGTTAATTCGAAGAACTCAAAGTGTTTGGTTAGATCTTGGACGATCCGGAGGTATGCATCCATCCGATCGTTGCGCACGTCGTAGTCACCGTGGTATTGACTCACGACGAGGTGGAAGTCACAATAAGCGCTTAGTCTTTTAGCCTTGACGGCTTGGGCGAGGCGAAGTCCTGCGATTAGATACTCTTACTGACGAAGCCTCGTTGTTGGATGCGGCGAAGCCGAAGCTGAAAGACTGTCGGATCAGCTCTCCGGTTGGCGACTGCAACTGGACGCCCACACCTGATCCCTTGTTCGTGGAGGAGCCGTCCACGTGCAATATCCAGTTATTAGTAGGTAATACTAGGTCTTGTTCGAGCTCCGGTGTGAGCTCGATAAGGAAATCGGCAAGGACTTGCGATTTGGCTGCTGTGCGGTTCTTGTATGTTATGTCGTGGGCACTTAGTTCCATCGCCCCTTTGGTCAGTCGTCCTGATTGATTCGTGTTCTGCATCACCGTTTGAAGAGGCTGGTTGGAGAGAACCTCAATACTATGTGATTGGAAGTAAGGGCGAAGTTTGCGAGCTGAGGTAACGACAGCGAGAGCCATTTTTTCAAGGGTCGGGTAGCGGGTTTCCGCTTCGGTCATGCGCTTGCTGATGTAGAAGATGGGTTTTTGTTCTCCGCGGTCTTCGCGGATGAGGACACTGCTAACTGCCGAGGAGGTGACCGCAATGTAGAGAGATAGGATATCGCCAACTTCGGGTTTTGCGAGTACTGGGGGCGTTGTGAGATAGTGCTTGAGCTGAGTGAATGCCTCCTCACACTTATCGTCCCAGACGAAGCGTCTGTTTCCTCGCAACAACTCGTAGAACGGAAGGCATTTATCGGTAGATCGAGAAATAAATCTGTTGAGGGCTGCGATTCTGCCGGTTAAACGTTGCACCTCTCTGTTGTTCCTCGGGCTGGGTAGATCGAGTATCGCTGATATCTGCTTGGGGTTTGCTTCGATGCCTCGCTGGATCACTATGTAACCTAGGAATTCGCCCGAGGTGACGCCAAAGGTGCATTTGGCTGGATTGAGTTTCATCCCGTATTCGTTCAGTGTCTTGAAGCAATCGCGTAGGTGGTCGAGATGATCGTTTGCGTGAAGTTACTTGACAAGCATGTCGTCGATGTATACCTCCAAGGTGTTACCCAGTCTGTCGGCAAACATTCTGTTGACGAGGTACTGGTAAGTAGCTCCAGCGTTTTTCAGTCCGAAAGGCATGACCTTGTTGCAGTAGGTCCCTTGGTCGGTAATGAAAGCTGTCTTTTCTCTGTCATCGGGGTGCATCATTATTTGATTATACCACGAGAAGGCGTCCATGAAGGTAAGTAGTTCGTTGCCCGCGGTTGATTCGACCAGTCGGTCGATATGGGGGAGCGGATAACTGTCCTTCGGGCATGCCTTGTTGAGGTCGGTAAAATCGACGCAGATGCGCCACTTCCCGTTTTTCTTCTTAACGACAAACGGGTTTGCTAACCACTCGGGGTACCGCACCTCGGTGATAGATCCAGTTGCGAGTAAACGGTCTACTTCCTCGTTGACTGCTTTCGAACGGTTGGGCCCGAGTTTCCGCCTTTTTCGCCGGATAGGCTTGAAAGTGGGATCAACATTCAACTCGTGTGAAGTTATAGTTGGCTCGATCCCCTTCATGTCTGATGCTGACCACTGGACCTTACGAAAGGCTGCCTACGTACCTCTTTCGAGGATCAAGTCAGACATAGTTCAATTAGAAAGATTTAAACAAGAGATCGAACTGCCTGGGCGAGTTCGTATAGTATGAGTGCAAGTCATAGAAACAGGCATGTCAAGAGTAATGCCTAGGGTTTCTAAGTGAAAAAGGTTAGAGAGTCTCCGAGAGATAAGATGGACAGAGTTCTGCTAGCTAGATTGGTCTCAGAACAAAGACGAAAAAAGCCTAAGTAAAATCAAAACTCCTAAATTCTTAGTTCTCTTGCGCCAGCCTCCATCTTCCAGGTCTATATCTCTCTTCATATATGCCTAGTAGGTCGGTTGTCGTGTCCCCTTTTTGCCCCTAGGTCAAGTTTATCGCTTCGCGAAAATATTCCTTTTTCTTCTCGATCTTCATCATTATCCTGGAAACTTGACATTTATCTTCTGATTTCGTGAGATTCGCCCTCTCCCGCAAGAAAGATAGGCCGTCATAGTGATTGCGCTTGATTATTGCATAAAATCGAGAGTGGGCTTTTTGCCGTGTTCTCAAGAAATGACATTGATTTTAAAACATTTCTCAAGAAACGTCGATTTCCGGAAATTCGAAATTATCGTATAGTGAAGGCCGTTCAAGGTGTTAATTCGACCATTGTCGTTCTAATACGATCAATTCTAAATTCACAAACAAAAACAAGTTCTCGCGGTTTTTATCGTAAGATTCCGATGGTAACTACGATCGAAATGAAACAAGAAAGAGTTCACTTCGATTTCAAAGGACAGTGCTATGAGAACGGGACGAAGGCTGATTTTGGCTATCCAAAATGACGAGTTGGCCATTGTTTTCGATCCCTTGAGAAAATCTAAAAATGTCACAATAAAATCTAAGAAAACCTTTTATTTTCTAGACAAACTTTACATACCTAATCTCTTACCTTGATTACATTGATCGTAGTGGATACTGAATGTATTATGTTATCATCTCCAGAATCAAAACTAAAATTTTGGAGCCTATAAATATTATTTAAGAATTTTAATAAATGTTTTTTAGTTAATTTAATATTATATATTTAGTTTAAAGACTAAAAAGTTTTGGGAAGCAAAATCAGTGCTTCATTTGGCTCCGGCCATGTTCATCTCATATGTTTAGTTCACCCTCTAGTTCTCTTTGATAAAATGCTTATTGACACAAGAGACAAAACTCTCATGACTGTTATTCTGTGACCGACATGGAATTAAAAGTATAAAAATTATCATGTGTGATTGTACGGCTACTAAAAATTCACATATGCATATTGCTTCTAGGTCATTGCTTCTAAGACACATCTAATTACAAAACATGTTTATTTCCTCATCTCTCTTGGCTATAAAAGCCAACTAGATTTTGACCTGTATATTTCAAAAATATATTGCTATTTATTTTTCATGTCAATATCAAAGCTGCATAAAAATTTCAAATCTAAAAAACAGAACCGATCACGATCCGAAAGAGTAATACCAAACCCGAACCAGAATTGATATTTTCATTTTCAAGTATCCAAAATTTTGATATTTAGACAACCAAAACCATAACCAACTCGAACCGAAGTAATTTGGATATCAAAATGTATCCGAAAAATATTTATTTACTTATATATATATTAATTATTTTTAGTTTTAATGTATATGATAACATCCAGAATATATATGATACTTTTAGGTTGGTTTAAATACTTGAAAATATATAACAATAATCAAATATAAATATCTAACTTAGTGGAAGTACACTTAAAACACCAAAAATATTTAAAATAATTATTGATTTTTGATCCAAAATTTAAACCAAACCAATTTATATGTTAAGTTTAGGTATTCTGACCTATGTTATTCAGATTTATATACAATATATTGTTTTATTTATAGAATTTAAGAAATTAAAAATATATAATGAAGTTAAAAAAAATTTAAATGAATTATCCGAACCCGAACTGAAACCGCAAAAATACGAATAGAATTCGAACTGAAATTTAGAAATATCTGAATGGGGCTGAAATCTTTGATCCCGGATAACCAAAACCCAAACAGATCCAAAACAAACCCGAATGGATACCTGAACGAACAGCCCTAGTCATAATACGAACTGAAATTTAGAAATATATGATTGTGGCTAAAATCTTTGACCCCGGAAACCCGAAACCCAAACAGATCCGAAACAAACCGGAGTGGATACCTAAACGGCCAACCCTAGTCACTATTATGTATCATATATATGTCATCTTATAATTAATTGTATTGGTCCATCATATAAATAATCATATAATTAATAGTATTTTATATGTATTTTCTTATAAATAATCACATGTATTATATTCTTAAAGTTTAATTTGAAATATTAAAACCATAATAAGTTGGTATATGAAATTAATCTTTTTGTTGTATTTTTCTTAAATATATTGAAAATATTTTTTAATAATGGTTATTGGAAAACATTTTAGTAAATGTTTTTTTTTGAATATATGCATATTTTAAATCAATTTTTGATATAAATCAACTTTAAATTATTATTTTGATTTACAATATGTATATAAAACTTAAATTTTATTTTATGATTATTTTAGACAAAACAATGTTTTTAGGTAATTAGATTAGTCCATTTTGTATGTTTTAAAACTGATATATTTTTATCCATGTTTCAAAAAATAGATCTTTATTTTGAATTTGCGTATGAGCGTTCCAGAGACAAAAGCATACATGAAGCTTGTCTGGAAACGGGATTACAAAGGAAATCGTATGACAAAAGCAATAAAACGAAACTAAGTTTATCAGCAGTACCACCTATGTCAAGAAAAAACCTATGTGGCCGCAACTCGCTTAGTAATAGACGAAATAAGACGAAAAAGGTTTTGAAGATTTGAGACTGGACCTTACGAAAGGCTGCCTACGTACCTCTTTCGAGGATCAAGTCAGACATAATTCAATTAGAAAGATTTAAACAAGAGATCGAACTGCCTGGGCGAGTTCGTATAGTATGAGTGCAAGTCATAGAAACAGGCATGTCAAGAGTAATGCCTAGGGTTTCTAAGTGAAAAGGGTTAGAGCGTCTCCGAGATATAAGATGGACAGAGTTCTGCTAGCTAGATTGGTCTCAGAACAAAGACGAAAAAGCCTAAGTAAAATCAAAACTCCTAAATTCTTAGTTCTCTTGCGCCAGCCTCCATCTTCCAGGTCTATATCTCTCTTCATATATGCCTAGTAGGTCGGTTGTCGTGTCCTCTTTTTGCCCCTAGGATAAGTTTAGGTATTCTGACCTATGTTATTCAGATTTATATACAATATATTATTTTATTTATAGATTTTACGAAATTAAAAATATATAATGAATTTTAAGAAAATAATTTAAATGAATTATCCGAACCCGAACTGAAACCGCAAAAAGACAAATATAATTCGAACTGAAATTTAGAAATATCTGAATGGGGCTGAAATCTTTGATCCCAGATAACCAAAACCCAAACAGATCCAAAACGAACCCGAATGGATACCTGAACGACCAGCCCTAGTCATAATACGAACTGAAATTTATAAATATATGATTGTGGCTAAAATCTTTGGCCCCGGAAACCCGAAACCCAAACAGATCCGAAACAAACCGCAGTGGATACCTAAACGGCCAGCCCTAGTCACTATTATGTATCATATATATGTCATCATATAATTAATTGTATTGGTCCATCATATAAATAATCATATAATTAATAGTATTTTATATGTATTTTCTTATAAATAATCACATATATTATATTCTTAAAGTTTAATTTGAAATATAAAAACCATAATAAGTTGGTATATGAAATTAATCTTTTTGTTGTATTTTTCTTATATATATTGAAAATATTTTTTAATAATGGTTATTGGAAATCATTTTAGTAATTTTTTTTTTGAATATATGCATATTTTAAATAAATTTTTGATATAAATCAACTTTAAATTATTATTTTGATTTAAAATATGTATATAAAACTTAAATTTTATTTTATGATTATTTTAGATAAAAAAAATGTTTTTAGGTAATTAGGTTAGTCCATTTTGTATGTTTTAAAACTGATATATTTTTATCTATGTTTCAAAATTTTAATATTTGCATTAGTTTTCTATGAATTATTATTAATTTTATGATAATTTTTTTTTCAAAATTGAACTCTTGAAATTTTTATATTTCACTAAACTAAATAAGATAATAATATTGTTTTTAAAAATTATTTTATATAACACTATTTATATTTCAGTTTGTGTTTTTATTTTCACCATAAAGAACTGTAAATAAAAAGAATTGTAAATATAGTGACAGAATTGTAAATAAAAAAACATAGAAAGAAAGTTGTTTAATTTATTGAAAAAAATGACTAAATGTTTAAATAAAAAGAAGTATTAAATATGTTATTCATGTTTCTAAATAATTCTCATTTGTTATTATTTTATTGAAAATACAATGGCTAAATGTGTAAATAAAAGAAAATACACATCTCTACTATCAATGTTTCCAAACATATCTCATTTATTCTAATATCAATGTTTCCAAACATATCTCATTTATCTATTATCTTTGTTTCTTAACAATCCGATTGTGTATTCAACTTTAATAATATAGATATTACTGCTGGTACCTTTTGATACAAGAGAAGTTTGAGAGATCTATAGAGCTGATAAGATCAAATCTTCTGATGATAGATATTTTATTTTTCTTCTTTTCTTTGGCAGACATATAGGTGGTTAACATTTTGTCAGCATCTTATTTATGTCAACGATGGCATAAGAGACGATGTTTGCTTGGACATTATAAGATGATCCAATGGTTCTATTCATTGCAATTAATGCCTTGCTGGTCGTTTTTGGGGGTTAACATTTTGTTTGGTGGTTAACATTTTGTCAGCATCTTACTTGGGTCAACGATTGATCGGCATAAGATATAATGTTTGTGTAACACCTGTATTTACCAAAATAAATTAATAAATAACAACTCTGAAAATCTACATTTATTACTTCTTAAGAGTCAAATTCAACACCATAAATCCAACAAATAGCCATAAATCCAAATAATAGAATAAATCTCAAAGATAACGTAAAAACTATAAAAACCAATAATCTAAAAGAAAAATAAATAAAACACTCAAAAGATTTATAAAAACCGACGTGAAACAGTTGAACGAAACACTGATATTTCCAAGACTACTCGAGCGGTTCAAATGATTTTATAGAAATCGACGTCGTATCGAAGGTTCACTTTCAGGAAAAAATTGTAAAACGCTTGCATCGAGAAAACGGCCTAAAGAGTCCTAAGGCTGCGACTAAAGCCCACCTGCGATTATAAATCGAAAAACTCAAAGATGCAATGATTGTTTACTCTATCTCGCATAAAAAGATAAATATCAAGTTTCCAAAGATAGATAGAAAATCTCGAGGATAATCATGAAAATCGAGGAAAAATGTAATATTTCCGCAAAGAGATATATTTGGGCTTGGCGGTAAAAAGGAAGGACTAAACCTACCTAGAGAGAGTATATAACAGAGCTCAAGACGAGAAGTAAAAAACGAGGACTTTTCTTACACACAGAACAACTTAGCACTTACAGCAATATGGAATATTTTATGTTTTTGTTATCGAGCTGCAATTCAGTTAGGTTTAGGAAGTCTTAGGTTCCTTGAACTAGGGAACTCGCCCATAGCTCTCGTAGCCAAGGCTCTTACATGCTATAAACGTTTAAAAGCAAATTCGGAATAATAACTATTTTGCTCTCTCGCATTTTTGTTATTCGATTTATTATCTCGTAGCCAAGGCTCTTACCTGCTTGATGTTTGGCTTAGCAGAAATTCGGGATCTTTGGGAAAATTAGGATTTTCTAACTTTCCTTATTTAACGGAAATCGACGGTGTGAATTTCGGTTCTCATATTATGGTGTTAGAAAGAGGGGGGGGGGGAGGTACGGATTAATCTAACTCTCAGCCACGAACGCTTGATCAGACATGTCTACAACGATCAGACCGACTCGCAAACTCGTGCTGATAAAACCACCGACGGCAACGTCAACACTGCAACAGAAAACATATATGCGGTTAACGCAAATGCCAACACTGCGGCGCTCAACAAAGTCAAAAACATGTTCTCCGCTTAAGAAAATAGGTCGGAGGAACAAGACACACTCATGGGTTCTCTCGCTGAACAGGTCAAAAACCTGACTTCAAGAACCGAGCTGTTCTCCCTCTCGGAACCACTAGGATTCGCGGGAGAAGGCTTAGCTTCACAACTCCACACGACAGAACAAGGAGCACTTAGGGAAATCAGTTGGAACAAAATCCCGACGAGGTAACTCCTGTCGTAACTAGGAAGAGCCTAGAAAACTTCCATCTCCTGAACTCGAAAACGTGGAAAATGAAGTCGAGCAAGTCAACTTGGATCCCAGCGATCAGTCCGAACAGTCGGATCCGGAAACTGACATACATCCAAGAAGAAGAAGAAGTCACACATCTCAGGGAGATCCTTCGTTCAATAAACCCCTGACTGAAGAGGAAAAAAATATCTTCTGGGTCGAACAAGAGAAGCTGGTCGAGGAACAGGAAGAGATCAATCGCAGCAGGCACCGTCAGGTTCGGAAAAACGCTTGCGATAATCCCGAGATTCGCGATCCCCGCGATTACATCACGAAGATGGCCGCGGAAGCTTGTTTGAATCATCGATCAAAACATGATTGTTAGAGTGTTTTAATAGTTCTTTCATTCTAGTTGCACTTAATGCTAAGTAAAGGAACTGATCACCCTTGACTTAGATCTTAGGTTTAATTTGCGCAAGCGACAACATGGTAAATTGCCTGAAAACAAACTAGACTGATCTTATTAATTAGCTAAAACGACAGTTGCCTTAATTAATCTGAGAACCTATCAACCTGCTCGGTAATGCTTACTGGAAGGATAATCGACCGATACGATATTTGAATCATCGATCGATTATCTAAAAGGCTGTCGATCGATTGTCATAAGTTACATCGATCGATGCTTTCTCATGATGGAACAAGCGACAGCTGACTGTCTTGAGATCCAGCTATTAGACAATCATTAGATTGTTCCTAAGAGTTGAGTTCGACAACAACCATATTTAAAACCCTTAAGAATCCTTAAAAGAAGAAGACTTGTCATACCTAAAGGTTTACCTTGATCTAGCTATTTTTCCGAATTGATAACAAACCCATAATCTGAAATCGAGCAATTTTCCTGTTCGTCGATGGATATACACTTCTGGATATCAATCGCTTTTCATGTTTACATTTAAGTTACTATTCTAAAAACCTTTCAATCTAGCTTTATTTCGAAGACTATAAAATCTATTGTGTAATCCAAGAGTCTCTGTGGATTCGATCTCTAAGTATTACAATTGACCTCTTTTGATGAGAGTAATATTGCTATAGGGTAATTTGAGCAAGTATCGAATTTGGCGCCGTTGCCGGGGACTATTTTCCCATTACCATTAGATTAGGTTTTGAATATAGTCCTTATTTTACTTTTTATTTGCTAAAGTTTTTCTTCGCCCCCTGGTTTACACAGGTACCTAGAAGAAAGACACACATGTTTCGCCCACCCATAGATCGACGCGGAAATGGCCACATCGAACGATGCATTGACGGACGAAACAACCGACACTACGAAGCTGGGATCGGTCGACATGGATCAACAGAAATCGACTGATACGGATCGACGTGAAGCGATCGACACATGATAGTGCTTAAATTACCCAGTAGAGCTTACTCTCTCAAATAAGAGGTACAGCTGTAGTACTTAGGGATCGAATCACGAGGAGCTAGGGAACCAATTAAATAAAATCTACTAATAAATCCTAGGTGAAGTTGGTTTATAAGATCGAAACAAATATAGAAATTCCTAAAATGAGTAAGGTAGTTGCTCTAACTATCAATATGATGGGTTGTTTAAATGTGATAAATAGTGCTAGACATAGGGCTTCTATTCAGGAATGGATATTATAATTTCTATAAATTCTTTAACAAGTTGCTTGCATGATACTATAGATCTCAGCCTCTTAACTCTAGTGATGTATCACTGGTTAAATAATCTAGATCTCTGGCCTCAACCGTCGTATGTTGACACAGAAAAAGAGTCGATCGACATCCTTTTGAGATATCGATCGATACACCTTTCGCTCGGCGATCGATTCACCTGTCGGGATATCGATCGACGGCTTCTAGATATGCCTAGGCGCGAGCCGATAATGAACACTAGGTTTCAAGGAGGAGCTGTCGCTCTTCTCAACGGGAGACAAGCTAGTTCAAATGGATAATTCAAGATAATCAAAGATCCTAGTGATCAATATTCTAGTTAGCTAATCTAGAACAAGCATATGGTGCAATTCATTTGATGAGTACCACAACTTAGCAATTATAGTTTGGGGCTAATCCCACAAACTTATTTAAACCCTAGATCTAACAAGTAGACTACTCAGACATAGCTAAGCAATTCATGACAATTGATAGATGAAAGAATTGCATAGATAGAAATAAGTAGAAATACAAAAGGAGATGGGAAATCTCTCCAATCTCTCAAAACAAAATAAAACTCTAGTCTCTCTCTCACACTCTCTGTTTTTTTCTGAGTTGTTCAAAGCTTGCTTCTCTCGAAGGTTGCCGTCAAAAGACACTTAGCAGGAATATTTAAGCATTTCCATTAGGTTAAAAACTCGTCAGGGGCAATCTCGTAATTTGGTGAAGTCTTGGTGAAGTAGTCGGCTAAACTATTTCGTCCTCGATATCGATCGACAACACAGGATGTGTATCGATCGATTATAATCTTCTAGTACACGGATCTTCTCACCTACATCGATCGACAACTCAGGATGAGTATCGATCGATTCTTATCGTAATGTTGACTTCCGACTTGGTCTTGAATGGTCAACTCGGGTGTATCATCTCTTGCACTCCAAAATGCTCCAAAAACATCACTTTCTCACAAAATGCTCCTGAACCTGAAAACTACCTAACAGGCTAGAAAACATATTAAATATATAATAAAATACTAGTATACCATGGTTAAAAACGGGTAAAATCCATGGTATATCAACACACAACCAATAACATCGATCGATACCAACCAGCTGAAAGCAGGTAAGTTCTCTAATCTCACCTGTACTGATAAAGAGATAGCAACCCTAGGAAAACAAATGGTTCAATCATGCAACGCAATTAGCCAAATTATGAAAGAACAGGAGACTGCAATCTCTGTTGAAATTCATACAGTATTTAAAAATGATGAAGAATTGTCTTTGCAAGATTTTTCAAACTCTAGTAGGACGTATTCCAATAGGTCAGCTATTAAGTTACCAGAAAATGAAACAATGAAGCCGAATTTTAACATGAAGCATCTTGTTCTGGTACAACAACACCCTTTCCATGGGATTCTATCAGAAAAACCACTGGACCACATCGAAAAATTAGAGGAAATGGTTAATAATGATGATTGTCGCTGCTTACATTTCTCTTATTCTCTAACTGGAGAAGCCAAAAATTGGCTAAACCAATTACCAACAGGATCATTAACCTATTGGAAAGAGATCAGAAGCGCGTTTATAAACTACTTTTTCGATGATACCCGCTACTGGGATGTGAGGATAAAAATCTCCACATTTAGCCAAGACACTCGAGAATCCTTTAAAAATGCTTGGGGAAGATTTAAAAATCTTCAAAAAGAATTTCCCCATCATGGATACTCGGAACCCCAGCTGATTAACGCCTTCTATGGAGGTGTTAGCTTACACTACCAATCTATTCTCGACACAGAAAGTGAAGGGAGCTTCAGATCACGAAGCCCCAAAGAAGCAAAAAGATTAATCGAGAATGTAGCAACTGGTAGATCTTACGAAAGAATGGATATGGAAAGAAGAGACATAATGGAACGCCCAGACGAATCTGAGCTTGACTATTTAAAAGAGGCCTTAAACTCCGTCCAAATCCTTCTTAGCTGAGCAAAGTCAAATAGGAATTTTCCAAATAAGTGATGAAAGCTTATCCGGACTTCAAGAGCAAGTAGACTTCGTAGATACAACGCATCTAGGCGATCAATCCTTGAATTATAATGGAGGTAGTTTTACTCAGAATTATGGATACACCAACTCTAGGTTAAACCAGGCTCTTACTGGAAATCAAAGGCTGAGGACCGATTCTGATGGGAGAATGGAAATGATCTGGAGTGAATTAATGAAAAAGCTAGAAACACTCGATGAGAATGTTAAAATGCTAGATAGCAGAGTCGCAGAAAATGCACTCGCTATAAAAAGGGAAATAGGACGTTTACCCGGGAGCACTGATGCGAACCCGAGATGTCAGGTGAGTGCTGTTCTTCTTCGAAGTGGGAAACGCCTCACTCCAATGGCAGAAGAAAGCATTACCTTCAATAATCCCATTGACGTCGAGAAAACTAAAGAAAACAGATCTGACCCAATAATCCTCGATGACCCTGAGGCAATATGCGTTAGTGATGAGGATGAGGAAGGAACGAATGTCGACCGATGAGAAGATGTAAGTGTCGATCGACACAAGGATGACAATGTCGATCGATGTACTGATGTAAACATCGATCAACAACCTACACCTCCCAGGCCGCATGCAGCACCAGCCGCACCAGTGGTTGAGAGAGTGTACCAACCTTTACCCCCCTTTCCCCTCACAAATCCTCAAGCCAAACGAAAATTGGAAAAGGAAATTTGCAAAAGGGAAATCGACAGGATCAGCATCGAGATGCCACTAAGTGATACAATTAAAATTTCTCAGCCCATGAAGCAATTAGTTAAAGACATGGTAACCAAAAATTACCCGTCTACAGAGCACAGCATCATGATGGTATCAGACGAAGTAAGCGCTATGATCCAAGGAGATTTACCTATAAAAATGCCAGACCCTTGTAGTTTTGTTATAGATTGCAACATAGAGAACCGACAGTTCGGTCAATCGCTTAGCGATCTAGGATCGAGCGTTAACTTGATGCCTTACTCTGTTGCCACATCTTTAGGTTTTAGCAATTTTAAGCCTACTAGGATTACCCTAGTTCTTGCTGACAGGTCTGTCCGAGTGCCAGAAGGCATACTAGAAGATGTACCAGTACTAATAAACAACTGTCAAGTACCAACTGACTTTGTTGTCCTACGATACAAGCAAGAACCCAAGGATCCCCTTATTTTAGGAAGACCCTTTCTAGCCACAGCTGGAGCGATTATCGATGTCAAAGAAGGACGGTGGGAACCAAGATTCACACCGTCGAGTTTTGTTAAATCGGAGGAAAGTCAAGTAAACCTAACTTTCCCTGAAGGTCCCGGATATCTGCTGGGCCACGCACAACACAATCAATGAGGCAAAAGTATGTAATAAAAAGCGTAAGAACAAAAAAGAGAGCAAAGTGATCTTATTTCCGAATCCGCGTTTGAGCGTGAGAGCTGTCGGTAAGTTCGCTAGTCTAGCAACCTAAGTCTAACCTAGTTGAGTCGCAGCTCGTTAGTAAAAACGGAAATAAATGCCTAAATTGCTCTAAGTGCTAAGTTTCCTCTCGAAGAATTTGCTGATGCCTCTGCCCCTTGCCCCAAGCTCTCTTATATACTCCTGCTAGGTCTGTTTATCCTTCCTTTGGTCCAAATCTGTCGCGAATCGGGCTTTTTCCATTTTCGTCGATCTTCAGGTTCATAAGGAAACTTGACATTTATCTTCGGGAAACTTGACATTTATCTTTGGAAACTTGACATTTATCTTGTTATGTAAAGATAAACATAAACCGACAGATTTATCTCGAGTTTGATTTAAAAAATCGTAAACGGGCCGTTTGGTCATGTTTGGGCCCTTTTGGGCCGTTCTTTAGACCTTCCGAAAGAACCCCAATTCCTTGTATAGTTGAGATGATTGGTGTTTTTAGAATAACTGTGATCGTTTTATACGATGAATTGAAATCTATTCGTTAACCGAACCTTTCGTGGTTTTCCGAAACTTTCCCGATGATTCCAATTAAAACGAAACAGGGGTTTTAGATTCACGATTTTAAGTATTCTGAACTGCGAGGTTTCGAGCAAGGATGCAAAGTACGGGATTGGACTAGTGTCGGGATGGTTTTACGAGGAATTGGCAGCACTCGCCGAACGACCTGCAGCCCGGCGCACGGGACCGTAGAGTGGCCGCAACCGCCGGCGCTCGAGACCGCGACGTTGGCTCGGCCACCGGCTCCCGCGACCGCGGCATGGGTGCAGCCGCCCACTACAAGAAAACATTTTTTTTGCTACTGCGCAATTAGTAGGTAATCAGTCGCTAAATTAAGAATAGTGACTGATTAGCGACTGATTAAGGCTGTCGTTATAGTGCTCGTCGCTAAATAAATCGGTCGGTAATCGGTCAGTATTTTGTGACTGATTAGCTACCCATGCATCAGTCGTTCCATAGTCACTAAGTAGTCGCAAATTTACGACTACGTTTACGACTGTCCAGTGACTGTTTTAGTGACTAATAAGATAGTCGTGTTACAGTCGTGAAATTTAGTGACTGAATTGCGACTGATTAATGACCGATGTAGCAACTGATTACCAACTGATTTAGCTACTGATAAGTGACTAGTTGCGACTGATTAGTGACCGATATAGCCACGGTTTGTGACTGATTACCAACTGACTTAGCAACTGATTAATGACTACAAACATAGATTTGGGATTTCATATTTATCAATTTTGGTTCATTTGGTTTATTTTTTGTGGGATTAAAAATTTATAAAGAAACTGAAACATACAAAATAAAGAAACTGAAAGTGATAAACGTTTTTAATACATAAGATCAAGTTTTTAATACATAAGATCAAACAACTCCAACACTAAAGTTGTTTCCTTTCCAAAAAGGTACATAAGATCAGATAACAACTCCAACACTTGAGTTGTTTTATGTTCAAAATACCAAACACCATAAGTCGAGTTAACTAAAAGCTAAGAAAACACAACTTAGCTTCTACTGATCAGAAGAAGCTGGCGATGATGATGCTTCAGAGGCAATGAAAGCAAGGTACCTTTGGTCAGTTGAACGCATATACTTGTGCATAAGGGTGAACTCAGCCATCTTAGCCTGATTAGCAGCTTCAACCCTAGCACGGTCTTCTTCAGCCTTGGCAATAAGGGCAGCTTGTTCTTCTATCTTGCGTTCAGCTTCTTCAAGCTTCTTTTGCATGTGCAGGAAAGAAGCAGAGCTGCTGGGGTAATTTGGTTTCCGCTTAAGCTTCTTCTTCAAGCTTCCAATACCAAAAAGATCTCCCCTGTCATTGCAGAAGGTTGACTACAGCAAAAAAAATAATAAGTCAGTCATTATCAATCAATTTCCAAGCTGGAAAACATTAGCCAAACACTAGACCTGGATAAACAGCTCGTTGTCCTCTTCTACTGATAGCAGTGGCTGATGCTCATCTGAGATTTCAGTGCTATCCTTCGCAAGGTTAGCCAACTTCTCTTCCTTCTTCATTTTGTAAGCCTCAATAACTTTTTCTGCTTTGAAATCTACATAGGTTCCATCTTTTTTTGTATGAGCCTTGATGAATACTTCACCAAAACTCGCAGGTCTTCCCAACTCCACTGTCTGAAATGAAATGCAACAAAGACATAATGAGTTAAGTGTTACAGAAAATGAGACAAAGAAAATGAGACAAAGAAAATGAGACTAACCAGCTCCTGTTCGATTTGCATATAGGACTTCTGCCCTGAGTTATGCTTGTGAATACCAAGACCATTACGCTCAGACTTTCGAGCTGCTGATGCCTTTTTGCTCTTTGTCACTGCTGCAGTAGTGTCCCAATAAGCAGTCATTTTCTTCCAGAGTGTATCTCCTATCCAATTCGGTTGCTGTCGAGAGGTCCTTACATCACTGACCATACCCTTCATTCGAAGCTGACAAATGGATTCGAAGTGTTCTTGAACAAGACCGGTTAGCAAGGGATTCCATGTGTGTGTTTTCTACAAAATAACAGAGAAAATGTGTTAGTCATCACAAAAAAAAAGAACTATAAACAGAATGTAATAGATAAAGAAGGTACCGCAAATTCAACAAAGTATCCTTCTTGTCTGTCTCTAGGCACACAGGTCCAGCTATAGAATGGCTTATTAAATTTCTTTTTCATAATCTTGGTTATCTTACGGGTCAAGCTGGACTTGTCATAACCAAACCTGCAACACAAGAGGAAAAAAGCAGAACAAAAGTTTCACAACAGAACAAAAAAATATAAGAAAAAACTTCAGTTTACTTTGTTTTGAAATGAAAAGCTTCTTTCTTTATCAAACTAAACTCACACAGCAGACAGAAAAAACTTCAGTTTACTTTGTTTTGAAATGAAAAGCTTCTTCTTTTATCAAACTAAACTCACACAACAGACAGAAAAAACTTCAGTTTCTTTGTTTTGTAATGAAAAGCTTCTTCCATTATCAAGCTAAACTCACACACGCACACAGAAAGAATCTTAAACTAAAGTCACAACAGACAGAAAGTAGAGCAACCATACCATGTTGTATTAGGCTCGAGGTTGGGAGAGAGGACCGTTGTAATCTGCTCTCGGCCTGGTTGGGCTAGCATCGAGTTTATTAAATCCATCACATCCTCCGAGAGATCAGGTTCAACTGGATCTTCAAACTCAGCAAGATCTTCTGGGTCTTCATGAGAGTTTTGTGCTTGAGAACTGTGAGGCGATGGAGCTCCATGAAGTGGAGACGATGGAGATTCTTCAAGTGGAGGAGATGGAGATTGTGTCTGCCGAGGTTGAGGATGCGAATGAGCTTCACTGCCAGAAGATTGAGGAACTCGAGCTTGAGGAGCTTGAGGCACCGGAGCAGATCGAGAAGGTGGGAACGTGGAGCTCGGAAAGAGTTGTCTCGGAGGTGGATAATCCCTAACCGACGGCGCCGGATTGTTGTTGCGGAGAACCGCCGGTGGAAGATTCGACGTCGTCGCCGGATTGTTGTTGGGGAGAACCGCCGGTGGAAGATTCGAGGTCGTCGCCCTAGGGATGAAATCATACTGAGCCGGTAGTGGTCTTGGTGCTCTCTTAATCGATGATTTAGGTGCCACGAGATGGTGCTTCCTCTTTCCCATCGCCGGCGATTGATCGGTTGATATCGAGAGAGTTAGAGTGGAGGCGGTGTGAGATGAGATAAACGAGATGGTGATTATATTAGGGATAATGTGTTAAACGGAGACGTATTGGGGGAGTAAATGGGTGAAAATAATTGGGTTTGGCGCTTCTAATTTTTTGGCTTTTGGGTTTGGGCGCTTCTAATTTTTTTGGCTTTTGGGTTTAGGCGCGTTTTAGCAAATAATTGGATTTGGCGTGGGTTAGTTAAAATTTTGGTTTTAGGCAGGTTTTAATTTTTTTTTTCAACTAGGTAGGTTTTAATTAGTAGATAATTACAATTTAAAAAAAAAAAACTACACACCCATAAGATCAATGTTTCAATAATATATCATTATATTTTTTTTTTCAACTAGGCAGGTTTTAATAAGTAGCAAAATACAATTAAAAAAAAATACATACCCATAAGATTAAGAGATTTTTTATTCCTCTTCATCATCATCGGATGACGATAAATTACATTGGAATTCGTCATTTGGTTCTCCATCTGCCACTTCGAAATCGAGATTTATTGGTTCTTCTCGAACATGTACCAAATGCTCAAATTCTAGGTTTTCAATTGTAGTCAAAGAAACAGCATCATCGTTTTCTTGTTGTAACGTCACCGGGGCTACATCTTCATATTCTCCAGGAATGATTGATCTCCTCGGATTCACTTTTAGAACATTGAGCCATAACTGCTTTGGTTTCTTTACATACGGATACGGGATATAACAAACTTGTTCTGCTTGTGATGCTGTGTAATATCAAATATCAATAAACATATATACATACTAATGATATATATCAACCAATATATATATATATATATACGTACCTAGAATAAATGGGTCATAATTGTCGTATTTCCTCGATGAAAGAACATCAATGATACCGCCATTGTTCCGTCGGGTGCCTCTACCAAGAACAGGGTCATACCACTTACACTTAAAAAGTGTGATTCTCAAATCGACCGCCCCCTCATATTGGATCTGTATGATATCAGTTAAGATCCCGTAGTAATGTGCTTCATCAGTTACATTTGTATAAATCTCCCCTTTAACACATACTCCATAGTTACAAGTCTTTCTTCCCTCACCATGCTTTTCCGTATGAAACAAAAAACCTCTTGTGAAATATATAGGCCATGTTTTAGCTTTATTCACTGGTCCATTCGCCATATCTTTAACCCAAAGAGGAAAAGGATGTGTGTTGCTCCAGTAGCTAACCTGTATAAATAAATTTACATATATATCAATATAAAGAACGAGAAAACACTACCGTTCATCTATAATTACTAAGACATACATAATCTTTCACCCATATATGATATTCATCGGCTCTCTTTGCAGAAAGTTCATATCCGGAGATGTCTGGATATTTTGCACTGATATAATCCTCGAACATCCTAAATTAGACGAACAACAAATATGAAATATGTAAGCAGGATATATAAAAAAAACACAAGGTTAAGAATTGTCAAATTATATACCTTTCAAATGGCTGAAAATAATTACAATTTTGCAAAATATATGAATGTGCGCATCGATAATCTTTTTCGGATAGCCATAGTTCTTGCATTTCCCCACTTGGACGACCTACATGAGTAAATATATCAGGTACTCCTTCGACATGATATACAGGGACATCACCTTCATCAAATCTTGTGAACCTGACCAAATGATGAAAATATAACATGTTAGAAATGAAAAAAGTGAACATGTGAATCATTTATATGTATTTACCTTGATTTCGTTTGTATATTGTCAGCAAAGTAGTGCTCCGAGAAAAAAGTTATCTCCTGATTTATATATGCTTCAACTATCGATCCTGCCGCATATCTTTTGTTCTTTGCAGTTGCTTTCAACTTTTTGAAATTTCGTTCAAAAAGATACATCCACCTATATTGCACGGGACCTCCTAGTTCAGCTTCATATGGGAGATGTATAGGCAAGTGTTGCATCACGTCAAAAAACGATGGTGGAAAGATCTTTTCCAAATTGCAGATTATCAAAACTATGTTCTCTTTAAGTTTTTTAACCCGGCTTTCTTGCAAAGTTCTCGAGCAAAGGTCACGGAAAAACAAACCAACCCCTACAATATAATTCAAATTGCAGATTGTGAGTACAACACAGATTATCAACACATATATTTTTTAAATTTCAAAAAACAAAAAAAATTACTACCTGATAACGCAAGATGGACGTTTTGGTCTAGGAGTTTTGCAAATATAAATGGAAGTAGCCTCTCCATAAAAACGTGGCAGTCATGACTCTTCATGCCTGAAAACTTGCCATTCTCATGATCAACACACTTAGCTAGGTCTGAAGCATAACCGTCTGGGAATTTAATCGAATGTTTCACACATTCCAATAAACTTGTTCTTGCGGTCTTGTCCAAAGTGTAGGGAGGGAAAGGAGCTTGCCCGTTCCTATCAACATGTAAATGTTCTCTATCACAGAAAAGTGCCATATCCAATCTTGACTTGATTGTGTCTTTCGACTTACCCTTCACATTCATAAGAGTATTCATGATGTTGTCAAAAAAATTCTTCTCAATATGCATCACATCAAGATTATGTCGAAGATTGAGGTCCCTCCAGTACGGCAATTCCCAGAATATGCTTTCCTTGTGCCAATTATGGGTTTTCCCATATCCAGGTTTCTTCTTGTCGTGACCATTTCCACCACACTCAGATGTTTTTGGTGGATTGACACCTTTTAACCGCTCCGAATAAACTTGCTCACCAGTCAAAGATTCAGGTGGAAAATCATTCATAGCGTGTTTTCCCTTCAAGAAATCCCTTTTATTCTTCCTCAGTGGATGGTCGTGAGGAAGAAATCTTCGATGACAATCAAACCAACATGTCTTCCTTCCATTAGGTAGATAAAAAGCCTTACTATCTTCCATACAAATTGGACAAGACAACTTACCATGGGTCGTCCATCCCGATAGCATGCCATATGCCGGAAAGTCGCTTATCGTCCAGAGAAGCACGGCTTTAAGATTGAAATTTTGATTCAAGGAGATATCATATGCTTCAACTCCAGTAGACCACAACTCTTTCAACTCCGCAATCAGAGGTTTGAGGAAGATATCTAGACTAGCTCGCGGGTGATTCGGTCCGGAATTCAAAATTGTGAGAAACAAGTACTCTGTATTCATGCACATACCAGGGGGTAGATTATATGGAGTCAAGATCACTGGCCACAACGAATGATTATTAGACATTCCAAATGGATTGAAGCCATCCATACATAAGCCAAGATAAACATTACGAGGTTCTTCTGCAAAACGGGGATACAGATCTTGAAAGTGTTTCCACTCCGCCGCATCTGACGGATGACACATTTCACCCTTCTTTGCTTGGTGCTCTGCATGCCATCTCATTGCTGATGCAGTCTTCTTGCTCTGGTATATTCTCTTCAATCTGTCAGCAATAGGTAGATACCACATACGACTATATGGTACTTTCGCCCTACGTCGTTCATTTCTAGGCTTCCATCTTGGTGCATCACAAAATTGACATTCATCCCATCTTTCATCTTCTTTCCAGAAGATCATACAATTGTTAACACAAACATCAATTGTATGGTATGGGAGGCCCAGATTGCGCATCAACTTTTCCGTCTCGTAATGTGAAGTGGTTGATTGGTTTCCAGCTGGTAAATAGTCTGTTAACATTTGGCATACCGAATCCACACACTTTTCACTCATATTATAATCTGTCTTATTTTGCAGAACTCGAGCAGCTAAGGATAACTGTGAGTGACCTTCGTGACAACCATCATACAAAGGATTTTTGGCCCCTTCTAACAAGTCATAGAATTTTTTTGAGTGGTTGGAAACCGGATCTACAAAATTTTGATAACTATCATCATGTTGATAATTATCATAACTCACATTATCACAAAATGCATCATTCACCATTTCCACATATCTATCTTGTACTAAATTACCAACTTCCCCGCTACCACTTAAATGCGTCGGATCAACATAACTCGTTCCTAATCCCATATCTATTTCTTCTCCGTGGTTGTACCAAACATAATAATCTTGCATAAATCCTCTACTATATATATGTTTCAAGATTTTTGGCCCCGGGAGAAATTTATCGTTTCTGCAAATACTGCAAGGACAAAAGAACTTACCGCCATTGCTCTGCGTTAATTCCTGACTATTTGCAAACATCATGAATTCTTCTACCCCCACAACAAACTCTCTCGAGAAATTCCCCGTTTCTTCATCGATCCTCTTGTACATCCAATCACGAAAATTGTTGTAATTGCCCGTCATTGTAGTTCACGATTTTTTTTTTCTCTTTTTGTTATTCTTTTTCTTTTTTTGTCAAATTTTTTTTTTATCTTGAAAAATGTTTTTAATTAATTCTCACGAGTGATGAGTTATGAAAGGAGTCGATTTTTCTTCTATATATAAAAAATTTACCGACAGTTTAGCTACCGTTTTGCTACTTGTTTTGCGACTGTTTTATGACTGTAACTGTCAGTCATAAAAAACCGGTGTACTGAACTCATGGCGATTTCCACGTGTTTTCTAACTGTTTTTTGCGACTGATTTGTGACTATTTAGCAATCACATTTCGCAGTCACTAAACGGTCGCTAATTTGCGACTGATGCCCGACGACATTGTAGCGACGTTATGTTTAGTAGCTAAGTGGTCGTAAATAAGTGACTAATTGACCACGATCTTTCGTAGTCGTAAAATAGCTACTAACTAGCGACTAAATATAATTGGTGGCAAATCAGTCGCTAAATGATTAGTATTCGGTTGGTATATTTAGTGACTGCGGCTGTAGTCACAAAATTCAGTAGGGAAAAACCTGTTTTCTTGTAGTGGCCGGTGCCCGGGGCCATGGCGTCGGCGCAGCCGCCGGCGCCCGGGGCCGTGGCGTGGGTGCAGCCGCCGCCGACCGGGGCCGTGGCGTGTGCGCAGCCGCCCGCGCCTGGGGCGCGTCTTGGTTCCTGCCGCTGCCGCCCGGGGCCATGTCCTTTGGGTAACCCGTTTCGGTTATTCCTTTTCTCAGCTTTTTGAGGTTTTGGACATCACTTGTTTTTTCCGAGGACTTTTGGGCATCAATTTCGTCTTGACCGATTTTGACCCCAACAGTTAGCCCCCCAGCTAGCTAGGAACCGTGGTGTTTTTAGGTAACAGGTCCTAGCTTGCGGTATAGCTTGTTAAGAAGGTGTGGAGACGTAATCGTTTGCCGAAAGTTGGAGTGAATAGTAACTTTCTTTGTCTATAAAGATGGAGTAAGAATTTTTTACCATTCTCACTTCATCCAAGAATTTTACTCTTAAGAATTCTCCAAGAATTTTACTCTTAAGAACTCTCTCTTTTCTCAAAGAAAAAAATGTCTTCAAGAACAAGATCTTCCAAGAAGTATTCTTCCTCACATTCGTCTTCAGGCGATTCTCGTGCTAACGACTTGGTTACTCCGAAAAACGAGTTTGGGGTTGAGGAAGATGCGGATGAGGCATACTACAGAGCTCTCTGTGGCTCGCTTCCGCCTCCGCAGGACATTCCTATTCCCATAAGACCTTTGAGGCCGCAGGGTGCGCCCTTCACGCCGAGCATGGTCTCTCCCAAATATCTTACGACTCTCCGGAACTTTTACCAAATTCCGAGTGGAGTTACGTTTTGGATCCCGGCCGGCAATGAAAGCTCGAGGAACCCTACGCAGGGTTAACGTTACTTGTTATGAGGCCTTCTTGTCGTATTCAGTATGTGGTTCCCGATCCCTGGCGTCATCGTCCGTGTGCTTCACCGTTTCGAGCTCTCGATCACCCAGCTGAACGTTTCGTCTTTGGAGAGTTGGCTCGGTGTGCTAATCTCGAGTTATCATGCCGTGAACAGGGTTCTTCCGCGAACCTCTACCAACCTCTTCGCCAAGCGATATCTTCTTCGGGAAATGTCGTTTTTCTTGAATACCTTTACCGGTCGTCGACTTGCCTGCTCAGAGGAAGAGAAACAGGTCTCGTAAAGGCAAAGAAGTTGCCTCCGAGACTGTCTAGGGAGATCATAGCTGCCGGGATGGGACCCTATTTTCGCCCCAAGGGAAAGGAGTGGAACTAACGCGGTCCCCCCCCCAGCGACTTCTTTGATGACCTTCCTCCCGCGTTTACTACTGATGAGTCGCTGGAAAATGAGGCGAAGAGGAAAGTAATCGCTGAGGGGTCTCCTCTGATCAACGAGGTTTACCCTTTGAACTCTAATTGTCTATATATCATTATTATTATATGTATATTTCTTTGATCTTAAGTTCATGCAGGGGATGAGGGTGTTTGGCGTGGCGATCGACGGAAACATCCGGGGATCGCGAATATCTCGCTTCAAAGCCGAGCAGGCCGAAAGAGAGCTTTTCCGATTCCGGCAAGATGTTGCGGAATCGAGGCAGAGACAGGCCAAGCTCCATTCTCGAGCCCTCGTCCATGCGGAGAAGAAAGGAAAGAAGAGCGATTGCCGCAGAGATGAAGCGGATGGCCGAATCGTTTGCCACCGAATTCGAGAGCTTCAAGGAGGCTCAGGAATTCAAGGATGATTTTCGCGAGTGTCGAGGCTCGGGCGCTACCCTCCATAAGTCGCAGGGCAAGGACTTCTCCTTTTCTGCCGAGGTCGCTGAGATGATGGGTTTCATGAATGACTGCGCTCATGCTGAATCTTTGGTTCCTCCGATCGAGGGAAGGGCCCGAAAGCTTTGGGATCCCATCGAGATTTTGGAGGACACAGTGGAAACGGGTGCCGGCGGAAAAGCCGGAGGAGAGGATGAAGAGGGAGACAAGCCCGTGGAATCGTTTGGGATCTCAATGTCTGGATACTGTGACTTAGATTTCTGAGGTTTGTTGGGATTATATCCCTTTTATTGTGATGGTTGTACGCTAGACCGAGTGTGGCCATTATTTGTATATGCCGCGACCGTAAGAGGTCGTGTAACTTTGTACGTATTTGGACTGGCCGTTGGTGGCTTCGAATCCCTGCCGTTTCTGCGGCTTATAAATATATTGTAGATTCTGGGAAAATTCGTATTATGATTTGATTTATACTTTCATCAAGTGAAGAGGGTAGAATCCGAGTAGTCACTTCGTATTTTAACTCTTATTTTGTCGCTTGATCCGTATGCTACTTTTTAGCGAGCGTTTTTAGGTGTAAGCGATGAGAGATATGTTTTTGGATCTCGTATCGGGTACTGATACTAGTCTGTGAGATGTTAAGATCCAGCAAAGCTGGATTTAGGACAAGACCTAGGTTTACTCTCAGCTTTAAGGCTGTGCGATGACTGATCGGCTTTCGTTTTGCCTGTTAGTGATTTCTTCCTGATTCTTACTGATTAAAGTCTGCGACTTGGCGCCGGCTTATGTGACTTGTGTAGTAAAAATCGAGCTATCTCCAGAGAATATTCAGAGTGCTAAACCATAATTTCGGTTTTTCTTGTATAGCGCGTTATGGTATCCTTGTCGGATATAAAAGAACCTTCTATGAAAGGTCTGACTACGGATTTGTTTTTAGTGAAACGTTTCTATGTTTGTCCGTCGGAGCCAATCCACGGGCATTTTTGAAAGTCGCATGCGGACTGTTTTGACGGATGATACGATTTCTATATCTTTTGGGAAATTGCGACGTCTTGCGTTCCTTGAGGATATGATTTTCATTTTTCCAAAGTGTTTATGTGTTACTGTGTTAAGTAAGCATCGAAAGATCGAGAGAAATGATTTTATTGAAAAAGTTCCGAAAATATCGAGTACATGTGCGGGTATTTTGAACTTTTGTGGGAGTATACGAGGATATGTACCCACTCCCCCCCCCCTTTTTGGTGAGGGGGATAGCTGAACTCGCCGGGTTTCGACGAGCTGCCTACCTACCTCTTTCGAGGATCAAGCCATCTCGTAGTTCTGTTTGTTGCTGCTGGTGTTTCTACTCTCCGAGTGTTGCCGTTTTGACCGTACTAGCTGGGTCGGTGGTCTTTTCGAGAGTCGAGTTGTCTGCATCTATGGCGATGGACTCGGAGACTTTTTCGTTGTCGTGAGTCGTTGCCAAATCGAATGATTCTGAATCATCTTTTCCTGAGTTCTCTGGAATATTTAGCGATTTCTTTGCTCGCTCGGCTAGGAAGCAAAGTCTCGACTGTTTCTGGCTTCCCCAGATTACTGCGGTTCCAGTTGGAGTCGGGAATTTGATGCCAAGGTGATACGTGGATGGTACTGCCTTCATGGCGTTTATCCAGGGGGTTCCCATAATCACGTTGTAGATAGCTGGGTTGTCGACAACTGCGAAGTCGACGATTTTTGTGACTTCCTTAGCCATGACTGTGAGCTTGATCGTCCCGAGGATCATAGAGGTGATGCCAGAGAATCCGGTTAGAGGTCTTGGTTCCAGGATGATCTCTCCAAGTAGGATATTCATCCTTTGGAGGGTGTCGCGGAACATGATATTGACTGTAATTCCTGTATCGACAAGGATACGGCAGACTTCGAGATCCTGGAACACCAAATCGATGACTAGAGGGTCGCAATGAGGTTTGTCGATACCGATGGTTTCATGTTCCTCAAAAACGATTGTGTCGCTGGGGACATCGTTTTCCGGAAGCCAATTAGAACTAGTTTCGGCTTTCCACCCTAAGCTTTAATCGACGAGACCGAGTCTTGATAGAACTGCGATCCTCCGATGATCATGTTTATTCTCTGGCGATTGTTGTTGTTTCCTTGATCGTCCTGTCTCCTTCCGCGCTTCTCGCCTGACTTTTTTTCAGGCGCATGGTTCTCGGGAGCGGCCTTATCAGTTTTTGGCGGGCGATCAGAATCCAAGACCAGGTCTTTAATGCTCGTGACCTTTGATAGTTCGCCGGCGAGGAGCTTTGCAGCTAGCCTAGCACCAAGGACCTTGCAATTTGTGGTGGAGTGACCTCTGGTCTAATGGAACTCGCAGTAGGAATTATTCTTGTACGGGTTCCTAGTCCAAGTGTTTCTGGAGGTTTTATCCTGTTCGGAATTGACGGCGTAGTTATGCTCGCCCTGGACGTCTTCCCCTTTGTGATGGACGTATTTGTCGTTACGAGAGGATTTCTTCTTGGTGGACGGTTTCTGCGGTCCATGCTTTTGTGATAGGACTTTCATCTCTTCCTCCATGATGATGAAGTCCATAGCTTTGTGGAGGGTATCCTGGATTCTCCGCGGTTTTTCCAGAGATATCCACTTTCGGAACTTTGACATGTACTAGAGGGTTTTTCTTAGGGCGTCAATTGCGACTTTGTCGCTGATACCCGTTACCCTGGCCATTACCAGTTTGAACCTTCTCATAAAGTCGCAGAGTGATTCGTCTTCTTTTTGAGCTAGGCTCCATAAGTCCACGTCGGAGGTTTCTCTATCCTGTTCTACCCAGTAAAGGTTTTCTTCCTCTTCAGTCATGAGTTTTTCGAAGGACACTGTCTGTCGAGCGGACCGACTTCGGGTCCTTCTAGGATGAACATCAGCATCGTCGTCCGAATGTTGCGATCGATCGCTAATGTCCAAGTTGATTTGTTCGACGTCGTCTCCTTCGCTTCCCTCTGCGGGGGTTGGAAGGTTCTCCGAGGTCGTTTTCCGCCCTGCCGGAGCCATTTCATCGGGATTGTGTTCCATTGACTCTCTCAGGGCGTCTTTATCTCGATTACTGGGAGTTCCAAAATCGAGTCTTCTGCCGCATCTAACCTTAGTGGTTCCGCGCGGGAGTTTCCTCTTCGCTTTTAAGGTCTCGACCTGTTTCGCGAGTGAGCTCATTAGTTTTTCTTGTTCTTCCGACAGTTTCCGGGCGGAAGCGAACAGTTCCTTCATCTGGTCTAGCATCGCGGTGTTTGCCTTGGCAGTGACCACGGATGCGTTTCCAGCAGGTGTCTTCTCAACATTGGCATCGGCGGAAGTTCCGTCGTGCGTTTGCATATCTTTATTGGCCTCAGTGGACATGGTTGACTGAGCGTGCGTAGTTGTGACATAGATAGATCCGTAACCCCCCTCCTCCTTCTAGCGCCAAACTGTGGGAACCAAGATTCACACCGTCGAGTTTTGTTAAATCGGAGAAAAGTCAAGTAAACCTAACTTTCCCTGAAGGTCCCGGATATCTGCTGGGCCACGCACAACACAATCAATGATGCAAAAAGTACGTAATAAAAAGAGAGCAAAGTGATCTTATTTCCGAATCCGCGTTTGAGCGTGAACAACAAGTAAGATCCTCGGCTACGAGAGCGGTCGGTAAGTTCGCTAGTCTAGCAACCTAAGTCTAACCTAGTTGAGTCGCAGCTCGATAGTAAAAACAAAAATAAATGCCTAATCTAAGTGCTAAGTTTGCTCTGGAAGAATTTGATGAACCCTCTGCCCCTTGCCCCAAGCTATCTTATATACTCCTCCTAGGTCGGTTTATCCTTCCTTTGGGCCAAATCTGTAGTGAATCGGGCTTTTTCCATTTTCGTCGATCTTCATGTTCATCGGGAAACTTGACATTTATCTTCGCGAAACTTGACATTTATCTTCGGAAACTTGACATTTATCTTGTTATGTAAAGATAAACATAAACCGTGATATTTATCTCGAGTTTGATTTAGAAAATCGTAAACGGGCCGTTCGATCATGTTTCGGCCCTTATGGGCCGTTCTTTAGACCTTGGACGTTTTTACAATTTTTCCGAGAAAATACTCTGTCATGATATCGGTCTTCCGAAAGAACCCCAATTCCTTGTATAGTTGAGATGAATTGAAATCTATCTGTTAACCGAACCTTTCGTGGTTTTCCGAAACTTTCCCGATGATTCCGATTGAAACGAAACAGGGGTTTTAGATTCACGATTTTAAGGATTTGAACTGCGAGGCTTCGAGCAATGATGCAAAGTACGGGATTGGACTAGTGTCGGGATGGTTTTACGAGGAATTGATCGCACTCGCCGAACGACCCGCAGCCCGGTGCACGGGACCGCGGAGTGGTCGCAACCGCCGGCGCCCGGGCCCGCGACGTGGGCACGGCCGCCGTTCCTTGAGACGGCGACGTGGGCGCAGCCGCCAGCGCCCGGGGCCGTGGCGTGGGCGCAGCCGCCACGGCCTGAAGCTTATGTCAAAAGTTTCAGGAAGGGCCTATTCTTGCTCAAGTGAGTAATCTCTCAAAGGAATTGAGGATTCACCTCGATCCCAATTTTGGAAGCCAACACAATAGTACCAAAACAAACATAGTCGAACCATATAACTTTGTAAAAGCGATATTACACTCCTTTCAGTGAGAAACTAACAAATTTGGCGGAGGATACCATAACCCAGAACGAAGAGAGATTTTTAAAGAGGCGTAAAAGCAAAAAGGAACATTCCAGGGGCCCTTGATGTGATCTGGATTCTAGTCACGAGCTCATTTCGGAATCCAAGAGGGTTGTATGACTTCCTTAAATATATCATTATCTGACAACGAGACCGACATCACATTAACTTGACGAGGAATGGGCAGTTCATAAGCTCGGCGAGGATGATCCCTCCACACCTCGCAACGACCAGCACCACTATCGATGGACCATACTGACACCGCAATAACTCATTTGAGCCCGTGAATACTAGTCAAGCTGCCTAGAATATGCGAAGCAGCACCCATAAATGGTAAGTATTACAGTTTTGGAACCCTCCCGAGGACAAAGGCCAACCAGGAGAAGGACCCAACATCGTAAAATAACTTGGTGAAAACGAAAAAATGAAATTTACGGAAGAGTAAGTGAGAAACAAGAGTCACTTCAGGGATATCTATGGAAAACTTCTAACAGACGCCTAGTGTTTCTCGACCAGTCCTTCCAAATTCAGAAAGCTCTGAAAATGTACATTACGAAAATAAGCCTCTTTACAACAGCAACATGCATCCGGAATATATAACTTCACCCTCAAAGACGACAAGTGTTTTTTTTTGTTTCAAGGAATATGTGACCCCTTTGACGTGATCAAATTTTTGTTTCATACTCGTTGTATTTACTAACTTTTTGGGGGGGGGGGGGGGTAAAATTGTAGTTACTTACTTTTTAATGAATCCAATTCTTACGTAACATACGATCAAATTTCTGATATATTGTAACGCCCCGATCGGCTACAGCTAATGGGCGACCCACGGCCGCTCACTCGGCCTGTGGGTCCCATCCCGTTCCGACATTCGGTACATTAATTTTTCCAAATGTTCGAAATTTTTTTTACTGACCCTGAAATCACCACATGATCTTTTCCAGTGCTTTGGCCTCACTTCCACGCTACCGCGAATCACTTCCCAAAATGTCACTCATCCTTTCACTACTCCAGCTCAAGCATGCTTAACTTTGGAGTTCCAAATGGATGTCTGCTTAACCGTACTTTGGTCACATAGGTAGCCAAATAAATTATCTTAAGTCTTTCCATATATCACAACTCGGGATATTATAAATCACCTCCTATCAAAGAACAATACGTCCTTGCTGCGCCCTACAGCAGGTCTCAAGACGCCTCTTGGGTCAGAAAGAAGGCCAACCGGCTCTGATACCACTTGTAACGTCCCGACTGCCAATAGCTAATGGGCCACCCACACCCGCTTTCTCGGCCCGTGGACCGCATCTCGAAATGATTTTTTTCTGACCCTGCAATCACCACATGACATTTTCCTGTGCTTTAGCCTCACTCACATGGTATCGCGAATCATTTCACGATAGCTAAGCACACTTTAATGACATAGGTAGTCAAATCAATTCTCTTAAGTCTTTCCAAATTTCACAACTCGGGATGTTACAATTTACCCCCTCTCAAAGAATGCAATGTCCTCGTTGTGACCCACGACATGTCTCAAAACGCCTTTGTTTCAGAACCAAGATAGCTAATCAGCTCTGTGACCACTTGTAACGCCCGACCTTCCACAGCTAATGAGTCACCCATGCTCGCTCACTCCGGCCATGGGCTCCATCCTGTTCCAACGGTCGGTCTGTTAATTTTTCCGAAGGCTCAGAATCATTATTTACTACCATGCAATCACCACTTTACATTTCCCCGTGCTTTGGCCTCAATAGTACGCTATCGAGAATCACTTCCCGATAGGTCACTCATCTTTTTACTGCTCAAGATCAAGTACACTTAATTCTGAAGTTATAAACAGATGTGTGCCGGAAAAGGTAAGTGCACTTTAGTAACACAATTAGCCAAATTAATTCTTGTTGGGGTCAAAAACGGTCACAACGAAATTAAATTTCGAAAATATTCCTCGAAAGAGATAATTCTCGTAAAAATTGCTTAATTTAATTTTTACAAAAAAAATTTGAATAGATTTGTCCGCAGCGTTGAAACAAACTCCAATGGTTCGTGTTGACGACGAAGTTAGTATCAAAACATTCGATAAAAATATAGGTCTTAAGAATTTCTACGTTTTCAAGGAAAACTTATACGAAAAACTTGCGGGAAAATCATGTTCTAAAAATCAACGATTTCTTAAAATCGTCTCCTTGCAAAAGGTTCCGCGACTAAACAAAATTCTCGTTAAAACACGATCATCGGAGATAACAAAAGATCGTTAAACCACGAGGATGCGACTTGGCAATCACGGAACAACCAAGGGGTCATATGAAGCTCGGTCGCTATAGCGACTGAGCTAGAGAACAAGCATAGCGACTGAGCTCACCAGACCCGTCTCGGCGAGGGCTTCGATTTGATATCTTGATCGTTTTCTGGGTCCTCACGGTTTGAGAGAACGGCCTCTTTGAAGTTCGAAGGCAGATTCCTTAAAATCTTGTTTTAAGACAACGATTCTTTAAAACAATGATTTCTTAATCAACGATTTCTTAATCAACGACTTAAGAAATCAAAGAATTTTTAATCAACGACTTAAGAAATTAACGATTTCTTAATCAACGACTTAGGAAATCAACGATTTCTTAATCAACGACTTAAGAAATCAACGATTTAGGAAAATAACGATTTCTTAAATCAACGGAACAATGTTATCAAAGGTCCAAACATCCGCAAACAAACATCCTAAGAGCATCGTAGCTTCGCAATGGTTTCGGACGATTGAACAACGGATCTCAGTCCAAGGCACAAAACCGATCGCCACGAACAAGGGCTCAGTGGCTATAGCGAATGGATCACGAGACCACGCTCGGTCGCTATAGCGACCGAGTTTCGATTACAGCTCAGTCGCTATAGCGACCGAGCCACGAGCAACGCTCGGTCGCTATAGCGACCGAGATCCGAACAGAGCTCGGTCGCTATAGTGACTGAGCTGCGGATAGATCTCGGTCGCTATAGCGACCGAGCTGCGGACAAAGTCCTGTCGCTATAGCGATCGAGCGTTCATATATCGATCATTCTCCGAAACGTCCGAAGTCTTCCGAAACGACGATACGACGTAAAACTATGCATTCTCGACTATCCGTATAGCCGTTCTCCGCAACTCGCGACTATCCGTTTCCTGATCTCTCGATGAAATGGAATCGTCCGTTCGGTTTACGATAAAACCGCGGAAACTTAACCTTATCGGAGAAATCGTAATAACGTCTCAAATCAAAAATACGGCCCAAGGGGGTCCTAAACTTGATTCGAGGCCCACTTACGATTTCTTAAAAACCCATAAGCCTTATGATGGTTTATGCTTGGAGGATAAGTATCAGTTTCCGCGTATTCCTTGTTTGTTTGTACTGATGTGACTGTATCCCGTCTGTTCCGCTTGGTTCATTGTGTTTTTCGCAATGGAAACTTTCCGCAGATAATCATGAAGATCGGAAAAATGGAATATTCCCATTTTTCGGCTATGACGGCTTAAGGGCAAAAGGGGGACGCGTAAACCGACATTGGAGGGAGTATATAAGGAGCTCAGGGCGAAAGGCATAGAGGTATCACTTTTTCCAGAGCAACTCCGCACTTAGAGCATTTTAGGCAACTTTCCGTTTTTGTTTTTCGAGCTGCGACTCAATTAGGTTTAGCCACCTTCGGGTATTAGAACTAGGATCTCGCCGACAGCTCTCGTAGCCGAAGCACGTTATCCTGTTGTTGTTACGCTCATACGCAGATTCGGAATAAAATCCTTCTTGCTCTTTTTAATGATTTTTATTTTATTTTTCGTTATTGTTGTGTTCTGATTGCTTGACGTGTGGTTTCTCAGAAATACGGGACCTCTGGGAAATTAGGGTTTTCCTACTTTCTTAAAATATACGAAATATTGACGGTGCGAATTTCGGTTCCTACAGTTTGGCGCTAGAAGGAGGGGGGTACAGATCAATCTTACTCACGACCAGCTCACGCTCAACCAGACATGACTAACGACGATTCAGCGAACTTGCAAACTCCTCTAAACGGAGCACCCAAGGACGTCTTGAACACTCCAGCAGCAGATGTTTCCGCGGCCAACGCACCTGTTAACGCCGCGTCGCTCGACGAGTTCAAGAAGCTGATTTCTGCCTACGAAAAGAGGTCGGAAGAGCAAGATAAACTCGTGGGAACCCTTACCAAACAGGTTCAAACCCTAACGGCCGGGTCCCGCGAAGTCCTCCCTCGCGGAGCCACAAAACTCCGCGGCAGGAGACTCGAGTTCGCGACCCCACACTATAGGCCTGAACTTCGCAGGAACGTCCTTGCGGACAAAATCCTAGCGAAACATCCCCTGTTGAGAAAGGCAACTCAGAAAACCCTCCGCACTACGCAAATGCCGTAGTGTTCAATAAAATCGAAAACTTAGTCGTGACCTTCCGTCACAGGAAGAGCACTAAATCGAGCTCGTGATTTTTCCCTCCAAACACAAAAGGCAACGATAAAATCTTTCCAACCCCGTAAAATTTTTCTTATTACCGAGTTGGAGAAATCTCAGCGCATAAGGTTTCGGCCAAGACGATTTCTCCGAAAACGTTTCGGAAAAGTAAAACTCGCTTCTCCAATAACTGCGGAAAACCCCTAGGTTACTCGCAGAAAGTTAAACTCAAAAATAAGCTCGGTCGCTATAACGAGCCAAGCTTGGTCGCTATAGCGACCCAGCCCCAAGAGGAGTTCTCCTCTGCGTTCTCCTTTGAATCCTCTTCGAAACGCTTTTTGTTTCGTCTCAATCGGAGTTTTCGTTGAGATTTTACGAAAAAAACAAGTTGGACTCGTCTTGGCTACCTTCCACTCGCTATAGCGACCGAGATGACATCCACACTCTCTATAGCGACCTGTCAGTCCTCAAAGGAGTCCTCCTTTGTGTTCACCTTTGATTCCTCTTCGAAACACTTTTCGTTTAGTCTCAATCGGAGTTTCCGTTGAGATTTTACGACGAAAACAAGTTGGACTCCTCTTGGCTCCCTTCCACTCGCTATAGCGACTGAGACACATCCTCACTCGCTATAGCGACCTGTCAGCCTCAAAGGAGTCCTCCTTTGTGCTCTCCTTTGATTCCTCTTTGAAACGCTTTTTGTTTCGTCTCAATCGGAGTTTCCGTTGAGATTTTAGGACGAAAACAAGTTGGACTCGTCTTGGTTCCCTTCCACTCGCTATAGCGACTGAGACACATCCTCACTCGCTATAGCGACCTGTCAGGCCTCAAAGGAGTCCTCCTTTGTGCTCTCCTTTGATTCCTCTTTGAAACGCTTTTCGTTTCGTCTCAATCGGAGTTTCCGTTGAGATTTTACGACGAAAACAAGTGGGACTCGTCTCGGCTTGCTGTCACTCGCTGCCGCCGGACGGCCAGACCGACGTCACGGTCCTAGGGGCTGGGCTGCAGGTCGATCAGCAAGTGCGGCCGATTCCTCCTGAAGCCATCCCGACACTAGTCCAATCACGTACTCTGCATCCTCGCTCGAAGCCACGTAATGCAAATTCTTAAAACCGTGAATCTAAAACCCCCATTTCATTCGGTGAGAACGATTGGGAAAGTTACGGAAAAAACGCGGAAGTTCCGGATAACGAATGGATTGCAATTCATCGTATAAAACGATTACAGTTATTCTAAAACACCCATCATCTTAACTATACGAGGAATACGAATTCATTCGGAAGACCGATACCATTACCGTACTTCTTCCAAACAACTCTTCTGAGCAACTCCCGTTGTAAATGTGGTTTGTCTCGACTCTGTCCCGACCAGCTCCACAAGTTTCGAAAAAATGGGGTGATTTCTATAAAATCACTCGAAACTTAAAACGGTTAAGGAAGAATAAACAAAGCCAAAACGAGAGATCATATCCCTCACTGCTAAGACGTTTTCCGACACATAGGAATTCGGTCGTTGCGGACTCTCGACTGTTATCTACTAAGCTTACTTTCGAAAAACTACTCAAAACTCCTTCGGGTTAATCCTACGGAAACGAGAAAGTTTATGATTAAGTTTAGTCACCAAAATTGCGCCTCACCGCAGCAAGGATTTCTGATATTAAGTTCGATAACATTTTACGGAACACTTTTCGTAAAATAATACTCGACAATATTTCACGAGTAGGATTTTGTACAATTAAACTCGACAACTGTTTTATGAAATGACTTCCCGTAAAATTTGCTCGGCAACAGTTGTGGAATAACTCTCGAAAAATAAAAAGTTCGACAGCACTTTAGGAAACAGCTTTCGTAAGATCAAGCTCGACCATATTTTACGAAACATCATTCATAAAGCCAAACAATATCGTATCTGGAACATAACCAGTTCGCTCACAGCCTGACGAACAGAGAGCCTCACTCGAGTGACGCCTTGTCCATTGACCCGTCTTTCCAAAACGCCCCTCTTTGTCTGCTTTTCCTTCCTTTGGTTCAACGATTTCGTAAAATTCCTTCGATGCATAAAACACAATGTGATTTTACCAGATTCTACCACGTTAAGTCGAAAACATCTATTCATAACGTTTGATAGACTTTTCAACAATATACAAAGCGCACCTGGTCAATTTGGTAAAACCAGAGATACGAAGAAACGAGGACGAACTTGGACATTGATATCCCTTCCTCATTCCGATATTCTCAGAATTTCATCTGAAACCAATTCATTTGAAATTCGGTAACTGACTTTTCGAAGTCCTTTGACGTTGAATCGAAAGGGGCCATTCCTAAACGCATAATAAACTTTCGATAAAGTCAGAAGAAAAGAGGAGAAGAAGAAGGAAGAAGGGGCAATCTCGAATCATCAATGAGACTAAGGTACGTCCGACTAAAAAATTCTGTCAAGGTTTTAATTTTTTTGGTAGGAAAGGAACGAAAACGTCTTGAAAACTGCCGTAGAATTTAAGGAACTTAGAACCTAAGTGGATAGTCTAGCAAGCTAAGTCTTAGGCAAATTTTCCAGTCTCGTTCCATTGTTCCTTGACTTTCCAGGCAGAGCATGCAAACCGATCTAGTCTCTCGAAAAACCGAGAAATGATCGCCACGCATTCTAAGGCACACTCGTCCTGCTTCCTAAAGAAAGAAAAACCTTCGAAAGAACGGTTAAACCATTTTCTTTCGTAAAATAAATTAACGGATCCAATGGATATCAGTCGTAGATAATTTTTGCTCTATAAGGTTGTTGATTCCTGCTTAACTACCCTCGGCCACGTCCAAACAGGAAATGACCCTGCAACCGAATCCGCACATATTCTACGACGATCCGCTACCAACAACTTCCCTGGCTATACGGCTGCACCTAGCCTCCATGCCAATCCAAAACTACTGAGCGACCACCGCTCCAACCGCTTAAACGGCTAACGGTTAATCTTGTCGTGAAACGCCAAGTGACTATTATGCAAGCAGTTTGTCGTATAACCCAGAATCGGAAATCATACGATGAATTCTTCGTAACGAAACTCAGTCGTAACAACCATATGGTTAACGGAAGATGTAAACTTATCATCAATAGATTAAGTTCTATACGCCCCGTAAAACGCGCCATAAAAAGAAACACTCGTAACAAAGCTCCTAGAGCTATACGAGTCATTCTTAAAAATTCAAAAATAAGTTTCGGAAGGCCAACACTTCACGAAACACAGTGAAGTTAGACGCTTCTCCCTGGTAAATTTACACGACCCTTCGGTCCAAACCCTCAAAACAATTCGCCAACTACTAAACAACTATGACAACGGATCCAGTATCCACAAAATGATTATCACATCCAGACACATGTCTCCTATCGCTTACACCTAAAAACGCTTGCTAAAAAGTAGCATACAGACAAAACGACAAAATCAAAATCCGAAATGACTACTCGGATTCTACCATATACACTTGACGAAAGTATAAATCAAATCATAAGCCAAAGCCCATAATCCTCTTATGGCGTAAAGAAAAATAAAGTCGCAGCACTGCGAGAGGTCGCTTCGTGCTCGAATAAACATATTTCGACCAAAATTTCATACGCCTTCTAAACGGCATCATATCGTTGTTGCTGGTCACAAAATAAACGAACTCTAACGTCCTAAACAGACAAGCCACCTAAAGGTAGGCTCTCTTACATCCGACCAGGATACCATAGCGCGCTATACAAGAAAACCGAAATTTCGTTTGAGTGCTTCGTAAAGGAAGTAACTCCGACTCGTACCCTGACAAATCATAATAAGCCGATAACACTTCGCGGATTTTAAAATGGTACGAGTCAGGTTAAAATCGCAAACAGGCAAAACGAAAGCCGATTTGTCATCGCAAAGCCTCAGTCCGAAAGTAAACCTAGGTCTTGCCCTAAACTCAGCCTTGCTGGTACATAACATCTCACAGACATAGTATCAACACCCGATACGAGATCCCAAAACTTGTCTCTTCACTTAAGTCTATCTGTTTCACGAACCTTCGCGTAAATCAGTAAACTGCAAAAAATCTCGCTTTGTACAATCGATGGATACGGTGATCATCGGGGAGGCAGGAATGAGACGACAACCCACACCCTGTCCCTCTAACTTCGATAAACGAAAGTTCTCTCGATTTATCAAAACCACGATTTTATAGATTTGAGCAAAATATTTTTTACAGGCCAAACTTGGCCAAAATAAACAGCCTCCGAGGCTACTCTTGCGGCCGACAAAGGTCCAAAACGAAATACCATCAAAAGCAACATGCTCGAAATTCACTACACATAACTAGACAATAAAGTCTCACTGGAAAACAGATCATAAGAATCTTAACTCCAAGACGAACTACGAATGGCTTGATCCCTTTTGACAAAGGGTACGTAGGCAGCTTTCATCAAGCGCAACCCCAATCTTATAAGATTACACTCTTCTTAGAATGAACGTACAACTTTCAACGGACATTTTCAACCGTTAATTCCGCCTAACTTGACTAACTTGTCTTATCGCCCGCTAGAACCTTGCATCTACGATCCACGGTTCTAACGGGCTGGGGGGCTAACTGTTGGGGTCAAAAACGGTCACAACGAAATTAACTTTCGAAAATATTCCTCGAAAAAGATAATTCTCGTAAAAAAATTTTAAACTAATTTTTACGAAAAAATTCTTGAATAGATTTGTCCGCAGCATCGAAACAAGCTCCAATGGTTCGTGTTGACGACGAAGTTAGTATCAAAACATTCGATAAAAATATACATCTTAAGAATTTCTACGTTTTCAAGGAAAACTTATACGAAAAACTTATACGAAAAACTTATACGAAAAACTTGCGGGAAAATTTTGTTTTAAAAAACAACGATTTCTTAAATCAACGATTTAAGAAAATCAACGATTTCTTAAATCAACGATTTCTTACAAGCAACGATTTCTTAAATCTACGATTTCTTAAATCTACGTTTTCTTAAAAATTGTCTCCTTGCAAAAGGTTCCGCGACTAAACAAAGTTCTCGTTAAAACACGATCATCGGAGATAACAAAAGATCGTTAAACCACGAGGATGCGGCTTGGCAATCTCGGAACAACCAAGGGGTTATAGCGACCGAGCTCACCAGACCCGTCTCGGCGAGGACTTCGATTTGATATCTTGATCGTTTTTTGGGTCCTCACGGTTTGAAAGAACGGCCTCTTTGAAGTTCCAAGGCAGATTCCTTAAAATCTTTTTTTAAGACAACGATTCTTTCAAACAACGATTTCTTAACCAACGATTTAATAATCAACGATTTCTTAATCAACGACTTAAGAAATCAACGATTTTTTTAATCAACGACTTAATAAATTAACAATTTTTTAATCAACGACTTAGGAAATCAACGATTTCTTAATACCCGACTTAAGAAATCAACTATTTAGGAAAATAACGATTTCTTAAATCAACGGAACAATGTTATCAAAGGTCCAAACATCCGCAAACAAACATCCTAAGAGCATCGTAGCTTCGCAATGGTTTCGGACGCTTGAACAACGGATCTCAGTCCACGGCACAAACCCGATCGGAATGGCGCTCGGGTCACGAACAAGAGCTCGGTTGCTATAGCGAACGGATCACAAGACCACGCTCGGTCGCTATAGCGACCGAGCTGCGGATAGATCTCGGTCGCTATAGCGACCGAGCTGCGGACAAAGTCCGGTTGCTATAACGATCGAGTGTTCATATATCGATCATTCTCCGAAACGTCCGAAGTCTTCCGAAACGACGATACAACGTAAAACTATGCATTCTCGACTATCCGTATAGCCGTTCTCCGAAACTCGCGACTATCCGTTTCTTGATCTCTCGATCAAATGGAATCGTCCGTTCGGTTTACGATAAAACCGCGGAAACTTAACCTTATCGGAGAAATTGTAATAACGTCTCAAATCAAAAATACGGCTTAAGGGGGTCATAAACTTGATTCGAGACCCACTTACGATTTCTTAAAAACCCATAAACCTTATGAGGGTTTATGCTTGGAGGATAAGTATCAGTTTCCGCGGATAAATGAAAACTTTCCACAGATAATCATGAAGATCGAAAAAATGGAATATTCCCATTTTTCGACTATGACGGCTTACGGGCAAAAGGGGGAAGCGTAAACCGACCTTGGAAGAAGTATATAAGGAGCTCATGGCGAGAGGCATAGAGGCATCACTTTTTCCAGAGCAACTCAACACTTAGAGCATTTTATGCAACTTTCTGTTTTTGTTTTTCGAGCTGCTACTTAATTAGGTTTAGCCACCTTCGGGTATGAGAACTAGGATCTCGCCGACAGCTCTCGTAGCCAAAGCACGTTATCCTGTTGTTGTTACGCTCATACGCAGATTCGGAATAAAATCCTTCTTGCTCTTTTTTACGATTTTTATTTTATTTTTTGTTATTGTCGTGTTCCGATTGCTTGACGTGTGGTTTCTCAGAAATCCGGAACCTCTGAAAAATTAGAGTTTTTCTACTTTCCTAAAATAACGGTGCGAATTTCGGTTCCCACAATTCTCTTAACCATTTCTATATATAACAACTCTTGGGATGTTACAATATTCATATATGTGGAATTTAGATTCAATAATTTGTTCTTTGTTGTATTGTGCGCTAGCAAAAATTCATAGGTTGACACCTCTCCACTGTATACCGAATTAATGACATGCTTTAAAATACTCTTCTGTCACACAGACCACAATGTTACGTCAACATCTTCATTACAGAAATATCAAGTCTCCAACTGTATAAATGGCAGGACTGATCAAACCTTCATTGCTCACATTCATCTCACACTCAAACCAAAATATATATATCACTAACTATGGCTCGTCTTGACATTCTCCTCCTGGTCACTCTCCTCATCGCCAGTATCTCTGTCGTTGCATTGGCCGTAAATCTCCCAAAACTCATTATCATTCCTAATTAATGATAAAATTTGATTAATGATTTTATAAAGATAATTCTTTAGAATTAATATTTTGTCTGTTTCTTTAATTTATTTTATGTTTCACTATAGTAACATGTATTTTTTTTTAATGGAGAGGTTTATGTGATTTAATTTTTAGTGGTTTTTACAGTCATAAATGTTGGTACGCTCTATAGATACATTAGTTTAAACTATTTGACTATAAACTTCGGTTCCTTTGAGTTATGTTTTTTCTCTCTTAATTTCTCAGGAAGATTGCAGATACACTATCAAAGTTCAAACCGGAACAAGAGATGCCTCCGGCACAGATTCCGTCATAGGGGTTGAACTCGCCGATAAATCCGGCAAGTACATAGAAATTACAGACATTGAGAGGTGGGGTGGGAAAATGCCATCAGGTCATAACTACTTCGAGAATGGTAATCTGGACATTTTCGGTGGGACAAAGCAGTGTCTTCCGAGCCCAATATGTTTTCTGAGACTGAACTCTGATGGCTCTGGTAACAAACCCGGGTGGTATGTGGAGTACGTGGATGTTACAACGAGCAAAGTTGGAAGCTTGAGCACGCATATACGCTTCAGTGTGCAGCAATGGCTTGCAATCGATGACAGCCCGTATGAGCTATATGCAGAAATCAACAAATGCTCATCTAATATCAAGAAGAGTGTCTATTCAATCGTATGAATCAATGAGGGTGTCTTGGAGACTGGTTATATGGTCATCTTGTGAACTCAATAGCAATAATGGTAACTGAATAAGACTGTCTTGTAAACGTGTGATATCAATAATGGTAATAATTGAACAAAACGGTTGTCTTGTGTTGTAAAACAAATAATAAAATAAAATGTTGTCTTGTTGAGTTTTTTTTAAAAGGCTTTAATCTTTGGATGATTTCAAATCTTTACCAGCTTAAAAGGTGGAAGTTAAAATCCCAAAAGAAAATATAGAAGACGAGACTTCTTTATTATGAGGTGTTAATATTTAAAGTGCTCTCCTTCTTCTTTCTTTAAATATCTTAAGTAATTGGTAAGCATTAGAACACTGCTCTCTCAGATCTCATCACTACGAGAAACATAGTAACTTTAAACAAAATTTTCCAGAAGGAAATAAATAAATCTTTTTAATTATAACTTGGACTACTGATGAATTTTTGATATACTTAAATAATTTTTCTTCTTAAATATGTTGAAAATTTCAAAAAATCAGTAAATTATATTTTACATAAATCCTCTGAAATTAAATTAATAATTTCAAAAAATCAGTAGTTTTATATTATGTTAGATTGTGATATTGTTATATATTAGGTGGTTAGAGTTGTTAGTTATGTTAAATTAGAGTTTAAGTGTGATCTTAACTTTTGGTTGGATGTAGTTTAAGATAATATATTAGGATTTATCAGTTAAGATTTACCGAAACAGTGCCCTCTCTCATATCTCATCACTATAAGAAAACATAATAATTTCTAACAGAATTTTCCAGTAGAAATTAGATACATATTTTAATTTATCACTTGGAAATTCCTGATGAATTTTTGTTATAAATAAAGAAATAATCACTTTTAATAAATATTCTGAAAATTTCTGAAAAAAATAAATAAACCAATATGTTTAAACAAATCCTATGAAAATCCGTATGGAATTCTCTATAAACTCCTGACGGGATTTATTGATATGTGTGCATAAAACATTGTCGATAATATTGATGACTTAAACTCTATATTATTTTCGCAATGGAGCTCTCACGTTGAAAGCTAAACTGATTAATATCGTTTATACTCTTAATGAACAAAGTATATAAATTAACCATAAAATAAAAACGAAATTTAATTTTTTGATTGGATAATTGAATTAAATTAATAATAGTAAGATATATCTAATGTATAAAAATACTTTTTAAAATAAAAATATAATTTATCTATGTATTGCGTTGTTAATTGAAAAAGTCTTTTAATAAAAAGTTAAAAACAAAAAAAAACAAAAAACACATAACTAAATATTAATCAAGTATAATTACATTTATTCATTATATAATTGATCAAACATAAATTAATTAATTAACTATAAAAAATATTCGAGAATAAAAAAGAAGTTAAGTACAAAGAACAATACTAATGACGAGGGGCGGATCCAGAAAATTATTTAATATGGGGCATAAAATATATATATATATATAATTTATTTTATATTTATATATCAATTATAATTATAAATTATTAAATTAAAATATTGTAGTATGCTAATTTATATTATTTTATGTTACAATTAAAGAATTACATTACTTTAAAATTTTACATTTTAGTTTAGAACTTGAATCAACTAAAAAGTTAAATACTTTTAAATTTTTTTAAATATTGTTGAGTAATATTACATACTTATATACCATACATAATTTTATTACAATTTTTAAGTGTAGTTACAAATAATTGTTAAGTAAAACATAAATAAAAAAAAATTATTTCATAAAATGTAAAAACTAACATTAACAAAAGAAAATAAATATTCTATTGGGTAGGAGAAAAGAAACCTGTTTTAATGGAAAGTTCATTAAAATATAATAAGATGTGTAAAAATTTTGGAAAGAAAAGAAAAAGTTTAGTTGATTCAAGTTGTGTAAGAAAAAAAAAAAAAAGTTAAAGACCTCGACCATGATTTGTATGGGGCATTAATAAGCCTTTTAAGCCAAATGAGCTGAATCTTTAACTTGTAAATTATTTTGCACAATAAATTTAATAATTTGGCATGTGGCACGTGCCACACCCCATCAAAGCTAGGGTCTACCCCTGCTAATGACTATAATGTTTTGTTAGATAATGCTTTGTATTATAATTTTCATAGAAAATAAACTATATAAATAGTAAGATAAACATATGTATATATTGATAGAGTAAAGTAAAATATATTATCATTATCTCAATTTTTTTCTTTTTAAATTTCATGTAAGTTCTCATAAACTCATACTCTTTTGTTTATTTTATTGATTTTGCTTGTATTTTAGTTTTGTTTTGTAACTTTTTTTTTGTATTTTTCGTGCTTATATCATGTTTAAAGAGATAATTTATAGAGACAATAACTGTTAAAAAGACGAAGCTCTACTTTTTCACTTCATTTTATTTCATATTTGATATGTGATTCCATTCTCATATGGTTCGGGTCTTCGATCCCACTTGTGTTGGTAGATCCGATCGGGAGACCGTTCCTTTGCTCGATCCCAAATTGAGTTGGATCCATAATCGTGCTTAGAAATCCTAGATCGTGTTCTTAGCAAGGATGTTTTTCGTTTATTTTCCCCACAGTCGGTGCCTAAATGTAGAACCTTAAATCTACACTAAGTATTTGATAGTGTTTGTAAAGTAAACTGGGGAGTGACAAAGGATGTAGGCAACGATATCAACACAACGACGTAATCGAAAATCGGTTGATAAAAATGAACTTTTATTGAATAAGAGATCGATTACAAGGAATGATGATGAGATCAATTACAACAAAGAGATCGGACAAGACAAGTTCGAAACAAAGTAAAAGAGGTCGATGTGTATAAGGTTCCCTCTCTCTAGGGTTTTAGACAAGTTCGAAACAAAGTAAAAGAGGTCGATGTGTATAAGTGTTGATCTCTCTCTCCTTTTATAGTCTCGACTCCACCTTCCTTGTAACCGACTCCACGATCGTCGGGATCGCAGCGACCTTTTGTTCGAGCTCGTTATACTTCGGCGGGCTTCTGTTTTATGCGGCTCACTTTCTCGGCTCGTCCCAATAAGGGAATACCCAAAATTGGGTCCAACAAGGGTGTTTGATATTATGCCTAGATACGTTAGAGACCAGTGTGCTAGGTTTAGGGTAAGACCTAGGTCTAATTACGGTTTTAGGGGATACGATGACTACTTCGACTTACGTTTCCCATATCGTTTTCGACCTGATTCTGTCCCGCTTTAAAGTCTGCAATATGTTCGTTAGGGTATTTTTGTGTAGGATCGTTTTAGTACTACGGAACACTAGAGAGTTTGTATGAGAGAGTTGTAAATCGAGAGCAAAGAGATGTTATTGAGTATATTCTTTGGGACTACAACGTATTGTTGTATAAACCCTAGTTCTAGTCGCCTAAACTCTAATCTCTTAGTCTCGAATCGTCGATCCCTTATTCTAGGGTTTGGGCTCCCCTTTTATAATTGTAGAAGTCGACTTCAAGTAATAGAACTCTTCCATAATCGGAAAAATGCAAGTTTCCCCTTAGGCGGAAAACTTCTATTTTGCTCCAAGGGTCGATCCGGTCAAGGGGGTCGGACCTATGGCAGGGGTCGATCCCTGGTTCCTTCTTGAGCAAGGGTCCGGAAGTCGGGGGCCTATCCGGAAGCTGGAGAAAACTTATGTCTGGATATTTTTCCACAACAGTTTACCCCTTATTCCTTGATTGCTCGTGGAAATCAAGGGATAATATGTGCTTCTTGAGCCTTGGAAGTTTTCTCTTAGGACGGAGTATTCCTCGGGTACCTTGTCTCCTTGCAGTGAGTCAGACCAGGACCTTGGCTGGTGAATGAAATACTGATTTTACGAGGCTCTGAAAATCATAGCTTCCCAGGGCGTCCGGATCCATGTCTTGAATTGTTTTCAAATGAGGAGATGAGATGGGGCGTTCCCCTTACGAAGAATAAAGTGGTACGAGCCTTGCCTTTGAGCCTACTCGAATGGAGTGGGCTTCGCGAAAAGGCCCAATGACGGTTGAGTTTCTCCATTTGGCGCCCATTTGATTGCGTGGCGATTTGTACGAGGCGCGTGGTCGTCAACCTAGGGTTTCTTCCTTCTCTCTTTCATCTGATCGAGACCTAAGCTTCTTTTTCTCATTTCCTCTCTTCTTCTCTCAAGATTTTCTCTCGGCGGCTCCCTTCCTCGAAGATTTCATCTCGCTTTTTGACAGGTAGCCGTCTTCTCATTTCTTCTTTCTTTTTCTCTACTAGATATGCCTTCGATAATGTCCGACGGTTCCCCTAGCAAAACCCTAGAATCCCCTGTAGATAGTAGGGTTAGATCTGAAACCCTAGGCTCGATGAACTCTTCATTCTTATTAAACAAGGATGAACCACGATCTAAGAATCTTTATTTAGAACCACTAATCAGTGGAGAATAACCAGGAAGTTGAATAAATCTCATAAGTGTTGTGAGCAAGAAGATATCCCACCTTATATCCAGGTGATTCCAGATTAGCGTGTTCGGACATATGCCATTATCTTCATGATTCTTATCAAACCAGGATGAACCACGACCTAAAAACCTTTATTTGGAACCACTAATCAGTGGAGAATAACCAGGAAGTTGAATAAATCTCATAAGTGTTGTGAGCAAGAAGATATCCCACCTTCTATCCAGATGATTCCAGATTAGCATGTTCGGACATATGCCATTATCTTAATGATTCTTATCAAACCAGGATGAACCACGATCTAAAAGCCTTATTTGGAACCACTAATCAGTGGAGAATAACCAGGAAGTTGAATAAATCTCATAGGAGTTGTGAGTAAGAAGATATCCCACTTTCTATCCAGATGATTCCAGATTAGCCTGTTCGGACATATGGCAATATCTTCATGATTATTATCAAACCAGGATGAACCACGATCTAAGAAGCTTTATTTGGAACCACTAATCAGTGGAGAAAAACCAGGAAGTTGAATAAATCTCATAAGTGTTGTTAGCAAGAAGATATCCCACCTTCTATCCAAATGATTCCAGATTAGCCTGTTCGGACATATGCCATTATCTTCATGATTCTTATCAAACCAGGATGAACCACGATCTAAAAAGCTTTATTTGGAACCACTAATCAGTGTAGAATAACCAGGAAGTTGAATAAATCTCATAGGAGTTGTGAGTAAGAAGATATCCCACTTTCTATCCAGATGATTCCAGATTAGCCTGTTCGGACATATGGCGATATCTTCATGATTCTTTACAAACCAAGATGAACCAATATGTAAGAAGCTTGATTGGGAACCACTAATCAGTGTAGAATAACCAGGAAGTTGAATAAATCTCATAGGACTTGTGAGTAAGAAGATATCCCACTTTTGATCCAGATGATTCCAGATTAGCCTATTCGAACATATGCCATTATCTTCATGATTCTTATCAAACCAGGATGAACCACGATCTAAGAAGCTTTATTTGGAACCACTATTCAGTGGAGAATAACCAGTAATTTAAATAAATCTCATAGGAGTTGTGAGTAAGAAGATATCCCACTTTTATCCTGATGATTCCAGATTAGCATGTTCGAACATATGCCATTATCTTCATGATTCTTATCAAACCAGGATGAACCACGATCTAAGAAGCTTTATTTCGAACCACTAATCAGTGTAGAATAACCAGGAAGTTGAATAAATCTCATAAGTGTTGTGAGCAAGAAGATATCCCACCTTCTATCCAGATGATTCCAGATTAGCCTGTTCGAACATATGCCATTATCTTCATGATTCTTATCAAACCAGGATGAACCACGATCTAAGAAGCTTTATTTGGTACCACTAATCAGTGGAGAATAACCAGGAAGTTTAATAAGTCTCATAGGAGTTGTGAGTAAGAAGATATCCCACTTTCTATCCATATGATTCCCGATTAGCCTGTTTGGACATATGGCAATATCTTCATGATTATTATCAAACCAGGATGAACGACGATCTAAGAAGCTTTATTTGGAACCACTAATCAGTGTAGAATAAACAGGAAGTTGAATAAATCTCATAAGTGTTGTGAGCAAGAAGATATCACACCTTCTATCCAGATGATTCCAGATTAGCCTGTTCGGACATATGCCATTATCTTCATGATTCTTATCAAACCAGGATGAACCACGATCTAAGAATCTTTATTTGGAACCACTAATCAGTGGAGAATAACCAGGAAGTTAAAGAAATCTCATAGGAGTTGTGAGTAAGAAGATATCCCACTTTCTATCCAGATGATTCCAGATTAGCTTGTTCGGACATATGGCAATATCTTCATGATTCTTATCAAACTAGGATGAAACAATATTGTTTGATCGGAAAACGGTTCTATGCTAAAGTAGACAGATTTCGATTGTGGGTTTAGTCGAAAACGTTTTTATTCAGATGAGAAAGAGTTCAGTCGGTGTACAAAAGGGGAAACAAACGGTGGAAAGAGAGACCGGAGATCGGAAGCTATCGGTCGGAAAAGTACAACGGCGAGAATACAAGATGAAAAACCTAATTCTAGCCGCCAGGTGAGTGTGTGTGATTTCGGATCTTCTCCTCGTTGTCCCTTTGTCCCCTTTTATAGCTGACGTCCCTTCATCTCGTGACCTAATCTTCGTGACCTAGGCCTCGTGGGCTTTCGCCTCTTGGGCCGAGTATTCATTCTCGTTTGGTGGGCCTCGGAGCGCCGCTTCCTCGGGAGCCGAGCCGTCGGCTAAAAGTACTCTCCAGCTGATCAAACGGGAGAAGGCCCTCCGAGCCGTTGAGCCGAGCCGAAGTGAAGTTGTGAATGGGCCGGACCATCTATCTCTCGGGCCTTATGGGAGGATGTAAATCCTGTCCCTACAGTAAGTCCCCCCCCCAGTTCGTTGATGGGAGATGCGAGTCGGACTCGATGAATTATTAAAGGAGGTGGTTTGGACGATAGATGGGCCGAGTTACGGTAACACGGTATGACTGGGCTTCGCTGTCTTTGCTTACTCAGTGCTTCGGTTTAAATTTCATTCAGTTTGCCGGTTGAAGGCTGGTTCCCGGGTTGGTCGGACCAATGGTTTGATCCGGTTTCTTGGAGAAGTCGAAGCGACGCAGCGGTTTGCCCCAAACCGATGGTTCGTTCCGGTTGGATTTGGTTTTCTCCGAGAAGTTGAATCGACGCACCGGTTTGGTGATGACAGATCTAAACCGACGGTTCTTCTTGGTTTACTTCGGTTTTCTCCAAGAAGGCGAAGCGACACGTTGGTTTAATGGGACAATTAATGTCACATCGAGGCCCAATTAAGCCCAAATTGACCTAATTATGGCGCCTCGATTAGACGCGATCCCCTCTCTCCTATATATAGCAGCCTCCCTTACCATTTTTCTCATTCTTCTTCGCGAGACCAGGTACTTTCTCTCTCTTCCTCCACTTCTCTCTCTAGTTGTTGTAGTGTATAATATATAGCGGTATGTCGGCGAGTCAAAAATTGACGAGAGAGGAGAAAGGGAAGAGGGTAGCGGGTGGATCCAGTCCTCCGAGAGACGGGGGTGACGTTGATCGTATCCATCGAGAAGCGATGATGGATACCGAAAACATGAGCCGAGCGCAGAGGGTGTTAGTCTCCGAGGCGGCGCTGTTACACAGGGAAGAGAGAGAGGAACGGCTTCTCGGGCTCGAGAGTGCGGAAGAGATGGGCAAGGGGGAGCGAGAGATCGGAGATCTGTTCCTGATTTCCTCTGGACGATCTATTTTCCTGGGGGGATCTTCGAGGAGCTCCCAGCCCTGCCTCCTGACTTTATCCCCTCTCCGGACGTGGCGGGTCAGTCTTGGAGCAGTGTAGAGGGAACTCGATCGACGCCGAGCAGCGTGAAGGCGTTGCTTCGGGATTTCCTAGGGACCGGAGTGACTTTTCTGATCCTTTCAAAGGAACAGAGGCCGTGGTCTCCGCCTTTCGGCTTCCAGTACGTCTACGAGTCCTATTTCCAGAAGGATACGAGGCTGTGGTTCCCGATTCCTTGATTGGTAACGGCGTATGCGAGACGTCGGGATGCAGCGATAAGTCAGTTCCTGAACGGATCGTATCGGCTAGCTGTGGCACTGATGGTTTTGGCCGCTGAGAACGACGTGTCGCTAAGTGTTCGTGCCTTCGAGGAATTGACGTCTGTTCAGACGATGAACGATGGACTCTGGGTAATCAAAATGTGCCCGAGCTATAACGTAGTCACCGGGAATCCGAGCAAGACGAATTATTGGCAGAGATACTACTTCTACGTTAGGTCGGATGAGTCGGATTTCGAGGATCCCCCTGGTGACGACTATCGGTTCCTGTGGAACCCTGATATTGGTAGATTGCTTTGATTGGCTTAGATACGTCTTCAGGTTGCTAACCTTGCCTTTTGTTTTTGTCGTTTGTGCAGTTGACCATCCAACATCAGCCGCGTATCCGGAGGAATTTCTTGCAAGTGCTCGTGCGGTCGCGTTGCTTCGACAGGAGAACTGGAATACGATCACTCGGGAGAGAGTAAGCTTCGCTTCTTTCCTTCATTTTCTTTTCTTTATTTTTTCTAAGTGATAGGGATTCGTTTAACAACTAACCTCCCTTCACGTTTCCTCGCAGGGGATTGGGATTCAAGCGTTCTTTCTGTAGGCGCTCCTGGCAAGAGACGTTTGGCGCTTTTTGCCCCGCAAGTACAGAAAATTATCAACGAAGGTAGGAAGATGAGGCCTCCTCCGAACCTAAGCCAGCTGATAAGGGCTCAACTGAATCTTCCGAGGGCCGATCCTCCACGGCGCGCTTCAGAACCTATTGACGAAGGTGCTCCACCAGATCTCCCGGGGGGAGGATCTCCGGTTTGTGTTGAAGGTTCTCCGACTGAGGACCCTACTGCGGAGGCTCAGCAAGTTGACGAGGTCTCCGAGGACGTTCCAGTGATAACTCCCGGCCCTTCAAAGAAGAAGGGGAAGAAGAGATCCCGAAACGAATCTTCTGCTAAGGGAAATCAGGAGGATGCACCTGTCGATCGTCCGGAAACAGAGGGTCCTCCCAAGAAGAAAAAGAAGAAAGTAGTGAGAGCCGGTCAGGAACCGCTTCCGCAGGAAGAGTCCGGACCTCGGGAAGACGAGGAGGGAGATCGTGAGGGTACGATTGCTGAACCGACAAAGGAAGCAGAAGATGCTTCTCTCGAGGCTCAGCTTTAGTTGAACAGGAGGAAGAAGAAGACGGGTCCCAGCGAAGGGAACTTTCAAACTGAGGGCCCGTCGGCTCCAAGTTCCGTGGTGGCTCTAGCTCCGCCATCTACGTCTAAGGCTTCGGCTGGACGAAGCTCTGTCCCGAGGAGAGGTCCTCCTGAGTTCCCAGATCAAGTGCGCTTTGAGTACGATGGGACGACTCCTCTTATCTATGCTCCGGATAAGTGCGCAGAGCTGGTGAGCCAAATAAATGGCGTCCTCGGCCACTACCTCTGAAAGACCTCATCTTCAAAAAGGAGTACACCGACGCTGCTCAAGCTAAGCTTCGGGTAAGGATTCTTCTTTTCTGTTTGGTTAAGTTGCAAGTATCTTCGTTATGGTGTAGATGATAATTACGGTCTTACGTTCTTCAGGGTGATGGGAGCATGAACTTCGTGGTGGAGTTATACGACACGGAGCTTAGGGAAACTCGTGTTGAGCTGAGGCGCTCCGAGAAGCTGGTGGCGGCTAAGGACGCATTCATCAGGAGGAAGAAGGACGAATGGACGGAGGAGACTGATAAGCTCAAGGACAAGGCATCCCGCGCGATCTCTCGTCGAAAAGCCCAAAAGGAGAAGTTAGCAGCCACTGAAGCCGAGTTGGGTGCGGCTCAAGAGACCGTGGGGATTCTCGAGATGCAGATCGCTATCATGAAGGAAAAGGAAGAGGAGGTGGAGAAGGATCAGGCGAAGATCGTCGAGCAGCACGAAAAGAAGATCAAGCAGCAAGAGATGGAAATTAAGCGACTGAAACGCTCGCGGGTCTTCGAAGTGATGAAGGAGAGGGTTCGCGTCCAAACGGAGATGATCGCGAAATGCCACAGGAGTTTCCGCAATATCGCCGATCGAGAGAAGCGCAGTGAGCCCTTCGACGACGCGAACGCGATGTAAAATCAAGCGTTCGGGACGAGATCCGTCTCGAGGTTTTGAAGGAAGCTGGCCGCGACATCCCGCAGGACACCGTTGATATGTTCTCGGTTCGCGAGAAGGATTATGATGAAAAGGCGAAGAAGCTCGATGTGGGTGCTATCCCAGAAACCGATCTCACTCTTTCCCCGCTTGTTTTGTCGTCTGAGTTTGTCGATGAGAGGATATTGGCCGGCCTGGACACTTTCGGATCGAACGCGAGTTTAATTGATCCGAATGACGCAGCTGCACTTTCTCGACTGGTAGTCAAAGCCTCGGGGAACCGGAGCCTCGATGGCGAGCCATCGCTGGCCGTGGTTCCGAATGACGATCTTAGCGAGATCCCCGTTTCCGGTCAACGTTCAGTGGACAAAGAGGCGGTTCCTGATCAGTCTGAAAAAGAGCCGTCAATTCTCCTTGTATCCGATACTTCCGCGGAAGATCAGACGGACGGTCCGAACGACGAGTCGGCTGTTGAGCAGAGGACCTCTTCGGTTCGGGAGCAAGGAGACGGTGCTGATCTGCAGAAGGTAGCTGACGTCGACCCTGCGACTTCAATGGAGCCAGAGAGGCAGGAAGAAGGGCAAGGATCCGGAACGTGAGCACCCGGGGAGCGTGGACCGGAGGAGCGTACCGAGTAGGTTGCTGATAACATTTGTTGTTTTTAGGAGTTTGTGTACCCTGATAACATTTGTAGTACTTTCTTTGTTTTGCTTTTTGTTTTGAACAAGTAACGGATTTACTTTTATTTTTACTCACTTTGCCTTTTAGGCAAGTATATGAAGCCAGTTCGGAACTTGGACGTTTGTTAGGACGTTGCTATTTAGAGTGCTTGCCTCATCCCGAAATTTCTTTTTATGAACATAGAGATGGGAAGACTCAATTTAGACTTAGAGAAATTTTCAAACATTGACAGTTCTTATTGATTTCGAAGTAATTTCAAAGTTTTTGGTCGGCCGAACCGTTACTTTACAAATCACGAAATAACAGAGTCATTGCTTCAGGGCGCCGACTAATGGTAGCGACGTGACCGTGTCCCCGCGAACGTGTGTCTGATCAGGACGTATTCGGTGTCGGGAGGCGGGTACCGTAGTACGTTGACGAGAAGGTCGGACCGAGCTCGCGTATAGGTACCGCCATGAGGGAATGAACCCTTGTATTTTGCAGAGTATTCTTCTCGGGGAAGGTTTGATTTTGTTTGTTGTTTTTAGGAGTTTGTGTACCCTGATAACATTTGTAGTACTTTCTTTGTTTTGCTTTTTGTTTTGAACAAGTAACGGATTTGCTTTTATTTTTACTCACTTTGCCTTTTAGGCAAGTATATGAAGCCAGTTCGGAACTTGGACGTTTGTTAGGACGTTGCTATTTAGAGTGCTTGCCTCATCCCGAAATTTCTTTTTATGAACATAGAGATGGGAAGACTCAATTTAGACTTAGAGAAATTTTCAAACATTGACAGTTCTTATTGATTTCGAAGTAATTTCAAAGTTTTTGGTCGGCCGAACCGTTACTTTACAAATCACGAAATAACAGAGTCATTGCTTCAGGGCGCCGACTAATGGTAGCGACGTGACCGTGTCCCCGCGAACGTGTGTCTGATCAGGACGTATTCGGTGTCGGGAGGCGGGTACCGTAGTACGTTGACGAGAAGGTCGGACCGAGCTCGCGTATAGGTACCGCCATGAGGGAATGAACCCTTGTATTTTGCAGAGTATTCTTCTCGGGGAAGGTTTGATTTTGTTTTTGGTTATAACTGGATCGGTTAAGGCTGCCTACGTACCTCGAGAGAGGATAAAGCCATTCGTAGTTCTTGTTTTGTGAGTAAGAGTGACCGTGGGGGTGCACTTACTCGATTCCACGAGTAAGAGTGATCGAAGGATGCACTTACTCGGGTTTTTTTTTGTGAGTAAAAGTGACTGAATGGTGCACTTACTCGGTTTTTTTTTTTTAAGGCGAGTGGTTGCCCTACGGGTGGAAGCGTCGTAGATGCATGGAGTTCCAGGCGCTAGGCACCGCGTCTCTGTGGGAAGTCTCAAGTCGGAAGTCTCGAGTCGGAAGACTCCGGGCCGGATGACTTGTGTGATCTTATACGGGCCTTCCCAATTGGCACCTAATTTGCCGGCTTGCCACTCTTTGGTGTTTTCGAACACTTTACGCAGAACGAGGTCCCCTAGCTCGAGAGGTCGGGATCTGACTTTCTTATTGTAGTAACTCTCAATCTGGTTCTGGTAGTTCTGGATGCGGAGTAACGCTTGGTCGCGCCTTTCCTCGATGTTATCCAAAGCGTCGAGTAGCATGTCTCGGTTGAGCTCTTCATGGAGAGGCATCTTGGAGCGCCGTAAGCTGGTAACGTTTACTTCGGCTGGTGCCATTGCCTCGACTCCGTATGCCAGCGAGAAGGGAGTGGCTTGCGTTGCTCCCCGAGGTGTCGTGCGGTGAGACCATTGAACGCCATCCAATTCGTCTGCCCAGCATCCCTTTTTCAAGTCGAGTCGCTTCTTCAGAACATCTATGACGGTTTTGTTCATTGACTCGGCTTGTCCGTTACATTGTGAGTACCTCGGTGTTGCAGTGTTGAGGCGGATTCTCCATCATTCACAGAATTTGCGGAAGTTGTGTGAGATGAACTGGGACCCGTTGTCGGTGACTATTTCATAAGGGAGTCCATGGCGGCAGATGATGTTTTTCCAGGCAAATTTTTGCACTTCTTTGTCGGTGATGTTTGCGTATGCCTCTGCCTCCACCCACTTTGTGAAATAGGCAGTTAAGACAAGGATGAAGCGCTTTTGTCGGGAGGTTGGCAATGGTCCGATGATGTCCATTCCCCACCGCATAAAGGGATGTGGTGCGGTCATTGTGCGGAGGAGTTCAGTCGGACTGTGAATCGTGGAAGCATGACGTTGGCATTTGTCACAGTGGCGAACGTAAGATTCGCAGTTTGTGTTTATCGACGACCAGTAAAAACCGAGACTCTTGATCTTCAAAGCGAGGGCTCGGCCTCCGGAGTGGTTACCTGCAGCACCTTCGTGAGTTTCTGCCATAACGAGCCTCGTTTGCTCGCCATGAATGCACTTGAGGAGAACTTTAGTGGATGTCCATCGGTGGAGCTCTCCTTCGGTGACAACGTAATGCGCTCAGCATCGCTTCAATCTCCTGACTTCTCACTTATCGGTGGGTAATGTTCTGTGAGCAAGGAAATTAATGAACTCGGTACGCCAATTGGTCGGCTGATCATCGTGGGTTATCATAGGGGAATCGTCGCTGACGGACGCTGCTTCGGTAACCGAAGTAACGACTCCACTTTCTTGATGGTCTAGATCGATTCTCGGCTTCTCGATGCGGTGGATCGGAATCGTTCGCTTGACTTGATCGCGAAGTTTGCTGCCGAGGGCGGCGAGAGCGCCGGTGCAGATGTTCTCTCCGCGAGGCACCTTGGTTAATTCGAATAACTCGAAGTCTTTGGTTAGATCTTGGACGATCCGGAGGTATGCATCCATCCGATCGTTGCGCACGTCGTAGTCACCGTGGTATTGACTCACGACGAGGTGGGAGTCACAATAAGCGCTTAGTCTTTTAGCCTTGACGGCTTGGGCGAGGCGAAGTCCCGCGATTAGAGACTCGTACTGACGAAGCCTCGTTGTTGGATGCGGCGAAGCCGAAGCTGAAAGACTGTCGGATCAGCTCTCCGGTTGGCGACTGCAACTGGACGCCCGCACCTGATCCCTTGTTCGTGGAGGAGCCGTCCACGTGCAATATCCAGTTATTACTAGGTAATACGAGGTCTTGTTCGAGCTCCGGTGTGAGCTCGATAAGGAAATCGGCAAGGACTTGCGATTTGGCTGTTGTGCGGTTCTTGTATGTTATGTCGTGGGCACTTAGTTCCATCGCCCATTTGGTCAGTCGTCCTGATTGATTTGTGTTCTGCATCACCGTTTGAAGAGGCTGGTTTGAGAGAACCTCGATACTATGTGATTGGAAGTAAGGGCGAAGTTTGCGAGCCGAGGTAACGACAGCGAGAGCCATTTTTTCAAGGGTCGGGTAGCGGGTTTCTGCTTCGGTCATGCGCTTGCTGATGTAGAAGATGGGTTTTTGTTCTCTGCGGTCTTCGCGGATGAGGACACTGCTAACTGCCGAGGAGGTGACCGCAATGTAGAGAGATAGGATATCGCCGACTTCGGGTTTTCCGAGGACTGGGGGCGTTGTGAGATAGTGCTTGAGCTGAGTGAATGCCTCCTCACACTTATCGTCCCAGACGAAGCGTCTGTTTCCTCGCAACAACTCGTAGAACGGAAGGCATTTATCGGTAGATCGAGAAATAAATCTGTTGAGGGCTGCGATTCTGCCGGTTAAACGATTCAGTGTCTTGAAGCAATCGCGTAGGTGGTCGAGATGATCGTTTGCGTGAAGTTACTTTACAAGCATGTCGTCAATGTATACCTCCATGGTGTTACCCAGTCTGTCGGCAAACATTCTGTTGACGAGGCACTGGTAAGTCGCTCCAGCGTTTTTCGGTCCGAAAGGCATGACCTTGTAGCAGTAGGTCCCTCGGTCGGTAATGAAAGCTGTCTTTTCTCGGTCATCGGGGTGCATCATTATTTGATTATACCACGAGAAGGCGTCCATGAAGGTAAGTAGTTCATTGCCCGCGGTTGATTCGACCAGTCAGTCGATATGGGGGAGCGGATAACTGTCCTTCGGGCATGCCTTGTTGAGGTCGGTAAAATCGACGCAGATGCGCCACTTCCCGTTTTTCTTCTTAACGACAACCGGGTTTGCTAACCACTCGGGGTACCGCACCTCGGTGATAGATCCAGTTGCGAGTAAACGGTCTACTTCCTCGTTGACTGCTTTCGAACGGTCGGGCCCGAGTTTCCGCTTTTTTTGCCGGATAGGCTTGAAAGTGGGATCAACGTTCAACTCGTGTGAAGTTATAGTTGGGTCGATCCCCTTCATGTCTGATGCTGACCAATTGAACATCGAAGCATTTTCTCGGAGGAAGGAGATGATCTGGGATTGCATTTCGTCCGAGAGGAACGCGCCGATGTGTACGACCTTCGTCGGGTCGTTGACGTCGAGCGGCACCTCGCGGATTTCCTCTTTCTGAGGATATACCTTATGGATAGGTTTGGAGACGGAATTAATAAGGGACACAGACTGCTGGAGTTTCACTGTCGCGATGAGTATCTCCCTTGCGGCCTGCTGGTCTCCACGGATTGTCTGCGTGCTGCCATCCTTTCCTGGGAACTTGACGCATTGGTGGTAAGAAGATGGGATGGCTTTCATTGCATGGAGCCAGGGAGTGCCGAGGATTGCATTGTACGGCGCTTTGGATTGTATGACAGAGAACTTCACTGTCCGAACGATGTCTCCAGCGTAGACGAGGAGGCGTATCGTACCGAGCATTTGTTCCGAAGCTCCGTTAAATCCGGTGAGGGTTCGAGAAGATGGTTTCATTTTTTTAGGTCGACGCCCATCTTATTCAGTGTATCGCGGAAGATGAGATCGACCGAGCTCCCGGTGTCGATCAAGACCTTCGTGACTTGGCACTATCCGATTCCGATATCCACGAGGAGCGGATCATTATGAGGCATGTGGATACCTTGTGTATCGGCGTTGGAGAATGTTATCTGATGGTTGTTGTCAACTGACGAGGGCCATCGTTTGGAGGTGACAGCTTGTCGCCTGTAATCTTTGACTGCTCTGACGGAATCGCCACAGAGAGGAGATCCGCTCATGATTACGCTAATCCGGGGAAAGCGACTTCGGCGTAGAGACTCGATCTGCTCTCTGAGATCGGTAGTTCTGGCGTCATCAGAGGTGATATTGGGATGGTGCTCCTTTGCTTTTTCCAGATGGCGACGAAAGTCCGAATGTTTGGAGCGGTTGAGCTTTATCCTGAGGTCGTCGGCCTTAGAGTTGAGGCTATCACGTAGGTCAGAGACTTGGAAGGGGTGATCTGGGTCAATCCTTCGAGACTTGGACGCGCTGTTTGTGGCGCCGAAATGCGGAGCTTCGGTCGGTGCAAGCATCGCTGCAGTTGCAGCTTTCCGGTTTAGCAAGGTCCAAAGGTCGGTCCCTTCCACGTCGGTAGCGTTTACTCCGGGAGGGGTTTGCTCAGTTTGATCGTCCTCCGAAGAGTCGCTCATTCTGGAGAGGATGACTTCTACTCGTCGACGGTTTCTCGGCTGATCTTCGTCGGCCGATGAGTCGTCCTTATCCTGAGCGTCGTCTTCTTCCGTATTGGCTTGCGGTTGTTTTCTTTGGATTTCTGAGCCTTCTTTTCTTTGTTTTTGCTCCAGCTTTTGTTGTTCTTGGGCTTTGGTTTGGGAGGTGGCTCAATCTCCAACTTGCCGCTGGCGACAGACGATAAGAACTGCTTGTAGAGGACGTTGCACTCGTTCGTATCGTGAGTGTCGACTTTATGATAAGCGCAGTATTTGCGTGAAGGAGGAGCGCCAGGACCCGAAGACTCGGAAGGTGTTTGGCTCTTCGGATCATTTTCGGAGGTTGGACGGTTGTAAATGTTCCAACCTTTTCCCGAACTACGGCAGTAGACGCGGGGTCTTCTTCCTCGGTGACGGCGTACGCGAAGTTACGTTTCGGATTGCCGAATGAATGCTGCCTCGGCTCCTGACGAGTTTCACGCGTCTTTCGCAGCGTTCTGTCGTCCGATGATTGCCTTCGTGTCCTCCTCCATGCGTATGAAGTTATGAGAAAGTGCTATGGCATCTGCGAGGGATCGCGTCGGGTGTCGGTAGAGATCGGCTCGAAACGTGGACTTGAGATGAAGGGTGTTCTTCAAGTATTCGACGGCGATCTGGTCTGGGATGTCTATTTTTGAGACGACAGCCTTGAATTTTTCCATAAAGTCGCGGAGGCTTTGTGATAGAACCAAAATCAAGCACCGTCCTTTTTGGTTCATGGACACGGCCCAACATGGGGATCATGTCGACCAGCTTGATCCAACCGAGATTTTTCCATCAGACCGCGACACTACTTTGGAGCTGAATGAGTTGAGTGAGATAAGTGACACTACTATGGAGCTGGATGAGCTAAGTGACACTGAAGAAGGAGCTGGTTTTGATGCACCCTTGGATAGCACACTGGGCAAAACAGACATGCATGGTTTGGTCATGGGAAGCAGTAATGATATATGCTCATTGTTTAACTCATATCTTCCAAACCACGAGGATTCTACGCATGAAATCACCTGGAGAATGTGCTCAACTCAATTACAGAACTCCTCGACGAAGAATCAGATCAAACGGAGTTCAGATGTGGAAGTTATGCAATTTACAAATCAGGTGATCTTCAGTTCTCGCGAATTCGGGCTGTGTGGATCGTCTGGCGTGCATCCCGATCATTCCCACCGTGGACCAGCACGACCAGAATGAACCTGGACAGTGTCTGAAGATTCACTTTGACCAGTCTGCCTCAATTTCACCAACCTTGACCAGTCTTCATCAAATTCCACAAATTTGACTCATTAATAATTATCTAGTCAAATGTTGTATTTTCTAGACATCTTTTTCAGCACTTTATTTATTTCTTTCTTTGACTACATCTACTATAAATATGTAGTACCTTTGATGAATAAAAATCAGATCAATTTGGTTGTTTATCTTTGTTCTTCTTTTCTCTGAGTGAGAGAGAGTTCTTTAGCTAGTTCATCGGTTTGAACCGGCTTGTTGATTTGGTGGTCAGCCAATCATCTTTGTGTGTTAATTGGTGGTTAGCCAACACATTCATCCGTTCTTTGGTGGTTAGCCTTAGACTGAGGGTATATCAAGAGTCATTCCGCACCTCTTGACGATCCATTCATTCCATTCCAGTTCCAGAAGTGCCTTCGCCTTCTCGGTTCATATCCAACATCCGGCCAAAGTCATCCTTCCCGATTTTGGGTCTATCATTTGGTATCAGAGCCACTTTGGCTGGTTTGTTTTCTATCTTCTTTTCACCTTCTCATCTCTTCATCATTTTCTTTTCTTATTTATTTTTGGATCCGGGCTGTTCCTTTACTCCCTTGTGATCGCCATTTTAAAAAAAAAAAGAAAAAGAAAAAAAAATCGAAAAAAAGAAAAAAAAAAAAAAAAAAAAGTAAAAAGTTTTTGGCTTGAATCACAACTGAAGAGAAATCCAGGGGGAGTGGTGGAAGAGAAAGCCTGCTGGCCGAGGAGAAATCCGGCCTTAGGACAGTTAAGGCGGATCCATACAAAAATCTCTTCATCTTTCTTTCTCTTTTCTTTTACCCATAAAAAGTTGTTTTGGTTTTGATTGCTGAATTTTGACTGCCTATCATCCTTTGAACCAGTGGAAAGAACTCTGAGTGATCACCTAAAAGTCGTGAGCTAAACACTTTGAGAGTGTGAGGATTTTTATGTTGCTAACGTTTGTTAAGTGTTTCCAGGATGTTTGGACTTCTCAAGAAATCAAAACCACAACAAGACGTCTACTTTCCTTTTAAAACTGTTTCTGAAAATGAGCAATTGATTTTTGAAAAGAAACAGTTTGCTTCTAATAGGTTTGATTTTGTGCAGAAACAAAGGAAGAGACAAAACAGGTCTGATGATGAGAAGTGGGTCAGAAGTGGTGATCGTCCATTCACCAAAACCAAGAGAAGCAGCCGTGATGTGTTTGATCAGAATGAGATTCAGACTTATGCCAGTTTGGAGAAGATGTTGCATAAGGCGATTCATGCTGTCCGGCAACTCAAAAGGAAGGAAAACACCAACACTTCTTCAGCACCAAAACAGCAATGTAAGTCTTCTTATCTTTCAAATTCTGATTTGAAAACTAATGATATTTCTTTTGATAAAAGCAAAGCTGTGAAATCAACAAGCAAGGCTCTTTCTACCAGGTGCTTCAAATGCCATAAAGTCGGCCATTATGCTAACAAGTGCCACAAACAGAAACCGTTGGTGACCTTGAAGAACGTTGAAACCGAGCCAGAAAAGGAAGTATCTTTGTCCATTCAAAAGTCGGACCACATTCATAATGAGCTTTGTGTTGATTATAATCCTTTTGCTTATAATCCTTTTCCTTTTAATGATTCAGATTTGAGGACAAATCTTTTTGAAGAGGGAGAGTATGATAGAACCAAAATCAAGCACCGTCCTTTTTGGTTCATGGACACGGCCCAACATGGGGATCATGTCGACCAGCTTGATCCAATCGAGATTTTTCCATCAGACCGCGACACTACTTTGGAGCTGAATGAGTTGAGTGAGATAAGTGACACTACTATGGAGCTGGATGAGCTAAGTGACACTGAAGAAGGAGCTGGTTTTGATGCACCCTTGGATAGCACACTGGGCAAAACAGACATGCATGGTTTGGTCATGGGAAGCAGTAATGATATATGCTCATTTTTTAACTCATATCTTCCAAACCACGAGGATTCTACGCATGAAATCACTTGGAGAATGTGCTCAACTCAATTACAGAACTCCTCGACGAAGAATCAGATCAAACGGAATTCAGATGTGGAAGTTATGCAATTTACAAATCAGGTGATCTTCAGTTCTCGCGAATTCGGGCTGTGTGGATCGTCCGGCGTGCATCCCGATCATTCCCACCGTGGACCAGCACGACCAGAATGAACCTGGACAGTGTCTGAAGATTCACTTTGACCAGTCTGCCTCAATTTCACCAACCTTGACCAGTCTTCATCAAATTCCACAAATTTGACTCATTAATAATTATCTAGTCAAATGTTGTATTTTCTAGACATCTTTTTCAGCACTTTATTTATTTCTTTCTTTGACTACATCTACTATAAATATGTAGTCCCTTTGATGAATAAAAATCAGATCAATTTGGTTGTTTATCTTTGTTCTTCTTTTCTCTGAGTGAGAGAGAGTTCTTTAGCTAGTTCATCGGTTTGAACCGGCTTGTTGATTTGGTGGTCAGCCAATCATCTTTGTGTGTTAATTGGTGGTTAGCCAACACATTCATCCGTTCTTTGGTGGTTAGCCTTAGACTGAGGGTATATCAAGAGTCATTCCGCACCTCTTGACGATCCATTCATTCCATTCCAGTTCCAGAAGTGCCTTCGCCTTCTCGGTTCATATCCAACATCCGGCCAAAGTCATCCTTCCCGATTTTGGGTCTATCACTTTGACCGTTGGCTTCGGTGAGGTTCCATAGATCGGAAGCAGTCGCTTCCTCGCGGGTGAACATGATATAGTTCTTTAAGAAGGCGGTGGAGAGATCGTGGAAGCTGTTGACAGAGTTTTCTTTGAGGCCAGTGAACCAAGCCAAGGCTGTTCCTTCTAGGGTTTCGACAAAGAGCTGGAAAAAGCCTGCGTCTTTCTCTTTGTCGGAGAGATTTGCACGGTGCATGGCGATGTTGAACGACATGACGTGGACCTTCGGGTCGGAGAGTCCGTCGAAGGTCGGCTAACGGAGTTTGTCCATCATCCGGAGCCTAACCCTAGTTATCTTCTCAGTAAAAGGGGTGCGGAGAGACTCGGCGAGGACGCGCTCGATCTACGGAGCGGATGTCGTCACGTGGTGGATCTGAGAGTTGATGTCGAGGATGGACTGCTTGAGCGCCGCGAGCTCGTTGATGGTTTGCGCGTCGGAAACGCCGGGGGTTTGTTCCGGGGCGCGGTCATTGGCGTCGGGAGCCTTGTCTTGAGTAGGTACGGCGCCGGCCGTCCTCTCGGTGGCGAAAAGGTGTCGCCGGTATGCTGCCGTCAAAGCGTCGGCGTTTGCAGCGAGGGGGGCGATAAGGGCAGTGAGAGCGGTGAGCTGGTCGGTTACTGCTTTCTGGGTGGCGTCCTGTTGAGCTAGACGGGCCATAATGGTATCGATGGAGGCTGGTGGCGGCGCCGGCAAGGGAGTCGCCGGTGTCGGAGTTGGAGTCAGCTCACGAGCGTCCTGCTCTTCGCCGGAAGTGGAACCGTCGTTAGTCGATCCCAACTGATGTTGACATTACTTCGCTTTACCCCACGGTTGGCGCCAACTGTTTGATCGGAAACAGTTCTATGCTAAAGTAGACAGATTTTGATTGTGTGTTTAGTCGAAGACGTTTTTATTCAGATGAGAAAGAGTTCAGTCGGTGTACAAAAGGTGAAACAAACAGTGGAAAGAGAGACCGGAGCTCGGAAGCTATCGGTCGGAAAAGTACAACGGCGAGAATACAAGATGAAAACCCTAATTCTAGCCGCCAGGTGAGTGTGTGTGATTTCGGATCTTCTCCTCGTTGTCCCTTTGTCCCCTTTTATAGCTGACGTCCCTTGATCTCGTGACCTAATCTTTGTGACCTAGGCCTCGTGGGCTTTCGCCTCTTGGGCCGAGTATTCATTCTCGTTTGGTGGGCCTCGGAGACCGCTTCCTCGGGAGCCGAGCCGTCGGCTAAAAGTACTCTTCAGCTGATCAAACGGGAGAAGGCCCTCCGAGCCGTTGAGCCGAGCCGAAGTGAAGTTGTGAATGGGCCGGGCCATCTATCTTTCGGGCCTTATGGGAGGATGTAAATCCTGTCCCTACAAATATGTAAGAAGCTTGATTGGGAACCCCTGATCAGTGGAGAATAACAAAGAAGTTGAATAAATCTCATAGGAGTTGTGAGTAAGAAGATATCCCACTTTCTATCTAGATGATTCCAGATTAGCCTGTTCGAACATATGCCATTATCTTCATGATTCTTATCAAACCAGGATGAACCACGATCTAAGAAGCTTTATTTGGAACCACTATTCAGTGGAGAATAACCAGGAAGTTAAATAAATCTCATATGAGTTGTGAGTAAGAAGATATCCCACTTTCTATCCAGATGATTCCAGATTAGCCTGTTCGGACATATGGCAATATCTTCATGATTCTTATCAAACCAGGATGAACCACGATCTAAGAAGCTTTATTTGGAACCAATAATCAGTGGAGAATAACCAGGAAGTTGAATAAATCTCATAAGTGTTGTGAGCAAGAAGATATCCCACCTTCTATCCAGATGATTCCAGATTAGCCTGTTCAGACATATGCCATTATCTTCATTATTCTTATCAAACCAGGATGAACCACGATATAAGAAGCTTTATTTGGAACCACTAATCAGTGGAGAATAACCAGGAAGTTGAATATATCTCATAGGAGTTGTGAGTAAGAAGATATCCTACTTTCTATCCAGATGATTCCAGATTAGCCTGTTTGGACATATGGCAATATCTTCATGATTCTTATCAAACCAGGATGAACCACGATATAAGAAGCTTTATTTGGAACCACTAATCAGTGGAGAATAACCAGGAAGTTGAATAAATCTCATAAGTGTTGTGAGCAAGAAGATATCTCACCTTCTATCCAGATGATTCCAGATTAGCCTGTTCGGACATATGCCATTATCTTCATGATTCTTATCAAACCAGGATGAACCATGATCTAAGAAGCTTTATTTGGAACCACTAATCAGTGGAGAATAACCAGGAAGTTGAATAAATCTCATAGGAGTTGTGAGTAAGAAGATATCCCACTTCCTATCCAGATGATTCCAGATTAGTCTGTTCGGACATATGACAATATCTTCATGATTCTTATCAAACCAGGATGAAACAATATGTAAGAAGCTTGATTGGGAACCACTAATCAGTGGAGAATAACCAGGAAGTTGAATAAATCTCATAGGAGTTGTGAGTAAAAAGATATCCCACTTTCTATCCAGATGATTCCAGATTAGCCTGTTCGGACATATGGCAATATCTTCATGATTCTTATCAAACCAGGATGAAACAATATGTAAAAAGCTTGATTGGGAACCACTAATCAGTGGATAATAACCAGGAAGTTGAATAAATCTCATAGGAGTTGTGAGTAAGAAGATATCCCACTTTCTATCAAGATGATTCCAGATTAGCTTGTTCGAACATATGCCATTATCTTCATGATTCTTATCAAACCAGGATGAACCACGATCTACGAAGCTTTATTTGGAAACACTATTCAGTGTAGAATAACCAGGAAGTTAAATAAATCTCATAGGAGTTGTGAGTAAGAAGATATCCCACTTTCTATCCAGATGATTCCAGATTAGCTTCTTCGGACATATGGCAATATCTTCATGATTCTTATCAAACCAGGATGAACCACGATCTAAGAAGCTTTATTTGGAACCACTAAACTGTGGATAATAACCAGGAAGTTGAATAAATCTTATAAGTGTTGTGAGCAAGAAGATATCCCACCTTCTATCCAGATGATTCCAGATTAGCCTGTTCGGACATATGCAATTATCTTAATGATTCTTATCATACCATGATGAACCACGATCTAAGAAGCTTTGTTTGGAACCACTAATCAGTGGAGAATAACCAGGAAGTTGAATAAATCTCATAGGAGTTGTGAGTAAGAAGATATCCCACTTTCTATCCAGATGATTCCAGATTAGCATGTTCGGACATATGGCAATATCTTCATGATTCTTATCAAACCAGGATTAACCACGATCTAAGAAGCTTTATTTGGAACCACTAATCAGTGGAGAATAACCAGGAAGTTGAATAAATCTCATAAGTGTTGTGAGCAAGAAGATATCCCACCTTTTATCCAGATGATTCCAGATAAGCATGTTGGGACATATGTCATTATCTTCATGATTCTTATCAAACCAGGATGAACGACGATCTAAGAAGCTTTATTTGGAACCACTACTCAGTGGAGAATAACCAGGAAGTTGAATAAATCTCATACGAGTTGGGAGTAAGAAGATATCCCACTTTCTATCCAGATGATTCCAGATTAACCTGTTCGGACAATATGGCAATATCTTCATGATTCTTATCAAACCAGGATGAACCACGATCTAAGAAGCTTTATTTGGAACCACTATTCAGTGGAGAATAACCAGGAAGTTAAATAAATCTCATATGAGTTGTGAGTAAGAAGATATCCCACTTTCTATCCAGATGATTCCAGATTAGCATGTTCGGACATATGGCAATATCTTCATGATTCTTATCAAACCAGGATGAACCACGATCTAAGAAGCTTTATTTGGAACCAATAATCAGTGGAGAATAACCAGGAAGTTGAATAAATCTCATAAGTGTTGTGAGCAAGAAGATATCCCACCTTCTATCCAGATGATTCCAGATTAGCCTGTTCAGACATATGCCATTATCTTCATTATTCTTATCAAACCAGGATGAACCACGATATAAGAAGCTTTATTTGGAACCACTAATCAGTGGAGAATAACCAGGAAGTTGAATAAATCTCATAGGAGTTGTGAGTAAGAAGATATCCTACTTTCTATCCAGATGATTCCAGATTAGCCTGTTTGGACATATGGCAATATCTTCATGATTCTTATCAAACCAGGATGAACCACGATATAAGAAGCTTTATTTGGAACCACTAATCAGTGGAGAATAACCAGGAAGTTGAATAAATCTCATAGGAGTTGTGAGTAAGAAGATATCCCACTTTCTATCAAGATGATTCCAGATTAGCCTGTTCGAACATATGCCATTATCTTCATGATTCTTATCAAACCAGGATGAACCACGATCTAAGAAGCTTTATTTGGAACCAATAATCAGTGGAGAATAACCAGGAAGTTGAATAAATCTCATAAGTGTTGTGAGCAAGAAGATATCCCACCTTCTATCCAGATGATTCCAGATTAGCCTGTTCAGACATATGCCATTATCTTCATGATTCTTATCAAACCAGGATGAACCAATATGTAAGAAGCTTGATTGGGAACCACTAATCAGTGGAGAATAACCAGGAAGTTGATTAAATCTCATAGGAGTTGGGAGTAAGAAGATATCCCACTTTCTATACAGATGATTCCAGATTAGCCTGTTCGGACATATGGCAATATCTTCATGATTCTTATCAAACCAGGATGAAACAATATGTAAAAAGCTTGATTGGGAACCACTAATCAGTGGATAATAACCAGGAAGTTGAATAAACTCATAGGAGTTGTGAGTAAAAAGATATCCCACTTTCTATCCAGATGATTCCAGATTAGCCTGTTCGGACATATGGCAATATCTTCATGATTCTTATCAAACCAGGATGAAACAATATGTAAAAAGCTTGATTGGGAACCACTAATCAGTGGATAATAACCAGGAAGTTGAATAAATCTCATAGGAGTTGTGAGTAAGAAGATATCCCACTTTCTATCAAGATGATTCCAGATTAGCTTGTTCGAACATATGCCATTATCTTCATGATTCTTATCAAACCAGGATGAACCACGATCTACGAAGCTTTATTTGGAAACACTATTCAGTGTAGAATAACCAGGAAGTTAAATAAATCTCATAGGAGTTGTGAGTAAGAAGATATCCCACTTTCTATCCAGATGATTCCAGATTAGCATGTTCGGACATATGGCAATATCTTCATGATTCTTATCAAACCAGGATTAACCACGATCTAAGAAGCTTTATTTGGAACCACTAATCAGTGGAGAATAACCAGGAAGTTGAATAAATCTCATAGGAGTTGTGAGTAAGAAGATATCCCACTTTCTATCCAGATGATTCCGGATTAGCCTGTTCGGACATATGCCATTATCTTCATGATTCTTATCAAACCAGGATGAACCAATATGTAAGAAGCTTGATTGGGAACCACTAATCAGTGGAGAATAACCAGGAAGTTGAAAAAATATCATAGGAGTTGTGAGGAAGAATATATCCCACTTTCTATCCAGGTGATTCATGATTAGCCTGTTCGGACATATGGCAATATCTTCATGAATTCTATCAAACCAGGATGAACCACAATTTAAAAAGCTTCATTTGGAACCCCTAATCAGTGAAGAATAACCAGGAAGTTGAATAAATATCATAAGTGTTGTGAGCAAGAAGATATCCCACCTTCTATCCAGATGATTCCAGATTAGCCTGTTCAGACATATGCCATTATCTTCATGATTCTTATCAAACCAGGATGAACCAATATGTAAGAAGCTTGATTGGGAACCACTAATCAGTGGAGAATAACCAGGAAGTTGATTAAATCTCATAGGAGTTGGGAGTAAGAAGATATCCCACTTTCTATACAGATGATTCCAGATTAGCCTGTTCGGACATATGGCAATATCTTCATGATTCTTATCAAACCAGGATGAAACAATATGTAAAAAGCTTGATTGGGAACCACTAATCAGTGGATAATAACCAGGAAGTTGAATAAACTCATAGGAGTTGTGAGTAAAAAGATATCCCACTTTCTATCCAGATGATTCCAGATTAGCCTGTTCGGACATATGGCAATATCTTCATGATTCTTATCAAACCAGGATGAAACAATATGTAAAAAGCTTGATTGGGAACCACTAATCAGTGGATAATAACCAGGAAGTTGAATAAATCTCATAGGAGTTGTGAGTAAGAAGATATCCCACTTTCTATCAAGATGATTCCAGATTAGCTTGTTCGAACATATGCCATTATCTTCATGATTCTTATCAAACCATGATGAACCACGATCTACGAAGCTTTATTTGGAAACACTATTCAGTTTAGAATAACCAGGAAGTTAAATAAATCTCATAGGAGTTGTGAGTAAGAAGATATCCCACTTTCTATCCAGATGATTCCAGATTAGCATGTTCGGACATATGGCAATATCTTCATGATTCTTATCAAACCAGGATTAACTACGATCTAAGAAGCTTTATTTGGAACCACTAATCAGTGGAGAATAACCAGGAAGTTGAATAAATCTCATAGGAGTTGTGAGTAAGAAGATATCCCACTTTCTATCCAGATGATTCCGGATTAGCCTGTTCGGACATATGCCATTATCTTCATGATTCTTATCAAACCAGGATGAACCAATATGTAAGAAGCTTGATTGGGAACCACTAATCAGTGGAGAATAACCAGGAAGTTGAAAAAATATCATAGGAGTTGTGAGGAAGAATATATCCCACTTTCTATCCAGGTGATTCATGATTAGCCTGTTCGGACATATGGCAATATCTTCATGAATTCTATCAAACCAGGATGAACCACAATTTAAAAAGCTTCATTTGGAACCCCTAATCAGTGAAGAATAACCAGGAAGTTGAATAAATATCATAAGGGTTGTGAGCAAGAAGATATCCCACCTTTTATCCAGATGATTCCAGATTATCCTGTTCGGACATATGCCATTATCTTCATGATTCTTATCAAGCCAGGATGAACCACGATCTAAGAAGCTGTATTTGGAACCACTAATCAGTGGAGAATAACCAGGAAGTTGAAGAAATCTCATAGGAGTTGTGAGTAAGAAGATATCCCACTTTCTATCCAGATGATTCCAGATTAGCCTGTTCGAACATATGCCATTATCTTCATGATTCTTATCAAACCAGGATGAACCACGATCTAAGAAGCTTTATTTGGAACCACTAATCAGTGGAGAATAACCAGGAAGTTGAATAAATCTCATAGGAGTTGTGAGTAAGAAGATATCCCACTTTCTATCCATATGATTACAGATTAGCCTGTTCGGACATATGGCAAGATCTTCATGATTCTTATCAAACCAGGATGAACCAATATGTAAGAAGCATGATTGGGAACCACTAATTAGTGGATAATTAATAACCAGGAAGTTGAATAAATATCATAAGAGTTGTGAGTAAGAAGATATCCCACTTCCTATCCAGATGATTCCAGATTAGTCTGTTCGGACATATGACAATATCTTCATGATTCTTATCAAACCAGGATGAAACAATATGTAAAAAGCTTGATTGGGAACCACTAATCAGTGGATAATAACCAGGAAGTTGAATAAATCTCATAGGAGTTGTGAGTAAGAAGATATCCCACTTTCTATCAAGATGATTCCAGATTAGCTTGTTCGAACATATGCCATTATCTTCATGATTCTTATCAAACCAGGATGAACCACGATCTACGAAGCTTTATTTGGAAACACTATTCAGTGTAGAATAACCAGGAAGTTAAATAAATCTCATAGGAGTTGTGAGTAAGAAGATATCCCACTTTCTATCCAGATGATTCCAGATTAGCATGTTCGGACATATGGCAATATCTTCATGATTCTTATCAAACCAGGATTAACCACGATCTAAGAAGCTTTATTTGGAACCACTAATCAGTGGAGAATAACCAGGAAGTTGAATAAATCTCATAGGAGTTGTGAGTAAGAAGATATCCCACTTTCTATCCAGATGATTCCAGATTAGCATGTTCGAACATATGCCATTATCTTCATGATTCTTATCAAACCAGGATGAACCACGATCTACGAAGCTTTATTTGGAAACACTATTCAGTGTAGAATAACCAGGAAGTTAAATAAATCTCATAGGAGTTGTGAGTAAGAAGATATCCCACTTTCTATCCAGATGATTCCAGATTAGCCTGTTCGGACATATGGCAAGATCTTCATGATTCTTATCAAACCAGGATGAACCAATATGTAAGAAGCATGATTGGGAACCACTAATTAGTGGATAATTAATAACCAGGAAGTTGAATAAATATCATAAGAGTTGTGAGTAAGAAGATATCCCACTTCCTATCCAGATGATTCCAGATTAGTCTGTTCGGACATATGACAATATCTTCATGATTCTTATCAAACCAGGATGAAACAATATGTAAAAAGCTTGATTGGGAACCACTAATCAGTGGATAATAACCAGGAAGTTGAATAAATCTCATAGGAGTTGTGAGTAAGAAGATATCCCACTTTCTATCAAGATGATTCCAGATTAGCTTGTTCGAACATATGCCATTATCTTCATGATTCTTATCAAACCAGGATGAACCACGATCTACGAAGCTTTATTTGGAAACACTATTCAGTTTAGAATAACCAGGAAGTTAAATAAATCTCATAGGAGTTGTGAGTAAGAAGATATCCCACTTTCTATCCAGATGATTCCAGATTAGCATGTTCGGACATATGGCAATATCTTCATGATTCTTATCAAACCAGGATTAACTACGATCTAAGAAGCTTTATTTGGAACCACTAATCAGTGGAGAATAACCAGGAAGTTGAATAAATCTCATAGGAGTTGTGAGTAAGAAGATATCCCACTTTCTATCCAGATGATTCCGGATTAGCCTGTTCGGACATATGCCATTATCTTCATGATTCTTATCAAACCAGGATGAACCAATATGTAAGAAGCTTGATTGGGAACCACTAATCAGTGGAGAATAACCAGGAAGTTGAAAAAATATCATAGGAGTTGTGAGGAAGAATATATCCCACTTTCTATCCAGGTGATTCATGATTAGCCTGTTCGGACATATGGCAATATCTTCATGAATTCTATCAAACCAGGATGAACCACAATTTAAAAAGCTTCATTTGGAACCCCTAATCAGTGAAGAATAACCAGGAAGTTGAATAAATATCATAAGGGTTGTGAGCAAGAAGATATCCCACCTTTTATCCAGATGATTCCAGATTATCCTGTTCGGACATATGCCATTATCTTCATGATTCTTATCAAGCCAGGATGAACCACGATCTAAGAAGCTGTATTTGGAACCACTAATCAGTGGAGAATAACCAGGAAGTTGAAGAAATCTCATAGGAGTTGTGAGTAAGAAGATATCCCACTTTCTATCCAGATGATTCCAGATTAGCCTGTTCGAACATATGCCATTATCTTCATGATTCTTATCAAACCAGGATGAACCACGATCTAAGAAGCTTTATTTGGAACCACTAATCAGTGGAGAATAACCAGGAAGTTGAATAAATCTCATAGGAGTTGTGAGTAAGAAGATATCCCACTTTCTATCCATATGATTACAGATTAGCCTGTTCGGACATATGGCAAGATCTTCATGATTCTTATCAAACCAGGATGAACCAATATGTAAGAAGCATGATTGGGAACCACTAATTAGTGGATAATTAATAACCAGGAAGTTGAATAAATATCATAAGAGTTGTGAGTAAGAAGATATCCCACTTCCTATCCAGATGATTCCAGATTAGTCTGTTCGGACATATGACAATATCTTCATGATTCTTATCAAACCAGGATGAAACAATATGTAAGAAGCTTGATTGGGAACCACTAATCAGTGGAGAATAACCAGGAAGTTGAATAAATCTCATAGGAGTTGTGAGTAAAAAGATATCCCACTTTCTATCCAGATGATTCCAGATTAGCCTGTTCGGACATATGGCAATATCTTCATGATTCTTATCAAACCAGGATGAAACAATATGTAAAAAGCTTGATTGGGAACCACTAATCAGTGGATAATAACCAGGAAGTTGAATAAATCTCATAGGAGTTGTGAGTAAGAAGATATCCCACTTTCTATCAAGATGATTCCAGATTAGCTTGTTCGAACATATGCCATTATCTTCATGATTCTTATCAAACCAGGATGAACCACGATCTACGAAGCTTTATTTGGAAACAGTATTCAGTGTAGAATAACCAGGAAGTTAAATAAATCTCATAGGAGTTGTGAGTAAGAAGATATCCCACTTTCTATCCATATGATTACAGATTAGTCTGTTCGGACATATGGCAAGATCTTCATGATTCTTATCAAACCAGGATGAACCAATATGTAAGAAGCATGATTGGGAACCACTAATTAGTGGATAATTAATAACCAGGAAGTTGAATAAATATCATAAGAGTTGTGAGTAAGAAGATATCCCACTTCCTATCCAGATGATTCCAGATTAGTCTGTTCGGACATATGACAATATCTTCATGATTCTTATCAAACCAGGATGAAACAATATGTAAGAAGCTTGATTGGGAACCACTAATCAGTGGAGAATAACCAGGAAGTTGAATAAATCTCATAGGAGTTGTGAGTAAAAAGATATCCCACTTTCTATCCAGATGATTCCAGATTAGCCTGTTCGGACATATGGCAATATCTTCATGATTCTTATCAAACCAGGATGAAACAATATGTAAAAAGCTTGATTGGGAACCACTAATCAGTGGATAATAACCAGGAAGTTGAATAAATCTCATAGGAGTTGTGAGTAAGAAGATATCCCACTTTCTATCAAGATGATTCCAGATTAGCTTGTTCGAACATATGCCATTATCTTCATGATTCTTATCAAACCAGGATGAACCACGATCTACGAAGCTTTATTTGGAAACACTATTCAGTGTAGAATAACCAGGAAGTTAAATAAATCTCATAGGAGTTGTGAGTAAGAAGATATCCCACTTTCTATCCAGATGATTCCAGATTAGCTTCTTCGGACATATGGCAATATCTTCATGATTCTTATCAAACCAGGATGAACCACGATCTAAGAAGCTTTATTTGGAACCACTAAACTGTGGATAATAACCAGGAAGTTGAATAAATCTTATAAGTGTTGTGAGCAAGAAGATATCCCACCTTCTATCCAGATGATTCCAGATTAGCCTGTTCGGACATATGCAATTATCTTCATGATTCTTATCATACCATGATGAACCACGATCTAAGAAGCTTTGTTTGGAACCACTAATCAGTGGAGAATAACCAGGAAGTTGAATAAATCTCATAGGAGTTGTGAGTAAGAAGATATCCCACTTTCTATCCAGATGATTCCAGATTAGCATGTTCGGACATATGGCAATATCTTCATGATTCTTATCAAACCAGGATTAACCACGATCTAAGAAGCTTTATTTGGAACCACTAATCAGTGGAGAATAACCAGGAAGTTGAATAAATCTCATAAGTGTTGTGAGCAAGAAGATATCCCACCTTTTATCCAGATGATTCCAGATAAGCATGTTGGGACATATGTCATTATCTTCATGATTCTTATCAAACCAGGATGAACGACGATCTAAGAAGCTTTATTTGGAACCACTACTCAGTGGAGAATAACCAGGAAGTTGAATAAATCTCATACGAGTTGGGAGTAAGAAGATATCCCACTTTCTATCCAGATGATTCCAGATTAACCTGTTCGGACAATATGGCAATATCTTCATGATTCTTATCAAACCAGGATGAACCACAATGTAAGAAGCTTGATTGGGAACCACTAATCAGTGGATAATATCCAGGAAGTTGAAAAAATCTCATAAGAGTTGCGAGGAAGAATATATCACACTTTCTATTCAGGTGATTCCAGATTAGCCTATTCGGACATATGGCAATATCTTCATGATTCTTATCAAACCAAGATGAAACAATATGTAAAACGCTTGATTGGGAACCACTAATCAGTGGAGAATAACCAGGAAGTTGAATAAATCTCATAGGAGTTGTGAGTAAGAAGATATCCCACTTTCTATCCAGATGATTCCAGATTAGCCTGTTCGAACATATGCCATTATCTTCATGATTCTTATCAAACCAGGACGAACCACGATCTAAGAAACTTTATTTGGAAACACTATTCAATGGAGAATAACCAGGAATTTAAATAAATCTCATAGGAGTTGTGAGTAAGAAGATATCCCACTTTCTATCCAAATGATTTCAGATTAGCTTGTTCGGACATATGGCAATATCTTCATGATTCTTATCAAACCAGGATGAACCACGATCTAAGAAGCTTTATTTGGAACCACTAATCAGTGGAGAATAACCAGGAAGTTGAATAAATCTCATAAGTGTTGTGAGCAAGAAGATATCCCACCTTCTATCCAGATGATTCCAGATTAGCCTATTCGGACATATGCCATTATCTTCATGATTATTATCAAACCATGATGAACCACGATCTAAGAAGCTTTATTTGGAACCACTAATCAGTGGAGAATAACCAGGAAGTTGAATAAATCTCATAGGAGTTGTGAGTAAGAAGATATCCCACTTTCTATCCAGATGATTCCAGATTAGCCTGTTCGGACATATGGCAATATCTTCATGATTCTTATCAAACCAGGATGAAACAATATGTAAGAAGCTTGATTGGGAACCACTAATCAGTGGATAATAACCAGGAAGTTGAATAAATCTCATAGGAGTTGGGAGTAAGAAGATATCCCACTTTCTATCCAGATGATTCCAGATTAGCATGTTCGAACATATGCCATTATCTTCATGATTCTTAGCAAACCAGGATGAATCATGATCTAAGAAGCTTTATTTGGAACCACTAATCAGTGGAGAATAACCAGGAAGTTGAATAAATCTCATAGGAGTTGTGAGTAAGAAGATATCCCACTTTCTATCCAGATGATTCCGGATTAGCCTGTTCGGACATATGCCATTATCTTCATGATTCCTATCAAACCAGGATGAACCAATATGTAAGAAGCTTGATTGGGAACCACTAATCAGTGGAGAATAACCAGGAAGTTGATTAAATCTCATAGGAGTTGGGAGTAAGAAGATATCCCACTTTCTATACAGATGATTCCAGATTAGCCTGTTCGGACATATGGCAATATCTTCATGATTCTTATCAAACCAGGATGAAACAATATGTAAAAAGCTTGATTGGGAACCACTAATCAGTGGAGAATATCCAGGAAGTTGAAAAAATATCATAGGAGTTGTGAGGAAGAATATATCCCACTTTCTATCCAGGTGATTCATGATTAGCCTGTTCGGACATATGGCAATATCTTCATGAATTCTATTAAACCAGGATGAACCACGATTTAAAAAGCTTCATTTGGAACCCCTAATCAGTGAAGAATAACCAGGAAGTTGAATAAATATCATAAAGGTTGTGAGCAAGAAGATATCCCACCTTTTATCCAGATGATTCCAGATTATCATGTTCGGACATATGCCATTATCTTCATGATTCTTATCAAGCCAGGATGAACCACGATCTAAGAAGCTGTATTTGGAACCACTAATCAGTGGAGAATAACCAGGAAGTTGAAGAAATCTCATAGGAGTTGTGAGTAAGAAGATATCCCACTTTCTATCCAGATGATTCCAGATTAGCCTGTTCGAACATATGCCATTATCTTCATGATTCTTATCAAACCAGGATGAACCACGATCTAAGAAGCTTTATTTGGAACCACTAATCAGTGGAGAATAACCAGGAAGTTGAATAAATCTCATAGGAGTTGTGAGTAAGAAGATATCCCACTTTCTATCCATATGATTACAGATTAGCCTGTTCGGACATATGGCAAGATCTTCATGATTCTTATCAAACCAGGATGAACCAATATGTAAGAAGCATGACTGGGAACCACTAATTAGTGGATAATTAATAACCAGGAAGTTGAATAAATATCATAAGAGTTGTGAGTAAGAAGATATCCCACTTCCTATCCAGATGATTCCAGATTAGTCTGTTCGGACATATGACAATATCTTCATGATTCTTATCAAACCAGGATGAAACACTATGTAAGAAGCTTGATTGGGAACCACTAATAATTGGAGAATAACCAGGAAGTTGAATAAATCTCATAGGAGTTGTGAGTAAAAAGATATCCCACTTTCTATCCAGATGATTCCAGATTAGCCTGTTCGGACATATGGCAATATCTTCATGATTCTTATCAAAACAGGATGAAACAATATGTAAAAAGCTTGATTGGGAACCACTAATCAGTGGATAATAACCAGGAAGTTGAATAAATCTCATAGGAGTTGTGAGTAAGAAGATATCCCACTTTCTATCAAGATGATTCCAGATTAGCTTGTTCGAACATATGCCATTATCTTCATGATTCTTATCAAACCAGGATGAACCACGATCTACGAAGCTTTATTTGGAAACACTATTCAGTGTAGAATAACCAGGAAGTTAAATAAATCTCATAGGAGTTGTGAGTAAGAAGATATCCCACTTTCTATCCAGATGATTCCAGATTAGCTTCTTCGGACATATGGCAATATCTTCATGATTCTTATCAAACCACGATGAACCACGATCTAAGAAGCTTTATTTGGAACCACTAAACTGTGGATAATAACCAGGAAGTTGAATAAATCTTATAAGTGTTGTGAGCAAGAAGATATCCCACCTTCTATCCAGATGATTCCAGATTAGCCTGTTCGGACATATGCAATTATCTTCATGATTCTTATCATACCATGATGAACCACGATCTAAGAAGCTTTGTTTGGAACCACTAATCAGTGGAGAATAACCAGGAAGTTGAATAAATCTCATAGGAGTTGTGAGTAAGAAGATATCCCACTTTCTATCCAGATGATTCCAGATTAGCATGTTCGGACATATGGCAATATCTTCATGATTCTTATCAAACCAGGATTAACCACGATCTAAGAAGCTTTATTTGGAACCACTAATCAGTGGAGAATAACCAGGAAGTTGAATAAATCTCATAAGTGTTGTGAGCAAGAAGATATCCCACCTTTTATCCAGATGATTCCAGATAAGCATGTTGGGACATATGTCATTATCTTCATGATTCTTATCAAACCAAGATGAAACAATATGTAAAACGCTTGATTGGGAACCACTAATCAGTGGAGAATAACCAGGAAGTTGAATAAATCTCATAGGAGTTGTGAGTAAGAAGATATCCCACTTTCTATCCAGATGATTCCAGATTAGCCTGTTCAAACATATGCCATTATCTTCATGATTCTTATCAAACCAGGACGAACCACGATCTAAGAAACTTTATTTGGAAACACTATTCAATGGAGAATAACCAGGAATTTAAATAAATCTCATAGGAGTTGTGAGTAAGAAGATATCCCACTTTCTATCCAAATGATTTCAGATTAGCTTGTTCGGACATATGGCAATATCTTCATGATTCTTATCAAACCAGGATGAACCACTATCTAAGAAGCTTTATTTGGAACCACTAATCAGTGGAGAATAACCAGGAAGTTGAATAAATCTCATAAGTATTGTGAGCAAGAAGATATCCCACCTTCTATCCAGATGATTCCAGATTAGCCTATTCGGACATATGCCATTATCTTCATGATTATTATCAAACCATGATGAACCACGATCTAAGAAGCTTTATTTGGAACCACTAATCAGTGGAGAATAATCAGGAAGTTGAATAAATCTCATAGGAGTTGTGAGTAAGAAGATATCCCACTTTCTATCCAGATGATTCCAGATTAGCCTGTTCGGACATATGGCAATATCTTCATGATTCTTATCAAACCAGGATGAAACAATATGTAAGAAGCTTGATTGGGAACCACTAATCAGTGGAGAATAACCAGGAAGTTGAATAAATCTCATAGGAGTTGTGAGTAAGAAGATATCCCACTTTCTATCCAGATGATTCAAGATTAGCATGTTCGAACATATGCCATTATCTTCATGATTCTTAGCAAACCAGGATGAACCACGATAGGCCTAAACCACGATCTAAGAAGCTTTATTTGGAACCACTATTCAGTGGAGAATAACCAGGAAGTTAAATAAATCTCATAGGAGTTGTGAGTAAGAAGATATCCCACTTTCTATCCAGATGATTCCAGATTAGCCTGTTCGGACATATGACAATATCTTCATGATTCTTATCAATCCAGGATGAACCACGATCTAAGAAGCTTTATTTGGAACCACTAATCAGTGGAGAATAACCAGGAAGTTGAATAAATCTCATAGGAGTTGTGAGTAAGAAGATATCCCACTTTCTATCCAGATGATTCCAGGTTAGCCTGTTCGGACATATGGCAATATCTTCATGATTCTTATCAAACCAGGATGAAACAATATGTAAGAAGCTTAATTGGGAACCACTAATCAATGGAGAATAACCAGGAAGTTGAATAAATCTCATAGGAGTTGTGAGTAAGAAGATATCCCACTTTCTATCCAGATGATTCCAGATTAGCATGTTCGAACATATGCCATTATCTTCATGATTCTTAGCAAACCAGGATGAACCACGATAGGCCTAAACCACGATCTAAGAAGCTTTATTTGGAACCACTATTCAGTGGATAATAACCAGGAAGTTAAATAAATCTCATAGGAGTTGTGAGTAAGAAGATATCCCACTTTCTATCCAGATGATTCCAGATTAGCTTGTTCGGACATATGACAATATCTTCATGATTCTTATCAATCCAGGATGAACCACGATCTAAGAAGCTTTATTTGGAACCACTAATCAGTGGAGAATAACCAGGAAGTTGAATAAATCTCATAGGAGTTGTGAGTAAGAAGATATCCCACTTTCTATCCAGATGATTCCAGATTAGCCTGTTCGGACATATGGCAATATCTTCATGATTCATATCAAACCAGGATGAAACAATATGTAAGAAGCTTGATTGGGAACCACTAATCAGTGGAGAATAACCAGGAAGTTGAGTAAATCTCATAGGAGTTGTGAGTAAGAAGATATCCCACTTTCTATCCAGATGATTCCAGATTAGCATGTTCGAACATATGCCATTATCTTCATGATTCTTAGCAAACCAGGATGAACCACGATAGGCCTAAACCACGATCTAAGAAGCTTTATTTGGAACCACTATTTAGTGGAGAATAACCAGGAAGTTAAATAAATCTCATAGGAGTTGTGAGTAAGAAGATATCCCACTTTCTATCCAGATGATTCCAGATTAGCCTGTTCGGACATATGACAATATCTTCATGATTCTTATCAATCCAGGATGAACCACGATCTAAGAAGCTTTATTTGGAACCACTAATCAGTGGAGAATAACCAGGAAGTTGAATAAATCTCATAGGAGTTGTGAGTAAGAAGATATCCCACTTTCTATCCAGATGATTCCAGATTAGCCTGTTCGGACATATGACAATATCTTCATGACTCTTATCAAACCAGGATGAACCACGATCTAAGAAGCTTTATTTGGAACCAATAATCTGTGGAAAATAACTAGGAAGTTGAATAAATCTCATAAGTGTTGTGAGCAAGAAGATATCCCACCTTCTATCCAGATGATTCCAGATAAGCATGTTCGGACATATGCCATTATCTTCATGATTCTTATCAAACCAGGATGAACCACGATCTAAGAAGCTTTATTTGGAACCATTAATCAGTGGATAAAAACCAGGAAGTTGAATAAATCTCATAAGTGTTGTGAGCAAGAAGATATCCCACCTTCTATCCAGATGATTCCAGATTAGCATGTTCGGACATATGCCATTATCTTCACGATTCTTATTAAACCATGATGAACCACGATCTAAGAAGCTTTCTTTGGAACCACTAATAAGTGGAGAATAACCAGGAAGTCGAATAAATCTTATAGGAGTTGTGAGTAAGAAGATATCGCACTTTCTATCCAGATGATTCCAGATTAGCCTGTTCGGACATATGGCAATATCTTCATGATTCTTATCAAACCAGGAAGAACCACGATCTAAGAAGCTTTATTTGGAACCACTAATCAGTGGAGAATAACCAGGAAGTTGAATAAATCTCAAAGTGTTCTGAGCAAGAAGATATCCCACCTTCTATCCAGATGATTCCAGATAAGCATGTTAGGACATATGTCATTATCTTCATGATTCTTATCAAACCAGGACGAACCACGATCTAAGAAACTTTATTTGGAAACACTATTCAATGGAGAATAACCAGGAAGTTAAATAAATCTCATAGGAGTTGTGAGTAAGAAGATATCCCACTTTCTATCCAAATGATTCCAGATTAGCTTGTTCGGATATATGGCAATATCTTCATGATTCTTATCAAACCAGGATGAACCAAGATCTAAGAAGCTTTATTTGGAACCACTAATCAGTGGATATTAACCAGGAAGTTGAATAAATCTCATAAGTGTTGTGAGCAAGCAGATATCCCACCTTCTATCCAGATGATTCTAGATTAGCCTATTCGGACATATGCCATTATCTTCATGATTATTATCAAACCATGATGAACCACGATCTAAGAAGCTTTATTTGGAACCAATAATCAGTGGAGAATAACCAGGAAGTTGAATAAATCTCATAGGAGTTGTGAGTAAGAAGATATTCCACTTTCTATCCAGATGATTCCAGATTAGCCTGTTCGAACATATGCCATTATCTTCATGATTCTTATCAAACCAGGACGAACCACGATCTAAGAAACTTTATTTGGAAACACTATTCAATGGAGAATAACCAGTAAGTTAAATAAATCTCATCGGAGTTGTGAGTAAGAAGATATCCCACTTTCTATTCAAATGATTCCAGATTAGCTTGTTCGGACATATGGCAATATCTTCATGATTCTTATCAAACCAGGATGAACCACGATCTAAGAAGCTTTATTTGGAACCACTAATCAGTGGATATTAACCAGGAAGTTGAATAAATCTCATAAGTGTTGTGAGCAAGAAGATATCCCACCTTCTATCCAAATGATTCCAGATTAGCCTATTCGAACATATGCCATTATCTTCGTGATTATTATCAAACCATGATGAACCACGATCTAAGAAGCTTTATTTGGAACCACTAATCAGTGGAGAATAACCAGGAAGTTGAATAAATCTCATAGGAGTTGTGAGTAAGAAGATATCCTACTTTCTATCCAGATGATTCCAGATTAGCCTGTTCGGACATATGGCAATATCTTCATGATTCTTATCAAACCAGGATGAAACAATACGTAAGAAGCTTAATTGGGAACCACTAATCAGTGGAGAATAACCAGGAAGTTGAATAAATCTCATAGGAGTTGTGAGTAAGAAGATATCCCCTTTTCTATCCAGATGATTCCAGATTAGCATGTTCGAACATATGCCATTATCTTCATGATTCTTAGCAAACCAGGATGAACCACGATAGGCCTAAACCACGATCTAAGAAGCTTTATTTGGAACCACTATTCAGTGGAGAATAACCAGGAAGTTAAATAAATCTCATAGGAGTTGTGAGTAAGAAGATATCCCACTGTCTATCCAGATGATTCCAGATTAGCATGTTCGGACATATGACAATATCTTCATGATTCTTATCAATCCAGGATGAACCACGATCTAAGAAGCTTTATTTGGAACCACTAATCAGTGGAGAATAACCAGGAAGTTGAATAAATCTCATAGGAGTTGTGAGTAAGAAGATATCCCACTTTCTATCCAGATGATTCCAGATTAGCCTGTTCGGACATATGACAATATCTTCATGACTCTTATCAAACCAGGATGAACCACGATCTAAGAAGCTTTATTTGGAACCAATAATATGTGGAAAATAACTAGGAAGTTGAATAAATCTCATAAGTGTTGTGAGCAAGAAGATATCCCACCTTCTATCCAGATGATTCCAGATAAGCATGTTCGGACATATGCCATTATCTTCATGATTCTTATCAAACCAGGATGAACCACGATCTAAGAAGCTTTATTTGGAACCACTAATCAGTGGATAAAAACCAGGAAGTTGAATAAATCTCATAAGTGTTGTGAGCAAGAAGATATCCCACCTTCTATCCAGATGATTCCAGATTAGCCTGTTCGGACATATGCCATTATCTTCATGATTCTTATCAAACCATGATGAACCACGATCTAAGAAGCTTTCTTTGGAACCACTAATCAGTGGAGAATAACCAGGAAGTCGAATAAATCTTATAGGAGTTGTGAGTAAGAAGATATCGCACTTTCTATCCAGATGATTCCAGATTAGCCTGTTCGGACATATGGCAATATCTTCATGATTCTTATCAAACCAGGAAGAACCACGATCTAAAAAGCTTTATTTGGAACCACTAATCAGTGGAGAATATCCAGGAAGTTGAATAAATCTCAAAGTGTTCTGAGCAAGAAGATATCCCACCTTCTATCCAGATGATTCCAGATAAGCATGTTAGGACATATGTCATTATCTTCATGATTCTTATCAAACCAGGAGGAACCACGATCTAAGAAGCTTTATTTGGAACCACTAATCAGTGGAGAATAACCAGAAAGTTGGATAAATCTCATAGGAGTTGTGCGTAAGAAGATATCCCACTTTCTATCCAGATGATTCCGGATTAGCCTGTTCGGACATATGCCATTATCTTCATGATTCTTATCAAACAAGGATGAACCAATATGTAAGAAGCTTGATTGGGAACCACTAATCAGTGGAGAATAACCAGGAAGTTGAATAAATCTCATAGGAGTTGGGAGTAAGAAGATATCCCACTTTCTATCCAGATGATTCCAGATTAGCCTGTTCGGACATATGGCAATATCTTCATGATTCTTATCAAACCAGGATGAACCACGTTGAAAGAAGCTTGATTGGGAACCACTAATCAGTGGAGAATATCCAGGAAGTTGAAAAAATCTCATAGGAGTTGTGAGGAAGAATATATCCCACTTTCTATCCAGGTGATTCCAGATTAGCCTGTTCGGACATATGGCAATATCTTCATGATTCTTATAAAACCAGGATGAACCACGATCTAAGAGGTTTTATTTGGAACCACTAATCAGTGGAGAATAACCAGGAAGTTGAATAAATATCATAAGTGTTGTGAGCAAGAAGATATCCCACCTTCTATCCAGATGATTACAGATTAGCCTGTTTGGACATATGACATTATCTTCATGATTCTTATCAAACCAGGATGAACCACGATCTAAGAAGCTTTATTTGGAACCACTAATCAGTGTAGAATAACCAGGAAGTTGAATAAATCTCATAAGTGTTGTGAGTAAGAAGATATCCCACCTTCTATCCAGATGATTCCAGATTAGCCTGTTCGGACATATGGCAATATCTTCATGATTCTTATCAAACCAGGATGAACCACGATCTAAGAAGCTTTATTTGGAACCACTAATCAGTGTAGAATAACCAGGAAGTTGAATAAATCTCATAAGTGTTGTGAGTAAGAAGATATCCCACCTTCTATCCAGATGATTCCAGATTAGCCTGTTCGGACATATGGCAATATCTTCATGATTCTTATAAAACCAGGATGAAACAATATGTAAGAAGCTTGATTGGGAACCACTAATCAGTGGAGAATAACCAGGAAGTTGAATAAATCTCATAGGAGTTGGAAGTAAGAAGATATCCCACTTTCTATCCAGATGATTCTAGATTAACCTGTTCGGACATATGGCAATATCTACATGATTCTTATCAAACCAGGATGAACCACGATCTAAGAAGCTTTATTTGGAACCACTAATCAGTGGAGAATAACCAGGAAGTTGAAGAAATCTCATAGGAGTTGTGAGTAAGAAGATATCCCACTTTCTACCCAGATGATTCCAGATTAGCCTGTTCAGACATATGGCAATATCTTCATGATTCTTATAAAACCAGGATGAAACAATATGTAAGAAGCTTGATTGGGAACCACTAATCAGTGGAGAATAACCAGGAAGTTGAATAAATCTCATAGGAGTTGGGAGTAAGAAGATATCCCACTTTCTATCCAGATGATTCTAGATTAACCTGTTCGGAAATATGGCAATATCTTCATAATTCTTATCAAACCAGGATGAACCACGATGTAAGAAGCTTGATTGGGATCAACTAATCAGTGGAGAATATCCAGGAAGTTGAAAAAATCTCATAGGAGTTGTAAGGAAGAATATATCCCACTCTCTATTAAGGTGATTCCAGATTAGCCTGTTTGGACATATGCCATTATCTTCATGATTCTTATCAAACCAGGATGAACCACGATCTAAGAATCTTTATTAGGAACCACTAATCAGTGGAGAATAACCAGGAAGTTGAATAAATCTCATAGGAGTTGGGAGTAAGAAGATATCCCACTTTCTATCCAGATGATTCCAAATTAGCCTGTTCGGACATATGGCAATATCTTTATGATTCTTATCAAACAAGGATGAACCACAATCTAAGAAGCTTTATTCGGAACCACTAATCATTGGAGAATAACCAGGAAGTTGAATAAATCTCATAAGTGTTGTTAGCAAGAAGATATCCCACCTTCTATCTAAATGATTCCAGATTAGCCTGTTCGGACATATGCCATTTTCTTCATGATTCTTATCAAACCAGGATGAACCACGATCTAAGAAGCTTTATTTGGAACCACTAATCAGTGGAGAATAACCAGGAAGTTGAATAAATCTCATAGGAGTTGTGAGTAAGAAGATATCCCACTTTCTATCCAGATGATTCCAGATTAGCCTGTTTGGACATATGGCAATATCTTCATGATTCTTATCAAACCAGGATGAACCCCGATCTAAGAAGCTTTATTTGGAACCACTAATCAGTGGAGAATAACCAGGAAGTTGAATAAATCTCATAAGTGTTGTGAGCAAGAAGATATCTCACCTTCTATCCAGGTGATTCCAGATTAGCCTGTTCGGACATATGCCATTATCTTCATGATTCTTATCAAACCAGGATGAACCACGATCTAAGAAGCTTTATTTGGAACAACTAATCAGTGGAGAATAACCAGGAATTTGAATAAATCTCATAGGAGTTGTGAGTAAGAAGATATCCCACTTTCTATCCAGATGATTCCGGATTAGCCTGTTCGGACATATGCCATTATCTTCATGATTCTTATCAAACCAGGATGAACCAATATGTAAGAAGCTTGATTGGGAACCACTAATCAGTGGAGAATAACCAGGAAGTTGAATAAATCTCATAGGAGTTGGGAGTAAGAAGATATCCCACTTTCTATCCAGATGATTCCAGATTAGCATGTTCGGACATATGGCAATATCTTCATGATTCTTATCAAACCAGGATGAACCACGATGTAAGAAGCTTGATTGGGAACCAATAATCAGTGGAGAATATCCAGGAAGTTGAAAAAATATCATAGGAGTTGTGAGGAAGAATATATTACACTTTCTATCCAGGTGATTCATGATTAGCCTGTTCGGACATATGGCAATATCTTCATGATTCCTATCAAACCAGGATGAACCACGATCTAAAAAGCTTCATTTGGAACCACTAATCAGTGGAGAATAACCAGGAAGTTGAATAAATCTCATAGGAGTTAGGAGTAAGAAGATAATTCACTTTCTATCCAAATGATTCCAGATTAGCCTGTTTGGACATATGCCATTATCTTCATGATTCTTATCAAACCAGGATGAACCACGATCTAAGAAGGTTTATTTGGAACCACTAATAAGTGGAGAATAACCAGAAAGTTGAATAAATATCATAGGAGTTGTGAGTAAGAAGATATCCCACTTTTTATCCAGATGATTCCGGATTAGCCTGTTCGGACATATGCCATTATCTTCATGATTCTTATCAAACAAGGATGAACCAATATGTAAGAAGCTTGATTGGGAACCACTAATCAGTGGAGAATAACCAGGAAGTTGAATAAATCTCATAGGAGTTGGGAGTAAGAAGATATCCCACTTTCTATCCAGATGATTCCAAATTAACCTATTCGGACATATGGCAATATCTTCATGATTCTTATCAAACCAGGATGAACCACGATGTAAGAAGCTTGATTGGGAACCAGTAATCAATGGAGAATATCCAAGAAGTTGAAAAAATCTCATAGGAGTTGTGAGGAAGAATATATCCCACTTTCTATTCAGGTGATTCCAGATTAGCCTGTTCGGACATATGGCAATATCTTCATGATTCTTATCAAACCAGGATGAACCACGATCTAAGAAGTTTTATTTGGAACCACTAATCAGTGGAGAATAACAAGGAAGTTGAATAAATATCATAAGTGTTGTGAGCAAGAAGATATCCCACCTTCTATCCAGATGATTCCAGATTAGCCTTTTCAGACATATGCCATTATCTTCATGATTCTTATCAAACCAGGATGAACCACGATCTAAGAAGCTTTATTTGGAACCACTAATCAGTGGAGAATAACCAGGAAGTTGAAGAATTCTCATAGGAGTTGTGAGTAAGAAGATATCCCACTTTCTACCCAGATGATTCCAGATTAGCCTGTTCGGACATATGACAATATCTTCATGATTCTTATCAAACCAGGATGAAACAATATGTAAGAAGCTTGATTGGGAACAACTAATCAGTGGAGAATAACCAGGAAGTTGAATAAATATCATAGGAGTTGGGAGTAAGAAGATATCCCACTTTCTATCCAGATGATTCCAGATTAACCTGTTCGGACATATGACAATATCTTCATGATTCTTACCAACCAGGATGAACCACGATGTAAGAAGCTTGATTGGGATCAACTAATCAGTGGAGAATATCCAGGAAGTTGAAAAAATTTCATAGGAGTTGTGAGGAAGAATATATCCCACTTTCTATTCAGGTGATTCCAGATTAGCCTGTTCGGACATATGGCATTATCTTCATGATTCTTATCAAACCAGGATGAACCACAATCTAAGAATCTTTATTGGGAACCACTTATCAGTGGAGAATAACCAGGAAGTTGAATAAATCTCATAGGAGTTGGGAGTAAGAAGATATCCCACTTTCTATCCAGATGATTCCAAATTAGCATGTTCGGACATATGGCAATATCTTCATGATTCTTATCAAACAAGGATGAACCACCATCTAAGAAGCTTTATTCAGAACCACTAATCAGTGGAGAATAACCAGGAAGTTGAATAAATCTCATAAGTGTTGTTAGCAAGAAGATATCCCACCTTCTATCTAAATGATTCCAGATTAGCCTGTTCGGACATATGCCATTATCTTCATGATTCTTATCAAACCATGATGAACCACGATCTAAGAAGCTTTATTTGGAACCAATAATTAGTGGAGAATAACCAGGAAGTTGAATAAATCTCATAGGAGTTGTGAGTAAGAAGATATCCCACTTTCTATCCAGATGATTCCAGATTAGCCTGTTTGGACATATGGCAATATCTTCATGATTCTTATCAAACCAGGATGAACCACGATCTAAGAAGCTTCATTTGGAACCACTAATCAGTGGAGAATAACCAGGAAGTTGAATAAATCTCATAAGTGTTGTGAGCATGAAGATATCTCACCTTCTATCCAGATGATTCCAGATTAGCCTGTTCGGACATATGCCATTATCTTCATGATTCTTTTCAAACCAGGATGAACCACGATCTAAGAAGCTTTATTTGGAACCACTAATCAGTGGAGAATAACCAGGAAGTTGAATAAATCTCATAGGAGTTGTGAGTAAGAAGATATCCCACTTTCTATCCAGATGATTCCGGATTAGCATGTTCGGACATATGCCATTATCTTCATGATTCTTATCAAACCAGGATGAAACAATATGTAAGAAGCTTGATTGGGAACCACTAATCAGTGGAGAATAACCAGGAAGTTGAATAAATAACATAGGAGTTGGGAGTAAGAAGATATCCCACTTTCTATCCAGATGATTCCAGATTAGCCTGTTCGGACATATGGCAATATCTTCATGATTCTTATCAAACCAGGATGAACCACGATGTAAGAAGCTTGATTGGGAACCACTAATAAGTGGAGAATATCCAGGAAGTTTAAAAAATATCATAGGAGTTGTGAGGAAGAATATATCCCACTTTCTATCCAGGTGATTCATGATTAGCCTGTTCGGACATATGGCAATATCTTCATGATTCCTATCAAACCAGGATGAACCACGATCTAAAAAGCTTCATTGGGAACCACTAATCAGTGGAGAATAACCAGGAAGTTGAATAAATATCATATGTGTTGTGAGCAAGATGATATCCCACCTTTTATCCAGATGATTCCAGATTATCATGTTCGGAAATATGCCATTATCTTCATGATTCTTATCAAACCAGGATGAACCACGATCTAAGAAGGTTTATTTGGAACCACTAATCAGTGGAGAATAACCAGGAAGTTGAATAAATCTCATAGGAGTTGTGAGCAAGAAGATATCTCACCTTCTATCCAGATGATTCCAGATTAGCATGTTCGGACATATGGCAATATCTTCATGATTTTAATCAAACCAGGATGAACCACGATCTAAGAAGATTTATTTGGAACCACTAATCAGTGGAGAATAACCAGGAATTTGAATAAATCTCATAGGAGTTGTGAGTAAGAAGATATCCCACTTTCTATCCATATGATTACAGATTAGCCTGTTCGGACATATGGCAAAATCTTCATGATTCTTATCAAACCAGGATGAACCAATATGTAAGAAGCATGATTGGGAACCACTAATCAGTGGATTATAACCTGGAAGTTGAATAAATCTCATAAGAGTTGTGAGTAAGAAGATATCCACTTTCTATCTAGATGATTCTAGATTAGCCTGTTCGAACATATGCCATTATCTTCATGATTCTTATCAAACCAGGTTTAACCACGATCTAAGAAGCTTTATTTGGAACCACTAATCAGTGGAGAATAACCAGGAAGTTGAAGAAGTCTCATAGGAGTTGTGAGTAAGAAGATATCCCACTTTCTACCCAGATGATTCCAGATTAGCCTGTTCAGACATATGGCAATATCTTCATGATTCTTATAAAACCAGGATGAAACAATATGTAAGAAGCTTGATTGGGAACCGCTAATCAGTGGAGAATAACCAGGAAGTTGAATAAATCTCATAGGAGTTAGGAGTAAGAAGATAATTCACTTTCTATCCAGATGATTCCAGATTAGCCTGTTTGGACATATGGCAATATCTTCATGATTCTTATCAAACCAGGATGAACCACGATCTAAGAAGCTTCATTTGGAACCAATAATCAGTGGAGAATAACCAGGAAGTTGAATAAATCTCATAAGTGTTGTGAGCAAGAAGATATCTCACCTTCTATCCAGATGATTCCAGATTAGCCTGTTCGGACATATGCCATTATCTTCATGATTCTTATCAAACCAGGTTTAACCACGATCTAAGAAGCTTTATTTGGAACCACTAATCAGTGGAGAATAACCAGGAAGTTGAATAAATATCATAAGTGTTGTGAGCAAGAAGATATCCCACCTTCTATCCAGATGATTCCAGATTAGCCTTTTCGGACATATGACATTATCTTTCATGATTCTTATCAAACCAGGATGAACCACGATCTAAGAATATTTATTTGGAACCAATAATCAGTGGAGAATAACCAGGAAGTTGAAGAAATCTCATAGGAGTTGTGAGTAAGAAGATATCCCACTTTCTACCCAGATGATTCCAGATTAGCCTGTTCAGACATATGGCAATATCTTCATGATTCTTATAAAACCAGGATGAAACAATATGTAAGAAGCTTGATTGGGAACCACTAATCAGTGGAGAATAACCAGGAAGTTGAATAAATCTCATAGGAGTTGGGAGTAAGAAGATATCCCACTTTCTATCCAGATGATTCTAGATTAACCTGTTCGGAAATATGGCAATATCTTCATAATTCTTATCAAACCAGGATGAACCATGATCTAAGAAGCTTTATTTGGAACCACTAATAAGTGGAGAATAACCAGGAAGTTGAA